>CM056597.1:23993028-24150638 GCA_029721355.1 Tegillarca granosa
GTTAACTTTAATGCTTTAATTTCAAAATATAAATGACTGGTTTTTTTATATTTAAGATTGCATACACAATGAAGAGGCCCATTGGCCTTAACGCTCACCTGAAGATATGTCCAATATTGTTTGCAAAGTGCAACAGACATATATTAAGTACAGAAACTTTAAAAGTTAAGAACTCCCACAAAACTTAATCAGAAATATATCCACTCACATTTCATTTATAAGTAGCTCATATAATATGCATGAAGTAACTGTAGTGCAATGACTAATTTCCAAATCATTAATCAATTTCAGTTAAACATTATGCAGTTTATGTTCCTCGACCTTGTTGAACATATTAACCTCGAACCATATATGATTGGTCATGTCAAAACCTACAATATTCTAATATACATGCCTATGCATGAAATTATAGCTTTCAAGATAATTAATAATATTAGTAGTCCTATGTGATATGACCTTGATCTTTCAACATATGACCTTAAACTATATATCAAAATGATTGCATACCTACAATATTCTAATATACATGGCCTATACAAAAAGTTAATAGTTTTTAAAGATAATTAGCAATTTAAGTCATCTTCTGCAGCTGTGACCTTGACCTTTCAACATATGACCTTGTACCATGTATCAAAATGATCGTTGTCATAATACCTACAATATTCTAATATACATGCCTATACAAAAAGTTAATAGTTTTCAAGATAATTAGCAATTTATGTCTCCTTTGCAGCTTTGACCTTGACCCTTTCAACATATGAAATTTTCAAGATAATTAACAATTTCAGTCTTCTTTTAAAACTATGACCTTGACCTCTGAATATATGACCTTGAAGCATATATCAAAACGATTGCAATACCAATACCTACAATATTCTAATATACATGTACATGCCTATACAAAAAGTTAAAAGTTTTCAAGATCATTAACAATTTCTGTACTCTTATGCAACTATGACCTTGAACATTGAACATATAACCTTGAACTATATATCAAAATGATCACCATATCAATACATGTACCTGCAATATTCTAATATACATGCCTAAACAAAAAGTTAGTAGTTTTCAAGATAATAAACAATTTCAGTCCTCTTCTACAGTTATTACCTTGACCTTTGAACATATGAGCTGTGATTGTGATGTCAATACTTACAATATTCTAATATACATGCCTATACAAAAAGTTAATAGTTTTAAGATAATTGACAATTTGAGTCTTGTTATGCAGCTATGACCTTGACCTTTGAACATATGACCTTGAAACATTTAACAAAATGATCATCATATCAATACCTACAATATTCTAAAAAAAATGCCTAAACAAAAAGTTTATAGTTTTCAAGCTATTGCACAATTTCAGTAGTTATAAGCCAAAAATAACATTTCCAGGCAACAACTCCTATATGGATTATCATATACATGTAGTTACAAAACTTTGTACCTTGTTCAATTTGACATGCTGAACATTTTAACAATGTTTTGAATTCATATATCTCTTATTATTTGCAAGAAAATTGCATAGAACTGCACAAATCATAAATTTGGTCATGACCTTGATTTGTGACCTTGACCTTTTTTAAAGGTCATTTCAAGAAAAAGTCAAAACCCCATGTCAGTATAGTTCAAATAGTCACGTTATAACAATTTGAAGCCATTTTACGATTTTTTTAATTAAACACAAAAATGTGTAACCCATTTTTTGACCAAATTTCACAAAATGAACAAACTTGTCTTAAGACCCTAGAGATGTCAAATATTACATCAGATTTTTTCTCCCATCATCTGTTTTGCATAAGAAGTTTTTTAAGATTTTTTTTTACCTCTAGGTCATCTTGACCTAGTTTTGGTAGCCATGGCAATGGCATGAACAAATCTGAATTGCACCGGCCCATATATGCTTCTTACCAAGTATCACTGAAATCTGCCCAGCATTTTCATATAAGAGGTCGAAAATAGGTGTTAACGATGCACACACACACACACACACACACACACACACACAGACACACACACACACACACACACACACACACATGCCACACCATGCCCTAAGCTTACATAATCTTTCAGTCATGTGAGTTAAAAAGCATATATAATGTCTTTAAAAAACAGCTAAGTTGGTACTTATAACTCGAAGGTAAAAAATAGGTCATGGCCTTGACCTTTGACATTGACCTCATTTTGAAGGACATTTCATCAAACCTGTAGCCCCCATGTCATTATATTTGCAAATAATTGAGATATAGCATTTTAAGATAATTTAGAAATTCTAAAAATTTAAACACAAAAATGCATAATTCATTTTTTTAACCTTTAAGGCTTAAGACCCTAGAGAAGCCAAATATTACATCAGATTTTTTTTCTCCCATTATCAAATTTAGAAAAGATGATTTTTAAAGATTATTGAACCCCTAGGTCACCCTGACCTAGTTTTGGTAGCCATGGCAATGCTATGAACAAATCTGAATTGCATTGGCCCATACATGCTTCTGATCAAGTACCAATGAAACTGGTCAAGTGGTTTCAGAGGAGAAGTGAACAAGAGTCACGGAAACTCCATGAAAATCAGGTTTTCGTTTTTCGGAGAAGGGGGTTTCAGAGAGAAATGGTACATAGTTAACAATAATTATGGGTGATCATGTGTCTCGCAGGGTCCTGGTTGATAGTAATGGGTTAAGATTTAATATATCATATACATATATAAAAGTATCATACATCAGAACATGTTAAAAGATTGCAATTATGACAAATTATTTAGAAATCTGAATGTTGTATTTTCATTTAGTTATAATTTCATTTAAGAAAAGATCCATAGTGGCATCTGCACATAAATATATTCGGAAATATCCAATTTAATGCAAAAATAGTCAACATCAAAACATTTTACCACCATAATCATTTTACAAAACTAAAATTCCATAAATAGTGAATTCTACGTCTAAATATCATCAAGAAGAGGCCCAAGATGGCCCTAATTTCCTCACCTGAGTTTAAATGTAACTGGTATATCTTGATAATACCAGGTTATGTCATAACATGTTGCCTCAATAGAAATGGTTTCAGATAACATTATTTTTATTGTTTTGGTTTTTAGCTATATAGGTCACTGTGACCTACTTTTGGTAGCCAAAGTGACCAGAAACACAAATGAGAATGGCAATGGTCTAAAGATGCCATTGACTAATATGAATGAAATGTGACCAGTAGTGTCTGAGAAGAAGTATTTTGATGGATGTATGGATGGATGGCAGAGTTCCTATCCATAACAAAAACTAACATGAGCAATTTTCAGATCCGAATTTAAGTGGCCTCACTGGGATTTGAACCCTTAACCCTTGGGTTGCTAGAATTGAAAATGAAAAAGGTCGAAAAAAACTACTTGTATTTTACAGAATTGCATGAAGTTGTTAAACATATGTTTCTTCACATAAGAAAATGATGTTTGGAAAAAGAATTCACCTAAATTTATTAATATTGTAATTTTGGGAAAAAGTACTATTTACAATGTATAAAAAATAAACGCAAAAACGCCAAACCTAATTTTTCACAAAATTGTTGGAATTCACAAACTTGGTTTATAAGATGCTTTCGATGCCAAATATCACATCAGATTTTATCTCAGTGAGGTGGTTTTGGAGAAGAAATTTTTTTTAGGTTTTCAACTATTTAAGTCAATGTAAATATAGCAACCTAAAAAGTAAAAATTAACAAAATTTCTTCCATGCACCATTGTAAATCATAAAAATTCAGAAAATATATATATATAAAAAAAAAAAAAAAAAAAAAAAAGTGGCTCCACTGGGATTAGAACCCTTGACCCTTGGGTTGCAGTATCACATGTATTTCAAAAAAAAAAAATATACACTAAAAAGTAGAAAATCATAAAATCTCTTCCATGCACCATTAATTGTAAGTCAAAAAATTCAGAAAATAAAAAAAAAATTATTTAATTAATTAAAAAAAAAAGTGGCCCTACTGGGATTTGAACCCTCGACCCTTGGGTTGCTAAAATTGAAAATGAAAAAGGCTGAAAAAAGTGACTTATATTTTACAGAATTTCATGAAAATTGTCAAACATATGTTTCTTCACATAAGAAAATGTTTGGAAAAAGAGTTCACCTGAATTTATTCATTATTGTAATTTTTGTAAAAAAATTACTATTTACAATATACAAAAAATAAACGCAAAAAAGCGTAACCTAATTTTTCACAAAAATTAATGAAATTCACAAACTTTGTATATAAGATGCCGTAGATGCCAAATATCACATCAGATTTTATCTCAGTGAAGTGGTTTTGGAGAAGAAGATTTTTTTAGGTTTTTAACTATGTAGGTCATTGTGACCCATATTTGGTAGCTATGGCAACCAAAAACAAAAATCTGAAAGGCAATATTCTATAGATGCTTTTGACTAAGTTTAAACAAAATGTGACCAGAAGTTTCTGAGAAGAAGTCATTTGAAGCAATTGATGGACGGACGGATGGACAGACGTCGGAGGGTCTGCCTCTATTGATACCAATAGCTCACATGAGCGCTAAAAATACAAAATTGTAAATTTCATGCAACAATAGCCATTTTAGTGCAAAAAACACAAAGGTCAAAATGTAGGTCATGACCTTGACCTTTGATTTTGGCTTCATTTTCATCAGCATTGCTAGAAAATATGAAAACTGAAAACCCCATGTCATTATCTTTACATATGGCCAAGATATAGCTAGAGGTTGCTTATTTTGTGAAATGACCAAGCAACTGTGACCTTGACCTTTGATTTATTTATCCCAAAAGCAATCCCAACCAAGACCTTATCACAATACATGTATGTGCCAAGTTTCTTTCAAAAATGTCATTTACTTTTCAAGTTATCACCCGGAAACCATTTTTTCCCACCCGCCCGTCGACATTAAGTAATCTAAGAACCAGGTTTCTACGAAAACCTTTTTAAAAATGTGTGTTAATGACACACACAGGCACGTATGCATGAACCATAAGGTCACATCACCTTTCAATGGTCAGGTGAGCTAAAAATTAAGTTGCTCAATTTGTCATTTCTCAAAACAAGATACAGGTAAAAATATTTTGGAATTCATGAAAATTTGCTGGATTTTTGGTTTTATAAGTGGTTTGCTCAAAACTTTTTATTTCACTTAAATTCTTTACTGAAATACAAAAGTATTTAAAGATTTTGAGAGCTTCATAAATTACATCTTTTTAAATAATCAGTGAGAAATTGTTTTGTTAATGGCCAATTTTGATGTTTTGAATGTGATAAAATGTTCATGTTTGGATATCATTTGGTGAATCTTATGTTAGAAATTGTGTTTTTATGTCCAATTGTCACTTAAACTGTACAACTTATTAAAAATATGGTAGTATTCACTGGACTATGTGATCCAAGAAATCCTATCTCAACAAATAAATTGTGTGATTTCGAAAATGATATATGTATTATGAAACAGATGGAATTGGAATATAACTTTAATCAAGAATAACTCTCTTAATTAGAGAGACATTGGTCTTGATACTTTTGACATATAATAATGCCATATAAAAAGTGGAATGGGAGATTTTTACCTATCATTTTGTCAGATACTACAGGTACCCTGGCTGAAGTTTTCTGTGCTGTCAGAATAAAACATTTAATTAAATTTTTATGTGATATCATTGTACTTTTACATTCTGGTTGATTTTATTTCATTACAAGCATTTTGAGATACCACTGGTTATAGTGCAGTTGCAAAAATTTCACCTATTCAAAGTTTATGTGAGGACTCTACATGTTTTAAGGTCTCATCTGCAGACCATATGGCATATCTAAATGCACAGTGTCCACTACCAATGATTGAGTGATGTGATAGTCAGACATAGAGTTCAACTGATAACTTCCTAGTCAAAGTGCAAACACAGAGTCTATTAAATAATCTATTTCTGTGCTGATTTGATAATAAATACTTTCACAGCTAAGAATGTTATATCAGTCATTTGATTTTCTACTCCAAATTATCACAAGTGTTTATGCATTAGTAATTCTTGAATTTTCTCTTATAACACATATAGTTAAACAAAAAAAAAATAAAGAAGGAATAATAGTAATAATAATAATAATATCAATAATAATATCTCCTTAAAAATGTAGCGGGCCGGGCTTGATAGCTAGCTGGGTAGCTCAGTCGGTAGAGCGTCCCGCTAGTATTGGTTTTGAGTCCTGGTTTGGTCATTGCATTTTTTCTATTTCCTGTTACATTTAGGGGCTTATCCGACCCTAGGAAGTCGCAGACGAACAGGTTTGTCCTAGGGTAGAACTTGGTGGTTTAGATTTAAAGTGGTTGAATCAAAAAGGAAGGGGGGAATGTAGCGGACTGGGCCTGATAGCTGGCCGGGTAGCTCAGTCAGTAGAGCTAGTATTGGGAAGGACCTGGGTTCGAGCCACTGCATTTTTTACCTTTCCTGTTACACAAACATACATTTTAAGAGTGTATAAATACTATGAAAAGTGGACACATGTAAGACAAGCTGATGGGTCAGTACTGGTATGCACCAATTAATGCATACCAAAGACATGAAAAAATTAGTCTGCAATCTTTATATAAATATTGGTCTTCATATAATCATACAGGCCAATATAAGTCTATGTAGATTTGATAGGCCAGTATAAGTATGGTATAGGTTTGATTTGGTTCTAAACAGGTCAGTTTGAACATGGTAGAGCTTTTGACAGGCCAATATTAGTTTACATAGATCTTGACAGACCATTATTAATGTTATAGCACTTACAGTGTGCCATTTTATGTCTATATATATATTTACAGGCCAGTATAACTCATAATGCATCTTGATGGGCCAGTATAAGAATTGTCATTATAGATCTTGATTTAGTTTTAGTTGTTTTGTTTGAAATGCCTTAACTGACTACTAATAACAAGATCTCTTCATATGTTGTGATTCAGTCACAACATACTCATTTCTAAAAATTGACCAACCCGACAAATCCAAAATTGTATAAAAGTGAAGGGAGAATGAAGTCTCAAACAGGTGGGGTAAACCCCTTGTTTTGTTAAATCTTTACAAACTTTATATTAAATAAAAAATACTTCTTGACACTTTTATCACATTTGGTTGAAGAAATATCTTTCCTTTTTTTTAAAAAAAAAAAGAAAAAAAAAGAAAGAAACTAGGAATGATGCCTATTTACCAAGCATGGCAAAACAGATATCCAATATTTTACTGAAACTGAAAAATTTTGTCTAGATTTCATTACAAATGAATTGTTTTTGTGCTTAAACTGAATACTCCTGAAACATTTAATCAAGAAAAACATTTCTGAAACAGTTAGTCTCTAAGTACATAATTAATCACTATCAAGAGGTAATAATTGTCCACATGTGTCAAACTTGTCAATTTGTATCCTCTAAATGGGTGTCTCAATGGCCAAGTGGTCTAAAATAGATCACAATGCCTCTCAGGTTCAAATCACACTGGGGACAGACCCTGCTGTTTTGCTTTTTTCAGCTTATAGTGAGAAGACAGTTTTATTAATCTCAAGTATGATCTTAATTAACACCAGCTTGTGTGGTGCAAAAGTGCTTTTTGGATCTGCATTTTACTTGTGACAACCTGTATTAGCACACTCATCTGCAAAGTTACAGATAATATTGTAAACCACTTGATCAATATTAGGCCTACTCACTAATGCTTACCTACCATATGGTGCCCCAATTGAATGTAAGGAATATCAAACAGTGAGGATAAAATATTAAATAATAAAAACAGTCGCTTCATTGTTCAGGTAGTTATCACATTCTGTTGTATTTAGAAACCTTTTTTTTAACTTACATCATCATGTTCCGACGTTTACAGTGAGAGATGAACAATATTTCAAAGTTCATATGCAGTCTCAGTGGCTGTCTACTCTTTCGTAATTTTTTCTTTGGCAACTTGTGGGTTAGTAAAATACAAAACGGAAAACGGGGCGGTTAAAACCCAGTATCAGACATTAACCAGCCTTGGGCTTTCAATGATTAATGATTTGTGATAAAACGCTGAATCTTTTCCTGAGAAAAAATGGGGGTGATTGAATTGGTTTATTCATAAAATCGTTCATATTAAATGTCGCTGATATGAAATGTTCAACTTTTGGCTTATTTTTAAATATCTCAGAACTACATGTGTTGGTTTTAGAGAAAAAAAAAACATTCTTGTATGTACTTTATATATAATATTGTCAGTATTCTCGTTAGTGTAAATAATGACACATGATACCTTTTAAAGTTGTAATTGGCCTATTTTATATTCTGGATGTTACGATGGCCGATATCAGCCGTACAAAAACGCACATCACTAACTACAAACTGTACTTAATTTTAAATAATTATGTGCAAGAAACATTTGGAGACTTTGTAAAATCCTTATTTCATATAAAACCAAATGTTTTTAAAAAATTCTCCAAAATTAATTTCTGGATCTAGAGTATCATACGCCAATGTTAATATTTTAGAGCTACCATAAAAATTGTATGCGGCAATAAATAACACACCTATTTTTCTTTAGTTGATATCCCAATTATAAGGTTCTGATAAAATGTCACATTTTAATCTGCAGGCTCTTCATCAAATACTTTACAAGTTCGCGTTAGTAACAACAAAAACTGTACATAATGTTTTTATTAGGTACAGTTTATGTTTAGTAAAGGTATTTTCTGTGCAGCGACACTCAAATGTTTTTTTTTTAAATATATTAAAAAACGACATTTGACTCAATAATTGAACAAAATAAACATGTCAAATGATGAGACAAATAATAAAATAACAAAATTGTTGAGTTGAGTAATGGTGTTTAACGTCCCAGTGAAAAAATATTTCACTTATATCGAGACGTCGCTATCTATAGGCGAAAGTGCAGAAATTTTGCCTGTGCGTTGTGCTAATGGCATTATTCAACAGGGTTCTTTATCCTGCCATGCCTGCCATGACATGGGACCTCGTTTATTTTAAGTTCCCATCCGAAATAACCGTGAGTTTAATTCCGTAATGCCGAGTGCTTGACGAAGGAACAGTCACTACCCATTATCAAGTCTTGGGTCAGACCCGGCCAGGATTCGAACCCACGACCTTCCACTTACCGGGAGCGAACACTCTACCAACTGAGCTACCGCAGTGGCAACAAAATATGTATATTTCTCAATATTACTTACGGAATGGATTATTTATATAAAATCAAAAAGTAATATATGGATAATACTGCAAATTTGCCTTTTACTTTTTTTGTATTACAACAGAAAATATTTTGTAGTTTTTATTTCTTTACTTTATTCATTTATTTATTTATTTATTTATTTATTTATTTATTTATTTGTCACACAAAAAGAACACTTTTTTCCGTTATGCCCGATTTCTGGGAGTTTACTTGCGAGTTTTGAAATACCGCACGGTTTTATGATGTGACATTACCCATCATAAGTTTTTAAGTTCTCAACTGCAAAATGACGGATAAATGCTGCCTATACAGAGAGAGAGAGAGAGAGAGAGAGAGAGAGAGAGAGAGAGAGAGAGAGAGAGAGAGAGAGAGAGAGAGACTCCGCATGAATTACAACAATCCAAGGTCTGAAAATAGATAATGATTGTTATGACCTCCTAGATTGGATTGACTGCATTTTGTTTAAAGACAGTATCGACAATTTTTAATTAGTGATATGTGCTTAAAGAAATT
Organism: Tegillarca granosa; assembly: GCA_029721355.1. Lineage (NCBI taxonomy): Eukaryota > Metazoa > Mollusca > Bivalvia > Arcoida > Arcidae > Tegillarca > Tegillarca granosa. The sequence continues at coordinate 24,002,736 of CM056597.1, forward strand.
GAATTTATGCAGAATGGTCTTGTAGAATTTTTCCGCAAATATAGTCTTCTTGTTTGCTTTTATATAAGATTTGTAGTAAAATTAAATACGATTCTACAAACTCCTCATCATGGCTATTAGTAATTAGTTCGGACCATGGATTACTAATAGATATATAATCGTTCCCATGGATAAGTAATTCGTTTTCACGGATTATATTTCGTTCCCAAAGATCATACATTCATTCCCACGGATAAAAAATTTATTTCCATGGATTGTTATCCGGTTCCCATTGGTTATATGTTAGTCGCTGAATTTGTTGCAATGGATTATAATTTGTTCCCATTGATTATAATTTGTGATACTGAATTTTTTTTAAAATTCAACTTCCAAATGCGCTTCCGTACAGAGCTTATACTGACTCTTGAGAATTTAATATAAAAGCATGACTACGGGTTGCTCTGCAACTTGCGCCAATTTAGCCAAATGCTAATTTTTATAATTTCTGGTTCTAAATTTATAATTTTGACTAAAATTTCTTCTCCAATTTTTTTCAATTTTATTTTGTTTCTTCTCCAATATTTTTTTCAATTTTATTTCAATTTTATTTTGAGCAGGCCAATGAAAATGGTATTTTTTCTAAGGTTTACTGGTACTGTTTGTTATCAATGGCTCCTAAATCTTTAAGTTGGACTTTTTTGTCTGCTACTTTTAAAGAACAAGGACTAAGCCTGCATGGCTTAAATTTTTTATTATAAATCTTTCTAGTTTTTGCGATAAATATATGTCTTATTTGCGAAGAAATATCATCTGTTATAATAATAATAATAATATTATTATTATTATTATTATTATTATTATTATTATTATTAGTCACATACAGATATTATTGATATTTTTAACTCTAGTATTAAAAAATCAGCACATAAAAAAATTCCTATACAAAAATAAAAATTAGATCTTTGAACCTATGACTATATTACCTTTTACCTATACATAAAATGGTCGTTATATCAATACCTACAATATTGTAATATACATGCCTTTACCAAAACCTTAATTCTTTTCAAGCTACTTCAAAATTTTAGTCTTATACAAAATTCTGTGTAGATTTATAAACAAATACATGCACAGAATGGTTTGTAGATTTATAAACAAATACATAATCTTTTATCGATAATTTGATTTTTTACACAAATAATCAGCTGTTTTATAAATTTGTTTCATTCTGTTGTATTGTTGTGATATTTTTTATGTTGGAGAAGTCGGTTGAATTTTTCTGTTTTTAATTTGGTTGCGGATTTAACCCTTTTTCGAATAAAGGCATTTTAAAATCCCCGCAAATTAAAAGTAAGAATGACTTAATGTTCTTGTAATATATAATACCGTTTTTTAATGCACTGAATGGTAAAATTTTAAAAAGGTGGGTTGTCTACTTGTTTTATCGTTTTACAAGTACGTCTATACTTTGTAAGTCATTTAACATTTTTAAAATCGTATGGATCTGTATCTTTTCTTCCAAAATAATAGATATATCGTGTAGAACAAAGAAGACTTATAAAAAGAAGTTTGCATTTATGCCGTAACATGCGAAATTTAACATCTTTGTGACTGATGTCGTGTTAGACTCGTTAATTTTCATTTAAAACAAAATTTCCTCACTGTAAAAGAAAAGAGTTTTCGCGTAATCGAAATTGGTAAGATATACAAAAAATATATAAAAACTTACTTATGATATGATATGACATGATATGGTATGATATGGTATGATATGATATGATATGATATGATATCATAATAAATTAATAAATAATAATAATAATAATAATAATAATAAAATTGGTGATGATAATAATAATAATAAATTAATAATATTTATTATTATTATTATAACAACATTTAAAATGTACTCACCTTCACTGCACGGTCAAATCACAAATCCTGCTTTGAATAGATATAAACGAACTTTAGACGGATTAATTAAAACAAACTTAAATAAACTACGATTACCAATACTACTTAAATTAATAATTATACAAATAAAACTCTAAAACTAATAATTAATCAGCGAAAAAAATAGATTTGAATTAATATATAATATAAATCTTAATTAATATAAATTTTAAAAATTGAATAAAATATTGTCGAAATTATTAATATTAATCCGGCTAAAAATCGTGTGTGTAGCAAGTCCAAAAGTTTGGCAGAAACACGCAGAAAACACTTTTCAATCCAAACTTAACAACATTGTATTGTCTGTTACCAAGGAAAAAATAAAATAACAAGTTTTGATTGGCCACATGTTGTCACTTGTAACCCGCATGTATTTTGACTATTCCCCATCATTGACAGATGTTTTTTAAATTTGAAATTCTTTCTCGTTAGTCATACTAACCCCGGTTTTTCCATATCGTCAGAGTTCATTTCTGATTAGTCTTGACGTGAAAACTATAATGCATGTATCAGATTTCATTACCAAAAAAGTTAAGTCCCAAAGAGTTAAATGTCACATAACAAACATATAATACGTGTTTATTTATAAACCTTTTAGGAATAATAATAATAATAATAATAATAATAATAATAATAATAATAATAATTATTATTATTATTATTATTATTATTATTATTATTATTATTATTATTATTATTATTATTATTATTATTATTACTGGTTCTACGTCCCAGTCAATATTATTACAATTATATGATGTGACAAACTGATTCTATTTATTTATTTCATGAAATTGGGATTTAATAATTTTAGACCTGTATACAGGTAATTTGTTAAACTTTTGCAATAATATGTAAGATACTTTTTGTCACACGACTCCCCTTCAGAGGCCGAGTGCATAAAGCCAATGTAAGGTAACGCTGGGAGTACTACAATCGTAAATCAAATGCGTAGAATTACCCCGTTTGCATAAAGCATGAGTAGTGTAAGTGGTGTCGTATATCTGGCAAGAAAGTTAGATTGTACGTCTGATAGGTAGCAGGTGTAAGATCTACGACTAAATATGTCTGATATTGTCCACTGATTTTAGGGAAAAGTTTAATTTAAAAAATATACAAGGAAACAGGAAAATAAAAAATAAACAAGCACACAGTTCAACAAAAACACATACAATTCCTAGATATTAAGACAATTTTATGTCGACTAAAATTATGTCGATGTCAGAAATAAGCCACCATACTTTAAGATGAGACGTTCCACTATGCAATACAAATGATGTCCAAGCTACATCTTACAGCTTAATGTCGTACCAACTAAAGTATACATAGAATAATGTTCAAAGATTGAAATGGATGCGTAGCATTGCAAGACCAAATTCTTTGTAATTTTCATAAATGCTATGTGTGTCATGCGCTTCATATGTAGTTTAATATACTGCAGATAAAAAGCCAAAATTGATTTTAAAGACAAAGTATTCAATAAATACTATGTTATTTTTAACTGAAGTTAACACTATGCTGTAAAGTTAATTCAAGAGTGATACCACCTGTTAACAAAAATACCAGTTGGGCGATATGTATAAATTTTGCAGTTTATATGGTGCTTTGATATGCGACATGATTATATTATATTATATAGGGGGGGGGGGGTATGAAAAAAAATCTAACACAAACAGAAAACCCTGATTTTTCGCTGCAAATCCTGATAGACGTGCCATGTGCGGGTCCAAAAATCCCATAAATTTTATTTTATTTGATAAAGAATCATTATTAAAACGCAATAATCAAAACCAATAAATGCCGTAAAATTAAAAACACTGTAATTGTTATTGACATCATGTGGCCTCAAACATGAAAATAAGTTAACCGTGTATTGCTGGACATTGGGTGATCTCAATAATTTTACTTATATTATTTAATTATTATTCTGGGAAAATTAACTTTAAAATTTAATATTTGATAAGTAGTGTCGTAACATTTTATTTGTATTTACAAACATCCAGTAAATTCAAAATTTGCAACATGACAGTAGATATAGATCAGTCTCATAGAGCAAATTTCAATGAAAGAGATATAAACAATGTAGTTTGGGTCAATTTTCAACAGGGTCAATTTTCCACGTGTTGAGGTCTTCAGCAATTAAAAAAATATATCAAACCGTTGAAAAATGACCCCGGGTATAAATTTCACGACTTTTGGTCTCAGTTTTCAACGTTGAAAAACTCGCGGCACCCGCGGGTCATTCAACGTTGAAAAATGAACCCCCGGGTCAATTTTCAACCCGGGTCATAATTCTTCGTTACACCGGCTCCCTATAAATATAGCTGATGAAAATAAAAATATTGTCACAATGCATTTTTTTTTTAAATTTTATCGTGAAATACAGTTAAAGAATGCATTATGACAATAAAAAGCGTAAAACAAAACTATCTTTGATTATTTATAATAAATACTAAGTATTTACTTCTTTGACTTATAATGGTGTCGCAACACTGGTACATGTATCTTCGGTGCCGGTGTCTACGTAGGTCCCCATGCGAAAGTTTAAGGGTAAACCTCATTTCAGAATTTTACGGGGTATTACCGGCAAGAAGATGAGAAGTTTGGGATGCCGATGAGAATAATTTTCTTATAATTTGAATATTTAGCTTCCATAATGCATATCTTCATGTTTCGAAGCATATAGATACTTTTTTCTGAAATTTTTTAGAAGTTTACATTTATTTTATCAAGACAATACAGTTTCAATTGAATGTGAAAAATTTCTGAAATCAGAATGTTTAAACAGTTGTAACAATATTTTTCACTTTTCATACGTTTGAAGAGAAAGCAAATATTTTAATAACAACGTTCAAATTTAAATTTATGTTTGATATTTCGGTTTATTATTTTGATACCCAATGTGGGAATATTCAGTTGATGGTAGCCAATGCGACAGTCGTGGGACGCTTGCTCGAGCATAAGAAAAGTAATGTAACTTTCATTCATTATTTCTTACTTTGATTTCATTTGATCGGATTTAACAAATTTGTTTTATTTAAAACAATTTGAAAAAAAATTGGGTTAAAGTTTAAGACTGTAGGGAGGTAACATGGAACTGTTGAAATCCAGATATTACTTGATTCGCTTAAGTTACTAATATATGCACAATAGAAACCCCATAGACCAGTATTTTAGGACAAAATAGTGGAACTTTTATCGAACGTTCTTAATACTGTTCGGAATAATGTGTACATAAAAATATGTTTATATAATAACAGTGTTAACGTTAAACCTCTAACTGTATGGGGGACCTCGAACACCGAGTGGTCTAAAGCGCGGTCTTAAAGATCACAGTGCCTCTCACCCCTAAGGTTCGAATCATACTCGGGCAGATCCAATTGTGAGAAAGTGTGTCGGTTCGTTTGCATGTTTTCGCCACCGTCCCAGAACCAATCGCCTATCGAAAAAATTCCTTATTTGGGCGTAAAACACCATTACTCAACTCTCCTCCGTAACGATATGACTTTTTCCGAGAGGTGGGATTAACTTTGTATATACGGCAGGCATTTACTCTTTATTTTACAATAGCCGGAATCAATTTGTTATGTAACTTTCGAATTTGGGTAAATTGCCAACTTTGCATGATATACCGGGAAATCTGTGTGCAAAAGGTTGGTAGTATAACGAGACACTCTACTGCACATACAATGGACTTGTCACCTGCGTGATTAAAGAAAGGAAAGGGATCTGTAAGAGATTAGAGGGGTACATACCATGCATCCTTAACTCTTTGTTATATACCACTTTTTTAATGTTTATGAATCACACATTCAAAAAGAAGTGTATGACACATTTATTTAGAATGTAATGATCAGTGTTGGTGATTCCATCAGTCTAAAAATCTATTTTACGTTGATAACCTCCTTATTAATCAAACAAATGACAATCTTGAATGTCACCGATTAAATGTACTCCACAATGTTTCCATTCGCCTTGTTTAACCTGTTGCTTGCTAAGGTCTCGGGGTCCGCTCTTTTGTTTAAGTGTCATGCAGCAATCAATGTCACGCTTGGTTCAAACAGACTTCATGTATTTCCGTATCTGGCAGTGAGTTATGTTTGTGTCTATACTTTGTACTAGCACACAATCAGGGCGCGTCTTATATAAGACAATCACCATCGGTTCATCATTCACAAATTCATCAAGTCAAAGCACTGTGAAATTAAGTCACTCTTAGGATTACAGCATGTGTCTAAGCAAACGAGAAACCGCTTGCTCCGCACTCTTTTAATCCTTGTATTTTCGCTAATATTTTCGAATATTCACCGCTTGATTCAGTATTCGTCAATTATATTGAAATACACATTAGAGGAGAATTCTATGAACTATGTAGGCCGCCGGAAACATTTTCTTTCAAAAAGCCGCTGACGATAAGAAAGCCTAGTTATATATCCCACTGTGCATGTCTGTATAATTTAATTCTTAATGTTTGGCGAGATCTCAATATAAGTAAAAAATAAATCTTAATAAGGCGTTATACGAAACTTATACTATACTTACTTCATTTATAAGTAAATGAAGAACATGTTTTAAAAAAAAAAAAAAAGAAAAGAATTATCGAAGAGCGAAAATTACGTGTTGAAAATGGTTTGTGAGAACGATCCCTTATGACAGCAGCGTTGTTTTACGACTGTTTTTGTTTCATAAAAATGAATGAATGATTTTTGGATATAAACAAAAGTCCATACATGCCCATCTGTGTACTTGTTTTATAAATCTCAAAAGATTACAAAAGATCACTGCAGATTCTCTTAAAAATGACATTTAAAATTGTCATCTGGCGAATTTCTCTCATCGGATTAATAGATGGCATCTTCTGACAACACTGTGCCAGTAATGTAGTATGTTCATAAAGTTGATTTATTTTGATACAAGTCACGAGCAGTTTTCTTGACATTGTAAGCAAAGTGCTTCGCACATCCTAAGGCTTGTAAAATATATTTAACTGTTACGACACTGTTCATTTTAACATGTGATGTTTATTTATACAATGTAAATACATCGCTTGAAATATCATATCAATTATCCTGTTAGCATGTAGGTCAAATTAGGCGAGCTATGCTGTTTCTACCACTCCCGTATATTTGCCCTGTTAGTTAGTTATATACTCTTAAAAAATAACTCGCAAATTCATTTGCTGGATTTTACGGTAGCACAGAGTTGACATGAAATATATTTTTCGTATTACAATAACAATATTATAATAATGTCATATACCACTTTTTGAATTTAATCATAAAAATACATTCAAAAAGTGGTATATGACAATATACCACTTTTTGAATGTATTTTTATGATTAAATTCAAAAAGTGGTATATGACAATAACAATACATTGTGCATGTATTAATCCTTTACTAACCAATACATGCGCACGTATTACCTTTTACGTGAGCCATATTACTTATTACGTGCGCATGTATTACATTTATATATACGTGCGCACGTAAAAAAAGGTAATACGTGCGTACATAATAGGTTAATACGTGCGCACGTACAAGGTAATATGTGCGCACGCAATAGGTAAATACGTGCACACGTACAAGGTAATACGTGCGCACATAATACAAAAAATATATTTCATGTCACCTCTGTGCCACCGTACTTAGTACTACAATTGAACTGACATAAATCACTTAATTTTATTTCTAACTTACCTATATTTACATATAATAACTTCCATACATACTGAAATTTTATGTAAAAAACCTGTACTTTTTGACGATGTAAATGTTTAAAATCAGATTTTTAAAAAATGCTCGTTAACAGATGACAATGAAATGAACAAGTACATCTACTAATAATTTTCCATCGCATCAGTACGGTTATAATAACAATACATGTGTACATGTCGGGTAATGGTCAGATATGGTTATAATAACAATACATACGGAACATGTCGGGTAATGGTCAGATATGGTTATAATAACAATACATTGTGTACATGTCGGGTAATGGTCAGATATGGTTATAATAACAATACATTGTGTACATGTCGGGTAATGGTCAGATATGGTTATAATAACAATATATTGTGAACATGTCTGGTAATGGTCAGATATGGTTATAATAACAATACATTGTGTACATGTCGGGTAATGGTCAGATATGGTAATAATAACAATACACAATGAACATGTCGGGTAATGGTCAGATATGGGTATAATAACATATTGTGTACATGTCGGGTAATGGTCAGATATGGTTATAATAACAATATTTAGTGAACATGTTGGGTAATGGTCAGATATGGTTATAATAACAATTCACAGTGTATATGTCGGGAAATAGTCAGATATGGGTTATATGACAACAATCGGTGAACATGTCGGGTAATTTTCAGATATGGGATAAACAATACCCAGAATACATGTCGGGCATTAGTCAGATATGGCTTATATAACAATATTCGGTGTACAGTTATTGGTTATAACGTCCCAGTATTATTTCGAGGCGGTCAGTTCTGGAATGTTGGAGTAAGCCGGAGTGCCTGGAGAAAACCACTGATCTTCGGCAAACGAACTGACAAACTGTCTAACATTAGGATCTGTACCGAGTGGGATTCGAACGTAGGCGATGATAGGCACTGTGATCCATAAGCGCGTGTTTAGACTAATCGGGTAATGGTAAGATATTGGTAAAATAACAATACATAGTGTACATGTTGGCTAATGGTCAGCTATGGTTACAATTAATACACAGTGTATAGTCGGGCAATGGTCAGATATCGGTTATACAACAATACAAGGGGTACATGTCGGGTAATAGTCAGATATTGTTATGTAACAATGCTCTGTATACATGTAAGGTTGATGGTTAGATATGGTTTGCAAAACTAGGCGGTCTGTTCTGGAATTGTGGAGGAAAACGGAGTGCCTGGATAAAACCACCGATGTTCCTTTAACCAGAGATATTTGATAAAAGAAACTGTCTCACACGAGGATCTGTATCGACTGGGATTCAAACCTAGGCGATGATAGGCACTGTGATCCGTAAGCGCGTGTTAAGACCACTCGGCCACCGAGGTCCCCACAAAGTACGAGTAGGGTAATGTTTAGATATTGGTTCTATAACAATACACGGGGTACATGTCGGGTGATGGTCAGATTATCAGTGAAATAGTCCTCAATGGGACATTAAATAGCTTTACTCAACTCCAACATGTACATCGCGTATTGTTATGTAACCTTTATCTGAGCAATTATCGACATGTTTTTTTATATAACGAATATCTGACCATTGCCCAAAATGTACACAGTGTATTGTTATATAGCCCATATCTGACCATTACCAGAGAAGTACCCCGTGTATTGTTATATAACCATATCGAGACGTTGCCAGCTATAGGCGAAAGTGTAGAAATTTTGTCTGTGCGTTGCACTGATAACATTTTATAGCAGGATTCTTTATCTTGCCATGCCTGTCATGACACGGGACCTCGTTTAATTTATTTTCTCATCCGAAAGAACCGTGACTTTCAATTTGTAATGCCGACTAATTGGCAAAAGAACAGTCACTACTAAATTTCAAGTCTTGGGTCAGACCCAATAGGTGTTCGAACCCACGATCTCTAACTTACGGAGCGAGCACTCTACCAACTAAGCTAGCGAAGTGGTGATGTACATGTCGGATAATGATCTGATATTGGTTGTATAACAATACACTGTGTACATTGATGATAAGGTCTGATGTTTTTTATCGAACAGTACATGAAGTACTAGTCGGCTAATGGTCAGATATAGGTTACATAACAATACTCGATATGCAAGTCTGGTGGTGGTCATATATATAACAATCCTCGGTGTACATGTCGGGCAATGGTCATACATGTATATTGGTTTTATAACACTAAGTTAATCGTTTCACATGTCAGATATGGGTTATATAACAATAATCGGTGTACATGTCGGGTAATGGTCAGATATTGCCGATATAACAATACACGGGTTACATTTCTGGTGATGGTCAGATATTGGTTATCTAACAATACTCTGTATACATGTCGGGTTGATGGTAAGATATGATTTACATAACCAGGCGGTCAGATCTGGAATGGTGAAGGAAAACGCAGTTCCTGGATTAAACCACCGATGTACTTTAAACATTCAATGCTCAGATATGGGTTAACTACAATACTCGATGTACATGTACTAGTCGACCATGGTAGGATATTCGTGATATAACAATACAAACCGGTTATTGGTCAGAAATTAATAAATAAACACCGGGGACATGTTGAGTAATGGTCAGTTATGGGTTATATAATAATACATAGTGTACAAATTGGGTAATGGTCAGGTATGGGTTATATAATAATACAAAGTGTACATGTTGGGTAATGGTCAGATATTAGTTATGTAACAATACTTGGTGTACATGTCGGGTAATGGTCAGATATTGGTTATTTTCAACTGTTTGGCTTATGGTTTTTATCTATCAAACTTTTCGGTCTTAGTGTCACTAGTTCTAATGAGGAATGAATTTCCGAAATGTGCACATCTGGCACATCAAAATTTATCTGGTATTTGTGTTATATATTATATAACAATACAAGGCTACATGTCGGGCAATGGTCAGGAATAGGTTATATATCAATACTCGGTGTACATGTCGGGCAATGGTCAGATATTGGTTATATAACAATACAAGGGTACATGTCGGGCAATGGTCAGATATTAGTTATATAATAATACAAGGGTACATGTCGGGCAATGGTCAGATATGGGCTCTATAACAATACACGGTTTACATTTTTAGCAATGGTCAGATACAATACACGTCGGTTATTAGTCAGATAATAATAATAATAATACACCGGGTACATGTCGGGCAATGGTCTATTATGGGTTATACAATAATACATAGTTTACATTTGGCTAATGGTCAGCTATGGTTATAATTAATACACAGTGAATAGTCGGGTAATGGTCAGCTATGGTTATAATAACAATACATGTCGAGTAGTTGTCAGGAATGGGTTAAATAAAAGTACTTGGTTTACATGTCGGGTAATGGTCAGATATTGATTGTATAACAATACTTTGTGTACATGTCGGGTTGATGGTCAAATATGGATTGCATAACCAGGCGGTCAGTTCTGGAAAGAACCGAAAGAACCGTGACTTTCAATTTGTAATGCCGAGTAATCGGCAAAAGAACCGATGTACTCGCTGTACATGTCGGGAAATGGTCAAGAATAGGTTATATAACAATACTCGGTGTACATGTCGGGAAATGGTCAGGAATAGGTTGTATAACAATACTCGGTGTACACGGTGTACGGGTAATGGTCAGGTATGGGTTTAATAACAATACTCGGTGTACATGTCGGGTAATGGTCAGCTATCGGTCATAAAACAATACTCCGCGGTGTACATGACGGGTAATGGTCAGGAATATGTTATATCACAATAATCGGTGTTCATGTCGGGTAATGGTCAGGTATGGGTTAAATAACAATACTCGGTGTACATGTCGGGTAATGGTCAGGTATGGGTTAAATAACAATACTGGGTGTACATGTCGGGTAATGGTCAGGAATGGGTTATATAACAATAATCGGTGATCATGTCGGGTAATGGTCAGGTACATGTATGGGTTAAATAACCGTTTGAATACTCGGTGTACATGTCGGGTAATGGTCAGGTATGGGTTACAAAACAATACTAGCTTTTCATGTCGGGTAATGGTCAGGAATAGGTTATATAACAATACTCGCTGTACATGTCGGGTAATGGTCAGGAATAAGTTGTATAACAATACTCGCTGTACATATCGGGTAATTCTCAGGAATAGGTTATATAACAATACTCTGTGCAGATGTCGGATAATGGTCAGGAATAGGTTGTATAACAATACTCGCTGTACATTTCGGATAATGATCAGGAATAGGTTATATAACAACACTCGGTGTAAATATCGGGTAATGGTCAGGAATATGTTATATAACAATAATAGGTGTTTATGTCGGGTAATGGTCAGGTATGGGTTAAATAACAATACTCGGTGTACATGTCGGGTAATGGTCAGGAATAGGTTGTATAACAATACTCGGTGTACATGTCGGGTAATGGTCAGGAATAGGTTAAATAACAATAATCGGTATACATGTCGGGTAATGGTCAGGAATAGGTTATATAACAATACTCGGTGTACATATCGAGTAATTGTCAGGAATAGGTTAAATAACAATACTCGGTGTACATGTCGGGTAATGGTCAGGAATAGGTTATATAACAAAACTCGGTGTACATGTCGGGTAATGGTCAGATATGGGTTATGAAACAATACTCGATGTATATGTCGGGTAATGGTCAGGAATATCTTATGTAACAATACTCGATGCACATGTAGAGTAATGGTCAGGCATAGGTTATATAAAAATACTCGGTGCACATGTCGAGTAATGGTCAGATATGGTTTATAAAACAATACTCGGTGTACCTATCGGGTAATGGTCAGCAATGCTCGGTGTACATGTCGGGTAATGGTCAGGAATGGGTTATCAAAGAATACTCGCTGTACATGTCGGGTAATGGTCAAGAATAGGTTATATAACAATACTCGGTGTACATGTCGGGTAATGGTCAGGAATAGGTTGTAAAATAATACTCGGTGTACATGTCGGGTAATGGTCAGGAATAGGTTATAAAACAATACTCGGTGTACATGTCGGGTAATGGTCAGGAATAGGTTATATAACAATACTCTGTGTACATGTCGGGTAATGGTCAGGAATAGGTTATATAACAATTGTCGCTGTACATGTCGGGTAATGGTCAAGAATAGGTTATATAACAATACTCGGTGAACATGTCGGGTAATAGTCAAGAATAGGTTGTCATGATAACAATACTCGGTGTACATGTCGGGTAATGGTCAGGAATAGGTTATAAAACAATACTCGGTGTACATGTCGGGTAATGGTCAGGAATAGGATATATAACAAAACTCTGTGTACATGTCGGGTAATGGTCAGGAATAGGTTATATAACAATTGTCGCTGTACATGTCGGGTAATGGTCAGGAATAGGTTATATAAGAATACTCGGTGTACATGTCGGGTAATGGTAAGGTATGGGTTATAAAACAATACTCGCTGTACAAGTCGGGTAATGGTCAGGAATAGGTTATATAACAATACTCGGTGTACATGTCGGGTAATGGTCAGGAATAGGTTGTATAACAATACTCGATGTACATACCGGGTAATTGTCAGGAATAGGTTATATAACAATACTCTGTGTACATGTCGGATAATGGTCAGGAATAGATTGTATAACAATACTCGCTGTACATTTCGGATAATGATCAGGAATAGGTTATATAACAACAGTCGGTGTAAATGTCGGGTAATGGTCAGGAATATGTTATATAACAATAATAGGTGTTCATGTCGGGTAATGGTCAGGTATGGGTTAAATAAAAATACTCGGTGTACATGTCGGGTAATGGTCAGGAATAGGTTATATAACAATACTCGGTGTACATTTCGGATAATGGTCAGGAATAGGTTATATAACAACACTCGGTGTAAATGTCGGGTAATGGTCAGGAATATGTTATATAACAATAATAGGTGTTCATGTCGAGTAATGGTCAGGTATGGGTTGAATAACAATACTCGGTGTACAAGTCGGGAAATGGTCAGGAATAGGTTATATAACAATACTCGGTGTTCATTTCGGATAATGGTCAGGAATAGGTTATATAACAACACTCGGTGTAAATGTCGGGTAATGGTCACGAATATGTTATATAACAATAATAGGTGTTTATGTCAGGTAATGGTAAGGTATGGGTTAAATAACAATACTCGGTGTACATGTCGGGTAATGGTCAGGTATGGGTTGAATAACAATACTGGGTGTACATGTCGGGTAATGGTCAGGAATAGGTTATATAATAATAATCGGTGTTCATGTCGGGTAATGGTCAGGAAGAGGTTATATAACAATAATCGGTGATCATGTCGGGTAATGGTCAGGTATGGGTTAAATAACCCTTTGAATACTCGGTGTACATGTCGGGTAATGGTCAGGAATAGGTTATATAACAATACTCGGTGTACCTGTCGGGTAATGGTCAGGAATGGGTTATAAAACAATAATCGGTGTACATGTCGGGTAATGGTCAGGAATGGGTTATATAACAATAATCTGTGATCATGTCGGGTAATGGTCAGGTATGGGTTAAATAACCGTTTGAATACTCGGTGTACATATCGGATAATGGTCAGGAATAGGTTATATAACAACACTCGGTGTACATGTCGGGTAACGGTCAGGTATGGGTTAAATAACAATACTAGCTATACATGTCGGGTAATGGTCAAGAATAGGTTATATAACAATACTCGGTGTACATGTCGGGTAATAGTCAAGAATAGGTTGTCATGATAACAATACTCGGTGTACATGTCGGGTAATGGTCAGGAATAGGTTATAAAACAATACTCGGTGTACATGTCGGGTAATGGTCAGGAATAGGTTATATAACAAAACTCTGTGTACATGTCGGGTAATGGTCAGGAATAGGTTATATAACAATTGTCGCTGAACATGTCGGGTAATGGTCAGGAATAGGTTATATAACAATACTCGGTGTACATGTCGGGTAATGGTAAGGTATGGGTTATAAAACAATACTCGCTGTACAAGTCGGGTAATGGTCAGGAATAGGTTATATAACAATACTCGGTGTACATGTCGGGTAATGGTCAGGAATAGGTTGTATAACAATACTCGATGTACATACCGGGTAATTGTCAGGAATAGTTATATAACAATACTCTGTGTACATGTCGGATAATGGTCAGGAATAGATTGTATAACAATACTCGCTGTACAATTCGGATAATGATCAGGAATAGGTTATATAACAACAGTCGGTGTAAATGTCGGGTAATGGTCAGGAATATGTTATATAACAATAATAGGTGTTCATGTCGGGTAATGGTCAGGTATGGGTTAAATAACAATACTCGGTGTACATGTCGGGTAATGGTCAGGAATAGGTTATATAACAATACTCGGTGTACATTTCGGATAATGGTCAGGAATAGGTTATATAACAACACTCGGTGTAAATGTCGGGTAATGGTCAGGAATATGTTATATAACAATAATAGGTGTTCATGTCGGGTAATGGTCAGGTATGGGTTGAATAAGAATACTCGGTGTACAAGTCGGGTAATGGTCAGGAAAAGGTTATATAACAATACTCGGTGTACATTTCGGATAATGGTCAGGAATAGGTTATATAACAACACTCGGTGTAAATGTCGGGTAATGGTCAGGAATAGGTTATATAACAATACTCTGTGTACATGTCGGATAATGGTCAGGAATAGATTGTATAACAATACTCGCTGTACAATTCGGATAATGATCAGGAATAGGTTATATAACAACAGTCGGTGTAAATGTCGGGTAATGGTCAGGAATATGTTATATAACAATAATAGGTGTTCATGTCGGGTAATGGTCAGGTATGGGTTAAATAACAATACTCGGTGTACATGTCGGGTAATGGTCAGGAATAGGTTATATAACAATACTCGGTGTACATTTCGGATAATGGTCAGGAATAGGTTATATAACAACACTCGGTGTAAATGTCGGGTAATGGTCAGGAATATGTTATATAACAATAATAGGTGTTCATGTCGGGTAATGGTCAGGTATGGGTTGAATAACAATACTCGGTGTACAAGTCGGGTAATGGTCAGGAATAGGTTATATAACAATACTCGGTGTACATTTCGGATAATGGTCAGGAATAGGTTATATAACAACACTCGGTGTAAATGTCGGGTAATGGTCAGGAATAAGTTATATAACAATAATAGGTGTTTATGTTGGGTAATGGTCAGGTATGGGTTAAATAACAATACTCGGTGTACATTTCGGATAATGGTCAGGAATAGGTTATATAACAACACTCGGTGTAAATGTCGGGTAATGGTCAGGAATATGTTATATAACAATAATAGGTGTTCATGTCGGGTAATGGTCAGGAATAGGTTATAAAACAATACTCGGTGTACATGTCGGGTAATGGTCAGGAATAGGTTATATAACAAAACTCTGTGTAAATGTCGGGTAATGGTCAGGAATAGGTTATATAACAATTGTCGCTGAACATGTCGGGTAATGGTCAGGAATAGGTTATATAACAATACTCGGTGTACATGTCGGGTAATGGTAACGTATGGGTTATAAAACAATACTCGCTGTACAAGTCGGGTAATGGTCAGGAATAGGTTATATAACAATACTCGGTGTACATGTCGGGTAATGGTCAGGAATAGGTTGTAAAACAATACTCGATGTACATACCGGGTAATTGTCAGGAATAGTTATATAACAATACTCTGTGTACATGTCGGATAATGGTCAGGAATAGATTGTATAACAATACTCGCTGTACAATTCGGATAATGATCAGGAATAGGTTATATAACAACAGTCGGTGTAAATGTCGGGTAATGGTCAGGAATATGTTATATAACAATAATAGGTGTTCATGTCGGGTAATGGTCAGGTATGGGTTAAATAACAATACTCGGTGTACATGTCGGGTAATGGTCAGGAATAGGTTATATAACAATACTCGGTGTACATTTCGGATAATGGTCAGGAATAGGTTATATAACAACACTCGGTGTAAATGTCGGGTAATGGTCAGGAATATGTTATATAACAATAATAGGTGTTCATGTCGGGTAATGGTCAGGTATGGGTTGAATAACAATACTCGGTGTACAAGTCGGGTAATGGTCAGGAATAGGTTATATAACAATACTCGGTGTACATTTCGGATAATGGTCAGGAATAGGTTATATAACAACACTCGGTGTAAATGTCGGGTAATGGTCAGGAATAGGTTATATAACAATACTCTGTGTACATGTCGGATAATGGTCAGGAATAGATTGTATAACAATACTCGCTGTACAATTCGGATAATGATCAGGAATAGGTTATATAACAGCAGTCGGTGTAAATATCGGGTAATGGTCAGGAACATGTTATATAACAATAATAGGTGTTCATGTCGGGTAATGGTCAGGTATGGGTTAAATAACAATACTCGGTGTACATGTCGGGTAATGGTCAGGAATAGGTTATATAACAATACTCGGTGTACATTTCGGATAATGGTCAGGAATAGGTTATATAACAACACTCGGTGTAAATGTCGGGTAATGGTCAGGAATATGTTATATAACAATAATAGGTGTTCATGTCGGGTAATGGTCAGGTATGGGTTGAATAACAATACTCGGTGTACAAGTCGGGTAATGGTCAGGAATAGGTTATATAACAATACTCGGTGTACATTTCGGATAATGGTCAGGAATAGGTTATATAACAACACTCGGTGTAAATGTCGGGTAATGGTCAGGAATATGTTATATAACAATAATAGGTGTTTATGTTGGGTAATGGTCAGGTATGGGTTAAATAACAATAATAGGTGTACATGTCGGGTAATGGTCAGGTATGGGTTGAATAACAATACTGGGTGTACATGTCGGGTAATGGTCAGGAATAGGTTATATAATAATAATCGGTGTTCATGTCGGGTAATGGTCAGGAAGAGGTTATATAACAATAATCGGTGATCATGTCGGGTAATGGTCAGGTATGGGTTAAATAACCCTTTGAATACTCGGTGTACATGTCGGGTAATGGTCAGGAATAGGTTATATAACAATACTCGGTGTACCTGTCGGGTAATGGTGAATTATGGGTTATAAAACAATAATCGGTGTACATGTCGGGTAATGGTCAGGAATGGGTTATATAACAATAATCTGTGATCATGTCGGGTAATGGTCAGGTATGGGTTAAATAACCGTTTGAATACTCGGTGTACATATCGGATAATGGTCAGGAATAGGTTATATAACAACACTCGGTGTACATGTCGGGTAACGGTCAGGTATGGGTTAAATAACAATACTTGCTATACATGTCGGGTAATGGTCAAGAATAGGTTATATAACAATACTCGGTGTACATGTCGGGTAATAGTCAAGAATAGGTTGTCATGATAACAATACTCGGTGTACATGTAGGGTAATGGTCAGGAATAGGTTATAAAACAATACTCGGTGTACATGTCGGGTAATGGTCAGGAATAGGTTATATAACAAAACTCTGTGTACATGTCGGGTAATGGTCAGGAATAGGTTATATAACAATTGTCGCTGAACATGTCGGGTAATGGTCAGGAATAGGTTATATAACAATACTCGGTGTACATGTCGGGTAATGGTAAGGTATGGGTTATAAAACAATACTCGCTGTACAAGTCGGGTAATGGTCAGGAATAGGTTATATAACAATACTCGGTGTACATGTCGGGTAATGGTCAGGAATAGGTTGTATAACAATACTCGATGTACATACCGGGTAATTGTCAGGAATAGTTATATAACAATACTCTGTGTACATGTCGGATAATGGTCAGGAATAGATTGTATAACAATACTCGCTGTACAATTCGGATAATGATCAGGAATAGGTTATATAACAACAGTCGGTGTAAATGTCGGGTAATGGTCAGGAATATGTTATATAACAATAATAGGTGTTCATGTCGGGTAATGGTCAGGTATGGGTTAAATAACAATACTCGGTGTACATGTCGGGTAATGGTCAGGAATAGGTTATATAACAATATTCGGTGTACATTTCGGATAATGGTCAGGAATAGGTTATATAACAACACTCGGTGTAAATGTCGGGTAATGGTCAGGTATGGGTTAAATAACAATACTCGGTGTACATGTCGGATAATGGTAAGGTATGGGTTATATAACAATACTCGGTGTACATTTCGGATAATGGTCAGGAATAGGTTATATAACAACACTCGGTGTAAATGTCGGGTAATGGTCAGGAATATGTTATATAACAATAATAGGTGTTCATGTCGGGTAATGGTCAGGTATGGGTTGAATAACAATACTCGGTGTACAAGTCGGGTAATGGTCAGGAATAGGTTATATAACAATACTCGGTGTACATTTCGGATAATGGTCAGGAATAGGTTATATAACAACACTCGGTGTAAATGTCGGGTAATGGTCAGGAATATGTTATAAAACAATAATGGGTGTTATGTTGGGTAATGGTCAGGTATGGGTTAAATAACAATAATAGGTGTACATGTCGGGTAATGGTCAGGTATGGGTTGAATAACAATACTGGGTGTACATGTCGGGTAATGGTCAGGAATAGGTTATATAATAATAATCGGTGTTCATGTCGGGTAATGGTCAGGAAGAGGTTATATAACAATAATCGGTGATCATGTCGGGTAATGGTCAGGTATGGGTTAAATAACCCTTTGAATACTCGGTGTACATGTCGGGTAATGGTCAGGAATAGGTTATATAACAATACTCGGTGTACCTGTCGGGTAATGGTGAATTATGGGTTATAAAACAATAATCGGTGTACATGTCGGGTAATGGTCAGGAATGGGTTATATAACAATAATCTGTGATCATGTCGGGTAATGGTCAGGTATGGGTTAAATAACCGTTTGAATACTCGGTGTACATATCGGATAATGGTCAGGAATAGGTTATATAACAACACTCGGTGTACATGTCGGGTAACGGTCAGGTATGGGTTAAATAACAATACTAGCTATACATGTCGGGTAATGGTCAAGAATAGGTTATATAACAATACTCGGTGTACATGTCGGGTAATAGTCCAAGAATAGGTTGTCATGATAACAATACTCGGTGTACATGTCGGGTAATGGTCAGGAATAGGTTATAAAACAATACTCGGTGTACATGTCGGGTAATGGTCAGGAATAAGTTATATAACAAAACTCTGTGTACATGTCGGGTAATGGTCAGGAATAGGTTATATAACAATTGTCGCTGAACATGTCGGGTAATGGTCAGGAATAGGTTATATAACAATACTCGGTGTACATGTCGGGTAATGGTAAGGTATGGGTTATATAACAATACTCGGTGTACATGTCGGGTAATAGTCAAGAATAGGTTGTCATGATAACAATACTCGGTGTACATGTCGGGTAATGGTCAGGAATAGGTTATAAACAATACTCGGTGTACATGTCGGGTAATGGTCAGGAATAAGTTATATAACAAAACTCTGTGTACATGTCGGGTAATGGTCAGGAATAGGTTATATAAACAATACTCGCTGTACAAGTCGGGTAATGGTCAGGAATAGGTTATATAACAATACTCGGTGTACATGTCGGGTAATGGTCAGGAATAGGTTGTATAACAATACTCGATGTACATACCGGGTAATTGTCAGGAATAGTTATATAACAATACTCTGTGTACATGTCGGATAATGGTCAGGAATAGATTGTATAACAATACTCGCTGTACAATTCGGATAATGATCAGGAATAGGTTATATAACAACAGTCGGTGTAAATGTCGGGTAATGGTCAGGAATATGTTATATAACAATAATAGGTGTTCATGTCGGGTAATGGTCAGGTATGGGTTAAATAACAATACTCGGTGTACATGTCGGGTAATGGTCAGGAATAGGTTATATAACAATATTCGGTGTACATTTCGGATAATGGTCAGGAATAGGTTATATAACAACACTCGGTGTAAATGTCGGGTAATGGTCAGGTATGGGTTAAATAACAATACTCGGTGTACATGTCGGATAATGGTAAGGTATGGGTTATATAACAATACTCGGTGTACATTTCGGATAATGGTCAGGAATAGGTTATATAACAACACTCGGTGTAAATGTCGGGTAATGGTCAGGAATAGGTTATATAACAATAATCGGTGTACATGTCGGGTAATGGTCAGAAATATGTTATATAACAATAATAGGTGTTCATGTCGGGTAATGGTCAGGTATGGATTATATAACAATACTCGGTGTAAATGTCGGGTAATGGTCAGGTATGGGTTATATAACAACACTCGGTGTAAATGTCGGGTAATGGTCAGGAATAGGTTATATAACAATAATCGGTGTACATGTCGGGTAATGGTCAGAAATATGTTATATAACAATAATAGGTGTTCATGTCGGGTAATGGTCAGGTATGGATTATATAACAATACTCGGTGTAAATGTCGGGTAATGGTCAGGTATGGATTATATAACAACACTCGGTGTAAATGTCGGGTAATGGTCAGGAATAGGTTATATAACAATAATCGGTGTACATGTCGGGTAATGGTCAGGAATATGTTATATAACAATAATAGGTGTTCATGTCGGGTAATGGTCAGGTATGGATTATATAACAATACTCGGTGTAAATGTCGGGTAATGGTCAGGTAGTGGTTATAAAAGAATAATCGGTGTAAATGTCGGGTAATGGTCAGGTATGGGTTATAAAACAATACTCGGTGTACATATCCGTTAATGGTCAGTTATGGGTTATGCATTTATAATCGGTGTTAATATCGGGTAATGGTCGGATATGGGTTATATAACAATAATCGATGTACATCTCGGGTAATGCTCAGGTATGGGTTACATAACAATAACCGGTGTACATGTCGGGTAATGGTCAGTAATGGGTTATAAAACAATAATCGGTGTACATGTCGGGTAATTGTCATTTATGGGTTATAAAATAATAATCGGTGTACATGTCGGGTAATGGTCAGTTATGGCTTATAAACCAATACTCGGTGTACATGTCGGGTAATGGTAAGGTATGGGTTATAAAACAATAATCGGTGTAAATGTCGGGTAATGGTCAGGAATAGGTTATATAACAATACTCGGTGTACATGTTGGGTAATGCTCAGTTATGGGTTATAAAACAATAATCGGTGTAAATGTCTGGTAATGGTCAGGTATGGGTTATAAAAGAATAATCGGTGTAAATGTCGGGTAATGGTCAGGTATCGGTTATAAAACAATACTCGGTGTACATGTCGGTTAATGGTCAGTTATGGGTTATGAAACAATAATCGGTGTTAATATCGGGTAATGGTCGGATATGGGTTATATAACAATAATCGATGTACATCTCGGGTAATGGTCAGGTATGGGTTAAATAACGATACTCGGTGTACATGTCGGGTAATGGTCAGTTATGGGTTATAAAACAATAATCGGTGTACATGTCGGGTAATGGTCAGGTATGGTTGATAAAACAATACTCGCTGTACATGTCGGGTAATGGTCAGGTATGGATTATATAACAATACTCGGTGTACATGACGGGTAATGGTCGGGTATGGATTATATAACAATATTCGGTGTACATGACGGGTAATGGTCAGGTATGGTTTATATACTAATACTCGGTGTACATGACGAGTAATGGTCAGTTATGGTTTTTAAAACAATAATCGGTGTACATGTCGGGTAATGGTCAGGTATGGATTATATAACAATACTCGGTGTACATGACGGGTAATGGTCAGTTATGGGTTATAAAACAATAATCGGTGTACATGTCGGATAATGGTCAGTTATGGGTTATAAACCAATACCCGGTGTACATGTCGGGTAATGGTCAGTTATGGGTTATAAAACAATAATCAGTGTACATGTAGGGTAATGGTCAGTTATGGGTTATAAAACAATAATCGGTGTACATATAGGGTAATGGTAATGTATGGGTTATAAAACAATAATCGGTGTTCATGTCGGGTAATGGTCAGGTATGGATTATATAACAATAATCGGTGTACATGACGGGTAATGGTCAGTTATGGGTTATAAAACAATAATCGGTGTACATGTCGGGTAATGGTCAGTTATGGGTAATAAACCAATACTCGGTGTACATGTCGGGTAATGGTCAGTTATGGGTTATAAAACAATAATCGGTGTACATGTAGGGTAATGGTCAGTTATGGGTTATAAAACAATAATCGGTGTACATGTAGGGTAATGGTAATGTATGGGTTATAAAACAATAATCGGTGTTCATGTCGGGTAATGGTCAGGTATGGATTATATAACAATACTCGGTGTACATGACGGGTAATGGTCAGTTATGGGTTATAAAACAATAATCGGTGTACATGTAGGGTAATGGTCAGGAATACATATAGGTTATATAACAATACTCGCTTTACATTTCGGGTAATGGTCAGGTATGGTTTATAAAACAATACTCGCTGTACATGTCGGGTAATGGTCAGATATGGTTGATAAAACAATACTCGCTGTACATGTCGGGTAATGGTCAGGTATGGATTATATAACAATACTCGGTGTACATGACGGGTAATGGTCGGGTATGGATTATATAACAATATTCGGTGTACATGACGGGTAATGGTCAGGTATGGTTTATATACTAATACTCGGTGTACATGACGAGTAATGGTCAGTTATGGTTTTTAAAACAATACTCGGCTGTACATGTCGGGTAATGGTCAGGTATGGATTATATAACAATACTCGGTGTACATGACGGGTAATGGTCAGTTATGGGTTATAAAACAATAATCGGTGTACATGTCGGATAATGGTCAGTTATGGGTTATAAACCAATACCCGGTGTACATGTCGGGTAATGGTCAGTTATGGGTTATAAAACAATAATCAGTGTACATGTAGGGTAATGGTCAGTTATGGGTTATAAAACAATAATCGGTGTACATATAGGGTAATGGTAATGTATGGGTTATAAAACAATAATCGGTGTTCATGTCGGGTAATGGTCAGGTATGGATTATATAACAATAATCGGTGTACATGACGGGTAATGGTCAGTTATGGGTTATAAAACAATAATCGGTGTACATGTCGGGTAATGGTCAGTTATGGGTAATAAACCAATACTCGGTGTACATGTCGGGTAATGGTCAGTTATGGGTTATAAAACAATAATCGGTGTACATGTAGGGTAATGGTCAGTTATGGGTTATAAAACAATAATCGGTGTACATGTAGGGTAATGGTAATGTATGGGTTATAAAACAATAATCGGTGTTCATGTCGGGTAATGGTCAGGTATGGATTATATAACAATACTCGGTGTACATGACGGGTAATGGTCAGTTATGGGTTATAAAACAATAATCGGTGTACATGTAGGGTAATGGTCAGGAATACATATAGGTTATATAACAATACTCGCTTTACATTTCGGGTAATGGTCAGGTATGGTTTATAAAACAATACTCGCTGTACATTTCGGGTAATGGTCAGGAATGGATTATATAACAATACTCGGTGTACATGACGGGTAATGGTCAGATATGGGTTATATAACAATAATCGGTGTACATGTCGGGTAATGGTCAGCTATGGGTTAAATAACAAAACTCGGTGTATATGACGGGTAATGGTCAGATATTGGATATAAAACAACACTCGCTGTACATGTCCGGTAATAGTCAGATATCAATTATACGACAATGCAGAGGGTACATCTCGGGTTATGGTCTGAAATAGGTTATAAAACAAACACTCGGTGTACATGTCGGTTAATGGTCAGGAATAGGTTATATAACAATAATCGGTATACATGTCGGGTAATGGTCAGGAATAGGTTATATAACAATACTCGATGTACATGTCGGGTAATGGTCAGGAATACATGTAGGTTATATAACAATACTCGGTGTACATGTCGGGTAATGGTCAATTATGGGTTATAAAACAATAATCGGTGTAAATGTCGGTTAATGGTTAGTTATGGGCTATAAACCAATACTCGGTGTACATGTCGGGTAATGGTCAGTTATGGGTTATAAAACAATAATCGGTGTACATGTCGGGTAATGGTCAGATATGGATTATATAACAATACTCGGTGTACATGACGGGTAATGGTCACTTATGGGTTATAAAACAATACTCGGTGTACATGTCGGGTAATGGTCAGGAATAGGTTATATAACAATACTCGATGTACATGTCGGGTAATGGTTAGGAATACATGTAGGTTATATAACAATAATCGATGTACATGTCGGGTAATGGTGAATTATGGGTTATAAAACAATAAACGGTGTAAATGTCGGTTGATGGTTAGTTATGGGCTATAAACCAATACTCGGTGTACATGTCGGGTAATGGTCAGTTATGGGTTATAAAACAATACTCGGTGTACATGTCGGGTAATGGTCAGTTAAAGGTTATAAAATAATAATAGGTGTACATGTCGGTAATGGTCAGTTATGGGTTATAAAACAATAATCGGTGGACATGTCGGGTAATGGTCAGTTGTGGCTTATAAACCAATACTCGGTGTACATGTCGGGTAATGGTCAGGAATAGGTTATATAACAATACTCGGTGTACATGTCGGGTAATGGTCAGGAATAGCTTATATAACAATACTCGGTGTACATGTCGGGTAATGGTCAGGAATAGGTTATATAACAATACTCGCTGTACATATCGGACATTGGTCAGGAATAGGTTATATAACAATACTCGCTGTACATATCGGGTAATGGTCAGGAATAGGTTATATAACAATATTCGGTGTATATGTCGGGTAATGGTCAGTTATGGGTTATAAAACAATAATCGGTGTACATGTAGGTTAATGGTCAGGAATACATATAGGTTATAAAACAATACTCGCTGTACATTTCGGGTTATGGTCAGGTATGGTTTATAAAATAATACTCGCTGTACATTTCGGGTAATAGTCAGGTATGGGTTATATAACAATACTCGGTGTACATGACGGGTAATGGTCAGATATGGGTTATATAAAAATATTCGGTGTACATGTAGGGTAATGGTCAGGAATACATATAGGTTCTATAACAATACTCGCTGTACATTTCGGGTAATGGTCAGGTATGGTTTATAAAACAATACTCGCTGTACATGTCGGGAAATGGTCAGATATGGGTTATATAATAATAATCGGTGTACATGTCGGGTAATGGTCAGGTATGAGTTTGTAAAAATACTCGATGAACATGTAGTGCATTGGTTAGATATAGTTTATATAACAATTCTCGATGTACATGTAGGGAAATGGTCAGGTGTGGGTTAAATAACAAAACTCGGTGTACATGTCGGATAATGGTCAAATATTGGATATAAAACAACACTCGGTGTACATTTTGGGTAATAATCAGATATCAATTATAGGACAATACACAGGGTACATGTCGGGTAATGGTCAGGAATAGGTTATATAACAATACTCGGTGTACATGTCGGGTAATGGTCAGGAATAGGTTATATACAATACTCGCTGTACATTTCGGGTAATGGTCAGGAATAGGTTATATAACAATACTCGGTGTACATGTCGGGTAATGGTCAGGAATAGGTTATATAACAATACTCGATGTACATGTCGGGTAATGGTCAGGAATAGGTTATATAACAATACTCGGTGTACATGTCGGGTAATGGTCAGGAATACATGTAGGTTATAAAACAATACTCGATGTACATGTCGGGTAATGGTCAGTTATGGGTTATAAAACTATACTCGCTGTACATGTCGGGTAATGGTCAGGAATAAATGGTCAGATATGGGTTATAAAACAATAGGGTTATATAACAATATTCGGTGTACATGTCGGGTAATGGTCAGGTATGGGTTATATAACAATAATCGGTGTACATGTCGGATAATGGTCAGTTATGGGTTATAAACCAATACCCGGTGTACATGTCGGGTAATGGTCAGTTATGGGTTATAAAACAATAATCAGTGTACATGTAGGGTAATGGTCAGTTATGGGTTATAAAACAATAATCGGTGTACATATAGGGTAATGGTAATGTATGGGTTATAAAACAATAATCGGTGTTCATGTCGGGTAATGGTAAGGTATGGATTATATAACAATAATCGGTGTACATGACGGGTAATGGTCAGTTATGGGTTATAAAACAATAATCGGTGTACATGTCGGGTAATGGTCAGTTATGGGTAATAAACCAATACTCGGTGTACATGTCGGGTAATGGTCAGTTATGGGTTATAAAACAATAATCGGTGTACATGTAGGGTAATGGTCAGTTATGGGTTATAAAACAATAATCGGTGTACATGTAGGGTAATGGTAATGTATGGGTTATAAAACAATAATCGGTGTTCATGTCGGGTAATGGTCAGGTATGGATTATATAACAATACTCGGTGTACATGACGGGTAATGGTCAGTTATGGGTTATAAAACAATAATCGGTGTACATGTAGGGTAATGGTCAGGAATACATATAGGTTATATAACAATACTCGCTTTACATTTCGGGTAATGGTCAGGTATGGTTTATAAAACAATACTCGCTGTACATGTCGGGTAATGGTCAGATATGGTTGATAAAACAATACTCGCTGTACATGTCGGGTAATGGTCAGGTATGGATTATATAACAATACTCGGTGTACATGACGGGTAATGGTCGGGTATGGATTATATAACAATATTCGGTGTACATGACGGGTAATGGTCAGGTATGGTTTATATACTAATACTCGGTGTACATGACGAGTAATGGTCAGTTATGGTTTTTAAAACAATAATCGGTGTACATGTCGGGTAATGGTCAGGTATGGATTATATAACAATACTCGGTGTACATGACGGGTAATGGTCAGTTATGGGTTATAAAACAATAATCGGTGTACATGTCGGATAATGGTCAGTTATGGGTTATAAACCAATACCCGGTGTACATGTCGGGTAATGGTCAGTTATGGGTTATAAAACAATAATCAGTGTACATGTAGGGTAATGGTCAGTTATGGGTTATAAAACAATAATCGGTGTACATATAGGGTAATGGTAATGTATGGGTTATAAAACAATAATCGGTGTTCATGTCGGGTAATGGTCAGGTATGGATTATATAACAATAATCGGTGTACATGACGGGTAATGGTCAGTTATGGGTTATAAAACAATAATCGGTGTACATGTCGGGTAATGGTCAGTTATGGGTAATAAACCAATACTCGGTGTACATGTCGGGTAATGGTCAGTTATGGGTTATAAAACAATAATCGGTGTACATGTAGGGTAATGGTCAGTTATGGGTTATAAAACAATAATCGGTGTACATGTAGGGTAATGGTAATGTATGGGTTATAAAACAATAATCGGTGTTCATGTCGGGTAATGGTCAGGTATGGATTATATAACAATACTCGGTGTACATGACGGGTAATGGTCAGTTATGGGTTATAAAACAATAATCGGTGTACATGTAGGGTAATGGTCAGGAATACATATAGGTTATATAACAATACTCGCTTTACATTTCGGGTAATGGTCAGGTATGGTTTATAAAACAATACTCGCTGTACATTTCGGGTAATGGTCAGGAATGGATTATATAACAATACTCGGTGTACATGACGGGTAATGGTCAGATATGGGTTATATAACAATAATCGGTGTACATGTCGGGTAATGGTCAGCTATGGGTTAAATAACAAAACTCGGTGTATATGACGGGTAATGGTCAGATATTGGATATAAAACAACACTCGCTGTACATGTCCGGTAATAGTCAGATATCAATTATACGACAATGCAGAGGGTACATCTCGGGTTATGGTCTGAAATAGGTTATAAAACAAACACTCGGTGTACATGTCGGTTAATGGTCAGGAATAGGTTATATAACAATAATCGGTATACATGTCGGGTAATGGTCAGGAATAGGTTATATAACAATACTCGATGTACATGTCGGGTAATGGTCAGGAATACATGTAGGTTATATAACAATACTCGGTGTACATGTCGGGTAATGGTCAATTATGGGTTATAAAACAATAATCGGTGTAAATGTCGGTTAATGGTTAGTTATGGGCTATAAACCAATACTCGGTGTACATGTCGGGTAATGGTCAGTTATGGGTTATAAAACAATAATCGGTGTACATGTCGGGTAATGGTCAGATATGGATTATATAACAATACTCGGTGTACATGACGGGTAATGGTCACTTATGGGTTATAAAACAATACTCGGTGTACATGTCGGGTAATGGTCAGGAATAGGTTATATAACAATACTCGATGTACATGTCGGGTAATGGTTAGGAATACATGTAGGTTATATAACAATAATCGATGTACATGTCGGGTAATGGTGAATTATGGGTTATAAAACAATAAACGGTGTAAATGTCGGTTGATGGTTAGTTATGGGCTATAAACCAATACTCGGTGTACATGTCGGGTAATGGTCAGTTATGGGTTATAAAACAATACTCGGTGTACATGTCGGGTAATGGTCAGTTAAAGGTTATAAAATAATAATAGGTGTACATGTCGGTAATGGTCAGTTATGGGTTATAAAACAATAATCGGTGGACATGTCGGGTAATGGTCAGTTGTGGCTTATAAACCAATACTCGGTGTACATGTCGGGTAATGGTCAGGAATAGGTTATATAACAATACTCGGTGTACATGTCGGGTAATGGTCAGGAATAGCTTATATAACAATACTCGGTGTACATGTCGGGTAATGGTCAGGAATAGGTTATATAACAATACTCGCTGTACATATCGGACATTGGTCAGGAATAGGTTATATAACAATACTCGCTGTACATATCGGGTAATGGTCAGGAATAGGTTATATAACAATATTCGGTGTATATGTCGGGTAATGGTCAGTTATGGGTTATAAAACAATAATCGGTGTACATGTAGGTTAATGGTCAGGAATACATATAGGTTCTAAAACAATACTCGCTGTACATTTCGGGTTATGGTCAGGTATGGTTTATAAAATAATACTCGCTGTACATTTCGGGTAATAGTCAGGTATGGGTTATATAACAATACTCGGTGTACATGACGGGTAATGGTCAGATATGGGTTATATAAAAATATTCGGTGTACATGTAGGGTAATGGTCAGGAATACATATAGGTTCTATAACAATACTCGCTGTACATTTCGGGTAATGGTCAGGTATGGTTTATAAAACAATACTCGCTGTACATGTCGGGAAATGGTCAGATATGGGTTATATAATAATAATCGGTGTACATGTCGGGAAATGGTCAGATATGGGTTATATAATAATAATCGGTGTACATGTCGGGTAATGGTCAGGTATGAGTTTGTAAAAATACTCGATGAACATGTAGTGCATTGGTTAGATATAGTTTATATAACAATTCTCGATGTACATGTAGGGAAATGGTCAGGTGTGGGTTAAATAACAAAACTCGGTGTACATGTCGGATAATGGTCAAATATTGGATATAAAACAACACTCGGTGTACATTTTGGGTAATAATCAGATATCAATTATAGGACAATACACAGGGTACATGTCGGGTAATGGTCAGGAATAGGTTATATAACAATACTCGGTGTACATGTCGGGTAATGGTCAGGAATAGGTTATATACAATACTCGCTGTACATTTCGGGTAATGGTCAGGAATAGGTTATATAACAATACTCGGTGTACATGTCGGGTAATGGTCAGGAATAGGTTATATAACAATACTCGATGTACATGTCGGGTAATGGTCAGGAATAGGTTATATAACAATACTCGGTGTACATGTCGGGTAATGGTCAGGAATACATGTAGGTTATAAAACAATACTCGATGTACATGTCGGGTAATGGTCAGTTATGGGTTATAAAACTATACTCGCTGTACATGTCGGGTAATGGTCAGGAATAAATGGTCAGATATGGGTTATAAAACAATAGGGTTATATAACAATATTCGGTGTACATGTCGGGTAATGGTCAGGTATGGGTTATATAACAATATTCGGTGTACATGTCGGGTAATGTTTAGATATTGGTTATATAATAGTAGACGGTGTACATGTCGGGCAATGTTTACATATGGGTTATATAATAAAACATGATGATCATCATTACATCATAATCTTGAATTCGATAATAGATAGACAAAACTGGTAATTGTAGTATTTATCTGTATTTTATAAAAATCTGGCATTATTACTGCATGGATTTAATAGAAAATTTTATTTACATTGCCTTACTGGTGAAGGCCTGAGTGGTCTCCTTCAGTCAATATCTAAATAAAATAATTACTCAGGGTGGGCACGACCCCACTAAACCAGTGAGACAATGTAAATTAATTTGCTCAGTTATAATATTTTGTTTCTTCAATGCAAATTAAAAACTGACTTCAATGAAAGTACAAAAAATTGTATGATTAGCTGTTGTAGCAATGACTTTTGATTTTACAATAATGTTCATCCTCAAGTTTGATATAATGATTCTAAACAGTATAATGGTATAAACTGAAGACATTGTGGAAATGGGTAAACCTTTTTTTTAGAAAAAAAAAACAAATATAGTACAGTTTTATGTGATCATGATAGCATACAACTCTTAGCTATTTTAGTTGTAACCTTGAATGTCAATGGAGTATAAATGGCTTTAAAACTTTGGAGAGCTTTATTTACCAAAACTGTATTTGAAGTTTCAAGCTTCAAGGCCTCCAAAGTATAATTTAAAGTTCTCTTCCTTAGGTCACTGCAACTTGTAATGTTGGTCAAATTCAAGCTGGTAGAACTTCATGCACTTATGTCATTTATGAAAGTTCCTTGACATTCATAACAAGGAAATGTAAGTCATCTTAGATATAAATATTCTTGACAAAAAGATTTTGAATTTTTTCTTTTTAAGGCCACTGTTACCTTAAATGTACATCTTTTAAAATTTAGCAGATCCTCATGTCTTGATGCTATATCTGAAGTTTAATGCTTCTAGGTCTTTTAAATCAAGAATGACAGTGATGTGATTTTAATGACAAAATCTTGTCTGGGAGGCAAAATACCATTATGGTACTCTAATCCAACATGCAAACATTAACTGGCTCAATGTTAAATAGTGATATACTAATCAATACTTTTGTGCAAAACAGAATTCATAATTGTGCTCTCCAGTGCCATATTTGACCCCAAAATCATTTACTGAAAAATTTTGACTGGGTCATCATAAAACAGAACTGCAATAAAAATAGCAAACTTTTTCAATGATAATTAAAGAAACTTGACTGGAACATATAACACCATTACTTCTTCTTTTATAATACAATAGATCTACATAATGATATACAGTATACAAAGTTACAAACAGACACAGAACTTATTAATAAATAAATAAATAAATAAATAAATAAATAAATAAAAATGAAATAAAATAAATAAATAAATCAGTTGAATTGAATTAAAGATCTATTCTATAAAATTCAAAAGTTTAAAATATTTGTAGTTAAATTGGCAATGAGCTTTTTTCAGTATTTTGTAATATTGTAATATAAAATATTCAAGTTTTTCCAGTAAGTTTTTGTGGGTAACTTCCTTTTTATCTTGTATCTGTATTTTATTTAATTTTTTTAAATTTTGCTAGCCACAAAAGAAACTAAGTTATTCAACATTGTGTTTTTCAGGAAAACATTTCATTACACCTATTAACACTATTTCTTTTTTCTTATCAGTTTTATTATTTTTACTTTTTGATAAAAGCATGCTTGAAGTATTTTTTCAAATTTAAGTTATATGATGTTAAGATGTTGAGAGATGGAGAGGAGTACAATAATGAAATAAAATGTCCCAGTCTTGATTCTATCACTTATATCCAGGGAATCAGTTTGGAATGGTGAAGGAAACAAGATACCCATAGAGATCAAAAGGCAATAGGTTTTAGAGATGGGATACCATCTAAAATTGTCCCTGAGTATAACATACATTTTAAGTCACCACTAATATTCTGAAATAAGTCTCTTTTAAAATTATTAATTTTTTGAATTCATGACTGCACAGGAACTGTAAAGAGAGTTGTTTATTGTATTAACTATAAACAATCTAAAAGTATATATTTTATATGAAAAATAGCATAATGGCATAAAATCACTTTAACATAAATCACACAAAATTTTAACATACACAAATGTAGCTAAAAGACTAGCAAAGATGATGATAAGCAAAATTGAGTCTACATAGATCATGACAGGCAAGTATTATTTAGACCTTGACAGGTCAGAAAATTTCTATGTACTGGTAGATATTGATTCAAATGAATGAATGTTTAATATTTAAGTCAGGATTATTTCACTTTTATCGGGATGTCACCAGCTAACTGTCGAGAGGCAGAAATTTTAACCTCACATTGCACTCAGAGCAATGTGCAAGAAGTGTTCATTAGCATTTCTTACCTTATGTGGGATATCAGTTGTGAGGTCTCTTCTAATGCAAAGTACTTAGTAAAACAATCACTACCCATTTTCAATTTTTGGTCAGATGCAGCCAGAGTTCCTGCCTCAAACTGCTACGCATGGAACATGCACTCTTTAATCTGAGCTATAATGGTAGTTTAGTAAGTTAATAAAAGTCTCTTTATACAGATCAAAATAAGTATGATATAGATCTTGTCAGGCTAGTATAGATAAGGAATATATCTTGAAATGCTATAATATGTCAAGATCTTAACAGGTTGCTAAATTTCAGATGACCATTAGAAATATATATATACAAGTAACCTATGAAGTGTAGCTTAACAAATGTAAACATACTGGTCAGTCCCAAAAATATTCCAAGAAATTAAAATTTACAAAGCAATGTTTTACAGTACCTTTAAATAAAAGCTTCTTTTAATCATTTCTGCTCATATCTATATAAAGAGGAACCAAAGTTTTGTATTAAGCTAAGTAAATTAGTATTTGTTTAATAACTTAACCAAATAAATCAATTTATGTCAAAATTATTTTTAACTGATCACCTCCCCAAAAGACTGTGAGGTGACCAAGAAGTAAAATCACTAGAACTAGAACAAAGTGCCTCACTTTTTTGGGTTTGATCCAGGCCAATCATTTTCTCCTAGCCTTAGGCCTCTACTGGCATGGTACAAATAGTAGGTGAACTTGACCAAACATATTACAATGTTAATTTGTTACAAAGCAAACAAGAGTACTAACACTTCTATACTTAAGTGTCTCTACTAATCTGGGTTAATTGCTAAGGGGCATTTTAAAGATTACTTAAAGCATGCACAACAATCACAGTCAGATCCAACACTTGCTAAAAACTAAAACAACACAAATTTGTGTTTAATTTTATCCTCAAGGTTCATAAGAAAAATGTTCTAGTGAATAGGGACATTGACAGTAAGTGGTCTATAGCACATTCCTACAGATAACAGCACTACAGTACTCATTGTCTACATTTGATATTAATTAGAATTTAGACAGGTCTCAAGATTTAAATTATTGTGAAATTATTATATCAATGCTGAAAGTGAATGAAATTTCATCAAGCTCTAAATAATATTAAAAAAACTAACAACTTGAAAATATTAAATCATGGATTAAACTTATCAATTTTTAAACAACTGGTACCTGATAAACATTCATTCTCAAATTACAAAAGCTGTGTTTCTGACCACTGGTTCAGTTAAACAAGAGTATGAGTTTTTGTATTCAAATCCTGCCAGCACATAGGTATCAGACCACATTTTTCTGTTTTCTGTAGTTTAAGAAATTTGACACCTTTTGCTGTATAACATTTCAGTGAAGCAGGCTTGATGGGTAGCTGGATTGCTCTGTCGGTAGAGCATCCCACTAGTGAATGGGCAGGACCTTGGTTTAATCCTGGTTTGGTCACTGCATTTTTCCCTTTCCTGTTACATTTGGGGGCTTATCTGACCCTTGGAAGTTGCCAGCCAAAAGCCTGATCCCAGGGTAGAACCTGGTTGTTCGACTGAAAAAAGGAAGGGAGGAATGTATCGGACCGGGCTTGATGGGGGGAGGGGCTAGGTGGATGAGTCTGAAGAGTGTTCTACTAGAAATGGGGGTCCCGGGTTCAAATCCTGGTTTGGTCACTGCATTTTTCCCTTTTCTGTTACATTGCCATTGGTTTAATATGCAGTCTTACTTGTAAAGTCTGTGTGGTGTTTCACACACACACACACACACACACACACACACACACACACGCGGGTTAATAAGACCATAGTAAACTACACACATACTACTTATTTTGTCTGATCGCATCTGTGTGTATACCGACTGACACAAACACACACACACACACACACACACACACACACACACTAAATAAATAAGTAAATAAAGATTTTAGTAAAATAAAATTTAAAATACAAACAATTTACGGCCTTTTGCAAACCGATTTATATTTATTTATTTAAACCGATATATTTATATAGTATCGGTAGGCCTACAGTATATTTATGCTTTAGAGGGAAGTCTCAAGTTGTAAGTAGGTCAACTCTTTAATCTCCTAGAAACAATTAATCAAAGTAATATCCCGATAGTTGGAATTATAAAATAATTCTTAAACCATAAAAACATGCTACAATGATTAGTATGTAAATACTTACATAATTAAGTACAGACAATCTTACTTTTATACACCGCAGTCGTCGCTCAATGGTTTCCGCCATTACCAAAAATACTACAATTACCCGGATGCAAGATATACGATTTTTGTAGAAAGAAAAATGGACCATTTTTGTCGATTTCAAAACGTATATCTTGAATATATCTTTTATTTTTTCGGTTATTGTTGATATATTAACCTTGAAATTTAAAGAGAAGTTCGAATTGTTTACTTGTACAATTTGGATGAGATATACGCCTGCATTTGGAAGTTATTTAATAAAATATCACGACTTCCCGCTATGATCAACATTTCCCATAGCTCGATATACAAAGATATACAAGCCCTATTTTCAACATTTTATAACTTTATTAATTTTCTATAAAATTTGCCGTAATTTATACACATTATGTAGTTTTGACAGATCTTTCCAAATATCAACTCCGTTTTTGGCTAGACGCAGTAATTTTCTTAAAATCCAAGTTGATAACGTTAGCGGGAAGTGTTTTACTTCCCGCATTCGACAAGTTCCCGCTAAGTACCATTTTTTCCATATCAAACTTCCCGCTAACGACAAAAATAGAAGTATATATATATATATATATATATATATATATATATATATATATATATATATAGCATAAATTGAATTAGTTTTATGCTTATTCCTTGCCTTTATCAGCCAGAACGTATGATTAGACACAAATATTAAAAATTATAGTAAATGTTGCATTATGTTGACACCAAGACAGGAAAAGTCTTGATGAGTAACATAAGGTCAAACTCTTATCACAGCAATGTCCTTGTAGCCACACCACCATAAAAGGCACAGGTATGATTAAACAAATACAATGATTAAATGCAATTTTAAAAAATAAACAGATAACCAGTTAAGACTATAGTAACTTATTTTTACATCATTTTGCAATGTTTTTTCACTAACATAGACATTCAAGTGCTTAAATCTGTCATCAGACGTATTGAGCACTTGACTACAAAGTGATTTGAGATG
This sequence comes from Tegillarca granosa, assembly GCA_029721355.1. Taxonomy (NCBI): domain Eukaryota; kingdom Metazoa; phylum Mollusca; class Bivalvia; order Arcoida; family Arcidae; genus Tegillarca; species Tegillarca granosa. The sequence goes on from CM056597.1 coordinate 24,039,029, forward strand.
TTTCTTGTCAAATTTCCAAATTTGTTACTATAAAACAATCAACACACCACAACAAACAATGTAATCTAAAATAGTGTTTTTATTCAACCGAAATTATAATGTGGCACAGACATTTCTATCCATGTTGCAGATATCACTCGTTGTTATATTTTGTTTATGGTAAAAATCCATAGTTACACATGCATTTACACAGATGAACACATACACGGGTACTTATAAACTTATGTTGTTTACCGCTTATACTTTGTAATTTGGAAAGTTTCTTCAAATTACAAAAAACATGTACAAGCTGGACATAAAAATAAATACATAGGTATATTATACACCTAAATGCTATTGAATCCAATGTGTTTGTTGTTTTAGTATTTTTATCGTCAAAATCAAGGAATCTGTTTTACTGAGTTGCAATAAAATAATAATCTGCCACTTTATGAATTTGTTTTGACAACCAGTTTAGGATAAACATTCCTTCAAAGGTAAAGATTAAATAAAATAAATTACATCTCTGGTATTTAACTCTGGAAAAGTTTTAAAATAACTTTACTAGGCACCGCCACATTGTATCGAATGTTCGCGTATTACTCTGCGAAAATATTAACTTTACAAATATACCAAAGGGCTTTATGAAGCGGTTAAAAAGGTATGACTGATGACCGCTATTCATAGCTTGATTAATAACATGTCTACGAAAGACTTGTAATATACATCATCGTAAAACGATTAAAAAAGATACACTTTAAACATTTTGATTTTACTTTATTTACATATATATTTCAGACTGTTAAATGTGAATCATGCGAGTTTAAAGATGAGTGTTTGCATATGCAGTGGATTTTGAGGGTAAGTGTCACTTTGCTTATTATCTAAAATTTCGTATTGAGAACAGTTTGTTGTTATCACATTTAACCTCATTTGATGAGCTGACTGTACAAAAGGAAAGTGATTTGTTAAGAAAAATGATATTGGTATATATATTAAAGTTTTTTTTCCTTTATCCTATCAGTATATTTTTTGAGAAGAAAGCGCTTATCTGCTTTTGGAATGAAGTTATACTTACATAAAAAAAATTGAAAAAAGCATTTAACAATAAATGACAGTTTAAATTCTTCGGTTTATATATCTGCAAAACATTCCTAAGCTGGATTTGGATTCACATATTTTTGGAACTTTAGATTCGTTAATCTTCAACTGTGTGACGTATGTTTTTCATCTATTAAACTTTTCGGCCCCTAGTGTCATTGATGAAATGTTCACATCTGGCATATCAAAATTTAGAACGTATTTGTTATATATTTGTATATCTTATTTCATTCACTTCAGATATATTTAACTCACAAAAAAAACATGCAAAATAGTTACTAAAACTTGGGCTTAAACATGTTGGTAAAAATATATCAATTCAAACAATAATGAGAGAGAGAGAGTGTGTGTATGTGTGTGTGAGAGAGAGAGAGAGAGAGAGAGAGAGAGAGAGAGAGAGAGAGAGAGAGAGAGAGAGAGATCGTACAGGATGTCATCTTCAAATTAACATTTGTTTCTGATAGGACTTCATTATTCTTTTCCAAAAAAAACAATTATTTATGTTCAAGAATTGATATGCAGATTCTGAGCTTCAAAACTAAAATTATCAATAATTTTCTTTTGTAATTGTAATATTGTATCTGAAGTCTGGTTGATATGCATTCAGAGCAACGTGTTTTCTATAACAATTAACATTTGAGTTATTTTTATTTCACTAAACAAATTTCATTATCCATATTTTTGTGGTACGTTCTTTCAGCTTTTTTCTTAGAAAATTTCCTTTATCTCCTTACTTGAAATGTAAGTGGGTTAAAATTACCAGTGGCATTAAGTAAGAATTAATCAATTTTTGTTATTTATTTCTATTTCAATAAGAGTTGTGTTTTGATTTCACTAAAATTGTACGAATGTCATTGCATCTATAACTTCTCTCGATTCGAAATGAGAGTTCTTTTTCACGAGAGCTGATTGAAATAGTTATTGGACTAAAATCTTTAGAAGCTGTTTCAAATGTAAAACAAAAAAGAAGAGCAAAGATATCTGAACTTTAAAGCTAATTCTATTATCCTTTCCTTTCAGCAAGAAAACGCCAAGGAAACAAAGAAGGTACTTGGTATCAATGAGGTATCGGAAATCAATTTTTGTTATTTATTTCTATTTTCATAACAGTTGTGTTTTGATTTCACTCAAATTGTACAAATGTTATTGCATCTTTAACTTCTCTCGATTCAAAATTAGAAAGTTCCTTTTCACAAGAGCTGATTGAAATAGTTATTGGACTTAACACTTCAGAAGCATGTTTCAAATTTAAAACAAAGAAAAAGAGCGATAATATCTGAACTTTAAAGCTAATCCTATTATCCTTTCCTTTCAGGATGAAGACATCGAGACAACAAAGGATGTGTTCGAAAAGAAATCTGCAATGGAGTTATGTAGGGAAATGCTTGGATATTATAGAAGTATGTAACTGTTCGATGTGATACTTTATTTTGCTATAACTTTTTTGTAAATTAATAAAACGTTTTATAGGCCAGCACTTGAAACATTTTTGGCCATTAATTTCGCAGTTTTTTACTTTTTGTCCATACATATCTTTTATTTAATGTATAGGTTATTCTTTGTCGCCCAAAGAAAGTGTCTCTATCCGCCATTAGATACATTAGATCAAGGCTCTTAGGTAACAACGGTATTTTTTTTAAAACTATTCTTTCTTTTATCTTTTTTTTACAATATATTGCTAAAAAGTCCTATCAACACATTCTTTTTTAAAATAATTTGCATTTACCATTCGTGGATTTATTGGCCTTTACAACAATGCTATTATATTTAAAGTTGTGTTCAATACTGTTTTTTAAATACTTATTCAAGACAGCCGTGTTAGTTAAACACAAACTTTTTTCTAAGTTCGAATTAACGCCACTTTTATGCTAAAAATCTCTTTAGACACATTCTCTGAGAAACAGAAGATTTTAAATGTCAAGTGATTGAATTGAAATTGTTTACTACACGTATCGATCTTTAGGCAAATATTTAAAAAAGGTTTCGCATATAATTTTCAATAACGGATTTCAATCTGAAAAATTAAAATAAGCTACTCCGCACCTTTAACATTTTTAATTTCTCTTTCAGTGAAATCGAAAAATGCGATTGTGACTTACAAAAACAATTAATTAACAAATAACAAATAAAAAAATAAAATAAAAACAAAATCTATCATTGCCCTTGTAATTCTACATAAAACCACAACAAAAAATGACTAAATTTTACTATGCCAAGGCAAAATTTAGCAGGGATTTTTTTATATATTTACTATATTATATTTAAATATAAGTTTGAATGTAGATGATATAATAGTGCATGTACCAAACAGAAAGTTTGGTTTAAGAACAGATCACTCGTTTACTGGCTTTGAAATTATCTTCAAATGTTATGTGCAAGAACGTTTTAATTCTGTTTAACATTAATATCTTTCTTTGTTACAGTTGAGAAATCAAAAGATCACGACAACAAAGAAGGTAAAAAAAAAACCTATCTCAGGCATTCTTTGATTAAAAGTATAGATTTATGAATCAATAGTTTACCGTCCTAGTCAAAAATATTTCACTTAATTCGAGATATCGTCAGTTATTTGCAGTACGCTTTTGACAATGTGCAGGGACTTTTCATTAGCAAGCACCGTCAACTGTAGACCTTGGATTCATTTTTAAGGCAAACCCTAAATATTATAATCATTACGGTTATTAATGTTAAGAACTATTACGAAGGTGGTTTTAAACTAATTCAAATACAGTTTTTGATAACGTTTTATGGCCCTCATCACAATATTGTTTATTAGTATGGAGTCACTGTATGAAAACTCATACTAGATATATTTGACATAAAATAGTTCCTTTTTGCTTTCATTCTCAAATTTGATTTTGCACGTGACTGATGTAGCTAGCTAGAAAGGAGGTGCTTACTCTTGCAGAGCACCCAGCCTCACTACCTTGATGGAAGTTCACTTGCCTACCTAAATTTATCAGTTTCTTTATTTTTACTAAGTGTTTTAGGATTGTGATTTGAACATGAACTAGTATATTTGGGTTTTATTTGATATTATGCTTTTTATGAAATATTTAGTACTCTACCCGCTGGTTGTTGCTCTTTGAATATCAAATCAGGATTGATGCAAAGGCCGATTTTTGATTGAGAGCATTTTGCATTTTAATAAATATTACGGTTTTCAAAATCTTAATATTCAGGAAAAATGCAAATGCCATTTATTATTATGAAAATATTTTCTGAAACCATCTGTCTTTAAAGAGAACAAAAGATTTTTCAATGATGCAGATTATTCTTTGATTAAAAGTATAGATTCATGAATCAATAGTTTAACGTCCTAGTCAAAAATATTTCACTTAAATCGAGACATCACTAGCTATATGTGAAGTGGCAGAAAATTATAAATTTGGAGTACGTTTTTGACAAATTCAGGGACTGTTTATTAGCAAGCAACGTCAACTGTAGGCCTTGGATTCGTTTTTTAGGTATCTCCTAAATATAATAACCATTAAAGTTATTTAAGGTAAACACTATTACCCAGTTGATTTTAAACTTCAGTACAGCTCAAGTGGATACGTGAATTTCCACCCGCCGCTGTGTTTTCTTAATCCGCAGCAGTAAAATCGCGGTGGATGCCGGTGGAAATATTTTGTCCACCGCAATTTGCCGTTGGACATCTCATAGTATGATTAGTCAACCGCGACCATCAGTTTAAAGGATTAAACAAATTTGCAAACCTTATCGAAATTTGCAATCCGTTACACGGCTGTTAGTACCGCTCTTTACCTTATTAAAGGTTACTGAGCATGCGTAGGGCTGCAAAATATACACCGCTGGCAACCAATGTCTGCCATATTTGTTTACGCGTCAAAAGAGGAGTTGTCCAAGTAGTGTAAAAAAATTAGAAAACTCGCATGACTAATTTCGACGTTCTGAATAAAATTCAAATCTTTGATCGATTATCTTTCTACCATCAGAACGCGTTTTTTTTTATTTTCGCTCTGAAAGCATAAATAATAGTGTTCAAAGTCGCGGTTTTCTAGAAAAACTGTCTCAGTGCCATTTTCCGAAGGGTGCAGAAGCTCGTGTACATCACATAATGCCGACTCCATATGATCACTGGCAAAATAATTGAAATTGTAATCATAATTAACATTCAAGAATAAAAACAGATTAGAACTCCATTGGTACATGCGATCATCCATGTAATATCTTTCTTGGCGCGTGCCAGATTGGTAACGGCATGAGTTGGGGACTCGGCACGCGCTTGGAATAACTAGTTGTAACAGCCGTGCGTTATCGGATCTTAATAAGTAGTTGTTTCAGGATTCACTAAGGAGGAAATATCGATGCTTGTTTATTTTTTACTTAGTTTTTTATGCCGTTTAATAGAGTTTTATAAAAGTACTACTTTCCCGTTTCAATCTGCTACCTGGTCACGACTGCAGACATGATTTGAAGACGAACAGGTGAAAACCTCTCAAGGTGTGATGATAAGCATATTACAGGGGATTAAAAATAAGATTCTTCTAATTAGCATTTCCGTTCCCGATCTCATCACTGTTAATTAGTTAATTAGTTTGTCGGTAAATTTGATCGTAATCACCGTCCACTGTATCACTATACACTTCATTTCTTCCGAGTCCAAAATTATTGGAGAGAGAAAAAATAATAATAAAATAAATTAATAAATAAATTATAATTAAAAAACGAAAGAAAAAAAAGAAAGAAAGAAAAACGGGACAGATTCTCGGGCCTCGTGAAAATGTTAACCATTTTAATTATAGCTGACCTAGCTGTCAAAACATTTGTAAAGGTTAACTAGTAAAGGCACGTGCAATGAAACTCGTGGTTGTATTTTCCTTGAAGTCAAAACTTATTGTAAAGTCATATATACTAAAAGTAATCAGTGAAAATGTTGTTTCACTTCAAATGTGTTTTTGGAATTAGTAAATCTACGATACAGGTCTTCTTAAAACCGGGATTTATTTATATTTATGGATTAGATTTTGATACAAATTTGACTAACAATTTCAGGTAAATTATATTTTTAAAAAAAATCTCGTGCTTTAACTATTGTAAAAAATTACGTTTTTTTCAGAATTCTTCAATCTCGCTAATATATATATATATATATATATATATATATATATATATATATATATATATATATATAAATGATTAGATAGATAAATAAGAAAGATATAACATAAAAGGGCAAAAATAAATGAAAAAGATTAAATAAATAAATTACCTTTAATGGTAAAATTTTAGTTGTAAACCTATTAAGAAACTGATAGGAATTATGTTGTTTGTACAATTGCTTTTATTTAAGATATATATAATGTCTTGAATTTTTAAGTATAAGTAATAAATTTAACCAAATCTTGGTTTTTGTGAGAAATACTTTTTATTAGATTATTTTTTAGAAAATACACAATGTTTTTAAATTAAAAAAAAATCAAGTATTGAAATTTATCTACTACAAAACTACAAGAATAAAAAGTATTCATTTTTGTATGTTAGATTTTAAATATTATGAGGTTGGTTTAAACAGTATTTATTCCATTAAGTCTTCATAAATAAAACAAAATTTACATAACAAGGATTAAATAAAAGAAAACATGTAACTTGGACTAGTTTGTTTGTGTTTTTTTAGTCGTTAATGCCAATTTTTTGTAGTATAAAGAGGAATAAATAAATGAAACCATTCCTAATTTGCAAATGAAATTTGGCCCGCCATTTTGAACATACACATAGTATATGCCAGAAATTAAATTCCGTTTATTTAAAATTAGGTTATTGTCTGCAAAACTTTTCTTTGATTTTAAGCTATTTAAAATAAATAATTTTGGTTGATTATGCTTTTTTATCATGAATGATGAGACAAAGTTTTCTAAAAACATCATGATCATCTAATTAATCTAAGTTTCAGAAAACAGTGTAGTGTAAGAGATAATATGGTGGGCAATTACATTTAAAACATACCATTTTCTAAATCAGAAAAAAACAAATATTTGTTTCATTTGGAAGATCTAAATCAGCAGCTTATTAAAAATTCTACAATTGCATTGCAATTTTTTTGCAAAAGGCCATGTTTTGAAAAGAACATTATACCAAATATCCAAGGTATGTTTACGAATTCGTTAAGAGTTGATCACTTTAAAATCTTAAATCAAGTATTAAACAGATCACTTCGGACACGTTCGGTCAAAGTTGATATTTTGTTCTTAAATGTTAATTATACCGTTAAAAATAACATTATACTGTTTTAACAATTTCAAGTTATCCAATCTTATCACAGTATAACCAAAAATCATCCTTAAATGAGCCTATTTTATTAAAATTTCACTTATTTTTAAAAGAAATAAAGTCACTTTTATACTGGCAAAGAGTTCGCAAAAAATCCGAAACAAATTAGGTTTACTGGATTTTATGTTTTATTAAGTGATTCACCTCAAAAATATAACTTGACTTCTAATAAAATGAGATTTTCAAAATATTTCTCTTCAAGAAAAATTCAATGGAAATTTATTTGTTAGCTGCTGTTTTAAATGTTTCAGATGTAAAAAAAAAATTTCCATTTTATTTAATACGTCAATTTGTAAGCCATATTTTTAATATTTAACAGCTTATTACAGTTCAAACTGATAAGTTTTCCATAAATGACAGTAATAAGCTGAATTATCGACAAAGTACTCTCTAATCATTATCAAGAACAAGCGCAGTCAACAAAAATTACTTAACTATAATATCTGAGAAAAGTTTAGAAGGATATACACCATTCTCTCTCTCTCCCCTTGTCGTAAAAAGTCCTTACTTTACAGCATTTCTCTGATTATGGATCTTTTATAACTTTTTTGGATTGTAATAAATAATAATAATAATAATAATAAAACTAATAACAATAATATTTTTTATAAACTTTTAAAGATTGTTATATAACTTTTATAGACTATAATTTTTTTTTACAATAGAAATTAAAGTCTTATGTTTAGTTATAATTATATAACATTTATTCATGATCAGAAAATAATTATTTTGCTATCGACAAAGCAACTATTTTTTAAATTTAGTACTTCAAGGGGCTTAAAGTAAAGCTTAAAACAAGCCTTTCAGATTTCGTCATGTAAAGTAACAACACTTTTTTAATAGGTGTTATATTTGTATCGCACTCTGATTGCTTTTTAATATTTCGTACTTTTCAACAAGTTGAGCATCCTGTGTAAATCAAGAAATGGTAAGCAATTACAATACCATGGATTTGGTTTATATAAACGTGGAAAATTTTAAGCGATCCTTATTTTTGATATCTATTGAAAACTAAGGTAAGTTCCCTCATGCAAAGCATTCCTTAGCTGGATTTGGAATTATATAGTTTTGGAACTTTAGATACATTAATTATCAACTTTTTGGCTTATCCTTTTTATCTACCAAAGTTTTCGGCCCCTATTGTCACTGATGAGAATGATTTTCCGAAATGTGCAAATATGGCACATTAAAATTGTACATGTATTTGTGTTTTGTATTTACTACCCCTGTGCGGGTATCGCTGCTGGTAGAGTGAACTCCCAGAGGGTATCCATAACTCAGTAGGCAGTACTTCGTGCTGTCATAAATTATTCCATTTACCAAAATTTTCAGCGGTCGTAAGTTTTGAAATTTATTGAAACTAAGGTTTGTTCCCTCATGCATAGTATTCCTCAGCTGGATTTTGATTCAAATAGCTTTGGAACTTTAGATACATTAATTTTCAACTATTTGGCTTATCTTTTTTATCTATCAAACTTTTTCGGCCCCTAGTGTCACTGATGAGGAATGGTTTTCCGAAATGTGCACATATGGCACATGAAAATTGAATAGGTATTTGTGTTATATGTTCTTTTGAATTATGATGTGTTCTTTTCAAGGTCTGCAACTCTTATTCCAATATTTGTCAACTAAGTTAGTTGTATTGCATTTTTACATTATGTTTATATTATTCTTATTAACGTATACTTTTGTTGAATATAGAACCGTGTTCTTTAGAAGACTTGTTATTGTGGTCTATTTTTGCAAACAGACCAAGAATAGCAGAAATAATTTGGCAGAAAATTGACAATCAATTATGTAAGTCATTTGAAATTTGTCCGTTTTTCTCTGATTAAGTGTCTATCGTGTTTCTTCTTACTTGAGTTTTTGTCCATATGGGCAGATTCAAAGAATCAATTTCTAAGTACTAAAATATGCATTACATTGCATGTTTTTTGTATCAAATTACTTTTTTTTTATTTCAGACAGAATTATATAAGTATATATATAAGTACATAATTAACCAATGGATGTGTTAAACTTCTGTTAAAAACATTGTTGTATTTTTAACTCTTAAGTCTAATTTTCGTATCGATTCTGTCACATAAACATCTATATAAAGTCGCTTTTGAATCTACTTTTGAGGTTGTTTTTTGTGCAGTTCACAGATGTGAATTTGTCAACATTTTCCCATTTTTATAGTATTAGCAAGGACGTTTTGTATAGTTTTACTGAAAGTGACAATTTAAATCTATCATTAAAAATTAACTGTCCTATGGTCTCCAAATCTTTTTGCGTTTGTATTGTTCAAATAAAGGCTATTGTAAAGTTAACAATTACGTGTTCGCGTCGATTTGATTTTTCTTCATAAAGAGATTCTCTATCTCAACTTCTAATATGTCAGTTGCTTTATAAATACCTTTTTGTTAAAAGCGTTGAGTACAATATTTCTATTTTTAAGGTTTAACTGGTTTGTTAAAAACATTAAGATTAAGATCTTGTAGCAAATAAATGTTCTTTTAAAGCTTCAATCAAATGTATCTGAAACAATATTTCTAATTTCGAAATAGATTTTATTAACAAAAAAGTCTGAGCTACATGTTTCTAATATTCGCATCATTTAAAACTTGCAGTAGCTGGGATTTGTTGTGCTGTTCTGTTTAAACATCTTTCAGAAGAAGCAAGTGATGCAAAGGAGATTCAGCTATCCGAAGAACTGGCTAACCATTCAGAGTAAGAATACATTTTATGTATTTATAGATGTAATTCAAAAGCAATTAGCAGTTTAAATTTTTCCTGATATCCTGACTCCGTTTTCTATCTTAAATAAAATAGGCATAATGTAAATATTTGGTAAATAATGATAAAAAATTAAACTCTACCATAATTGGCCATGTAAATTCAAAAACTGTTTAAGTTTTTTTCAGATTAAAACAAATCTATTTTCATATTTATAGTAATTCTAATCCATCAGGTTCTTCAAACTACTTAAATTTGGTGAATAACTATTATTCAAATAAATTTAAAAAACTGCTATTTTTCAGAAAACATATATCTACTTAAATGAAAATTTTGAAAAAAATTTTTTTAAAAAATTAATTAAAATAAAATAATTTCGCGATATACATATATATAATTAAAACTAAAACACAAACCAGTCCTTGTCCATATCACAATAAAAAAAAACAAAGCAAAAACTTTCAAAGCTGGTAAATTTAGTCATACACTTGAACTTCCATAAAGGAAGTTAGGCCGGGTGCTCCGGATGGGTAAGCACCTCCTGTCTAGCTAGCTTCACGTGCCAGTCAATTTTGAGAAATGAAAGGAGTGGAGTGGAGTAATGGTGTTTTACGCCCAAGTCGAGAAACTTTCACTTTTTTTGAGGCGGTCAGTTCTGGGATGGTGGAGGAAACCGGAGTGCCCGGAGAAAACCACCGACCTTCGGCAAGCAAACTGACAAAGTTTCTCACACTAGGATACGTCCCGAGTTGGATTCGAACCCAGGCGGTGAGAGGCGCTGTGATCCGTAAGCGCGCGCTTTAGACCACTCGGCCACCGAGGCCCCGGAAATGAAAGAAACAATGGTTACTATGGTAAGTCAAATATACCCAGTATATCTATCAACAATATTGTGATGACGGCCATAAATCTTTTTTAGGGCCTTGACTAGGTTAGGCTTGCAATATTCTTGCGTCAACAACTTAACTGAGTTAGAAACAAGCAAATTTTTGCCATAAATAAATGATATAAAAAAATTAGAAACAATATGATAAAAATATTAAATATATCCTAAAACAAAACATTCTTATTGAGTTATATAATCAACAAATACTGAATTACGAAAAAATTTCCGGATTCGTTAAATAGTTAACCTTTTCTTTGTTAAATAAATCCGAGCTTTCAAAAAGTTTTTTTCAAATAATGCAGTCAAGAAGACATTAAAATATTTGTTTTTTTAAATATACAGTTTACTTAACGGAGATTTTTTTAATAACAATAGGTTTTAACTGTTGGATCAAAACGCATGACTGCCATTCTTATTAAAAAATTCCTCTCAAATACAACATCTCTTGTATATTAAACAAATAATAAACGATTTAGTTTTAATGTAACAAAACATAAGATAACATTACAAAGAAAATTAAAACATTTATGAGATTTTTTTTATTAAAAACTAATACAGAATACATGAATATGTAATATAATTTCGCTTGTAGATATCTCTTTGTTTTATTCAGAGCAATTGTCAACAGAAAAATACTATACATAGCCACGATAATCTGAACAGTAAATCTTCTAATCTTGTATATGGAATAGAGTGTAATTTATGTGGGCGAAACCAAAGGTAGACTAAATGTACGAATGAATGGTCACCGGTTTTAGATAAATAATTATGGTAACAAATTTATTACCAAAACTTAATCAACCGGACCATTCCGTGCTGTCTATGAAGGTTAGAATTTTGAAAATATATCACCACACTAATAGTCCTATTTTGAAACACCATTTCGATTATTATTATTCCGAACTATTTGATTAGAGAACTAGGCACTGCATCACCATATGTATGTAATGATAAATTGATAAAGTAGGAAATCTTTCTAGCCCAGGATGTAAGAATGTTAATGTTTTACACCTTTTCAACAGAACTACACGTAACAATAGATGTCATGGACATCGAAGTTACAATAAACCTAATATCTATGATGTTAGTTTTACTAATCTTTTACCATTCATTCAGAAACCTCTCGGATTACACCATATTCGAACCAAACTGTACTCTTTACCACTTTCCCGTCTAAATCAGTTACAAGAAGAATGCATATACAAAACTATTACAGATGTTGATGCACAAGAGTTTTAACTTAACGTTATCATCATGAATATTGCATTTAAAAGGTTATTAAAACCTGCTCAGGAACACATTATACAGGACGACAACCGTCGCCAATTTCTTAAATTACATTATGCAAACAAAGGCATAGATGCTATTAATATTTCGTATATACTACTTAACAAAGTAGTACAATCTTAGGAATACTAAATTAAGATGTCTTCTTTCAAAAGGCCCTAAATACAGGGAGGCTCAACCTTTTACTTGGGGACAGAATTTCAAAATTATTATGGATTCTGTTGCAGAGTATGCTAGAGGTTGGGATAAATTAGAAGACGTAGAGCTTGATACTTAATCCGACTGGATAAGGACAATTAAAACTTTTGTCAAGTCAAGGATTGCAAAACTTAAAGGGTCTATGGGTACTAAACCTTCTTTAGTGCTCAGGGACCCTGAAGATTCTCCAATCCTTACTGACATACATAACAGGTATGTTGTTGTCCCAGCTGATAAAGCTTCTAACAACATTATTTTAGTTGGTAAAAAATTCTATGTTGAATATCTAATTGAGGAGCTTGGTTTAGAAAGTATATCGGAGAATTCTTCTTATACCAAAACTAATTTTACCAAAGATGAAATTCTTTCCAATCATAGGGGAGTCCTTTAGTCTTTTGGTTTCTATTTAAAACAGGAAGAACTTGACCTGCCTTACTTGTATTGGATTCAACAAAACTTCACAAAAATCCATACAAGGAAAGATATATAGCAGGTTCCTCTAAATACACTACTAAATTATAACTTTATCAGTAATTCTAACACAAATTGTGACAGTCGTCAAAGATTGCCTTCATACTTATTTAGATGAAGTCTATTCTACATCTGGCATCAACCAAATGTGGATTCTCAAAAATTCTATAGAACTACTTTACCATTTTATTTCTAATACCTTATCTTTGGTAAAAAGTATAAAAAAAACTTTTGATTTCTACCCTTTTCACCACTATCCCTCATGCTAAATTGAAAGAACATCTAAAACAAATCATTCACTTTTCATTCTTTTACAAAAACGGTTAACCAAGATATCATTTATCTAGTGCTCAACAGGGTTTCTGGTTATTTTGTAAAACACCATACAGACAAAAATATACTGAATATACCACCAGCAAAATGTTAGAGTTTTTGATAGACAACATATTTGTTGTGTTTGCCAATATTATCTTTCAACAAACAATCGGTATACCAATGGGCACAAACTGTGCACTTTTGCTTGCTGATTTGTTTCTTTATTCATATGAATCAGAATTTTTACGAACCTTGTCAAATCTGGAGAAAAGACTGTCGTTAAATCATTCAATTACACATATAGATATATTGATGATGTTCTATCTCTAATTAATCACAAATTTGGAGAATATGTGAATTTCATCTATTCAAGTTAGCTTGAAATAAAAGACACGACAGATTCTCCATGTTTTGCTTCATATTTAGACTTATACCTCAATTATGACATCCATGAAAGGTTACATCTGAAGCTATACGACAAACGTTTTGACTTCAATTATTCTATTGTCAACTTTCCGTTTGTTTGCAGTAATATCCCTGTTTCTCCTGCGTATGGTGTATATGTTTCACAGTTAATACGGTACGGTAGAGCTTGTTCCCACTATTGGGATTTTCTGCAACGAAGCAAATTACTTACAATTTAATTGTTGACACAGAATATTGCAAGCCTAGGCTAATCAGGGCCCTTAAAAAGCTTAATGGCCGTCATCACAATATTCTTGATAAATATGTAGTCACTATATCCCAACTTATACTGGATATATTTGACTTACCATAGTTCTTTGTTCCTTTCATTCTCAAAATTGACTTGCACGTGACGTGTGTAGCTAGCTAGACAGGAGGTGCTTACCCTTCAGGAGCACCCGGCCTCACTTGATGGAAGTTCACGTTTAAAACATATTTTGCCAGATTCCAAAGTTTTTACTTTGTTTTTTTTTTTTTGGATTGTGATATAGACAAGGACTGGTATGTTTGTTTTATTTAAACTGCAAGATACCTTAATATATATAAGTTTCATATTTTTGGCACCTGCCATCAAGTTTATTTTCAGAAAATTTTATTTTCCTTCTCTCTTTTTTACTTTAAGCTTTTAGCTTTTTATTTATTGTTTTAATTTCTTTTAAATCTTGTGCTTTTCAACAGTGATAAAGAGACAATCCATGTTAAAGGATGCTTTGTCATATAAAAACATTTTATACTAATAAAACACAAACATACCAGTCCTTACAGTTTGCATCTTTCATAATTACAAACAATTATTATGTTTTTATGTTTTATTTTATTTTAATTGATTTTGTTTTATTTATTAATTTATTAATTTATTAATTAATTTATTTATTATTTATTTATTTTTAATACTTGTTAATATTCTTCACTCTTTGTTTCTCCTTGTATTATTTACATTTGCATATAAAGCTAATGAATTCAGTTTAAGAAATAAATATATTGTAATTTTCGCATTTAAGGGCTTTTCAAAAGCGATGCTTGATGTTGATGGATAAATTGTACGAATTTGACCCAAAAACAACTACCAAGATCGTTAAGAGTGTGTCTACCATTTGGGGAATCACTAGCAGTCCAATACAATTTGCTCATGAAAACAAACTGTATGATATAGTTGCACACATAGGGTGTCAAAAATACTTAAATCGCAAATGGTACAATAAACTGCCTCCTGACTACTCAGCACTTTTAAAGGTGGGTTTTTATTATTTAATTTATATTCAACACAACCCTGTTTAATTTTGATGTCCTATATATGTACAATTTGGAAATCCATTCCGCATCAAACATTTGAAAATAAATGAAATTAAGAAGGCTTAAAATTTTGCTACATGGCACATTTTCTTACAACACCAAGTACTCTCTATTTAGTTAAAAGATACTCTCGGGGAGTTTTACTTCAACAGAAAATTTTGATAAATAAAAATAGCCAAACATTTCAAAGTTATTAAATCCAAACTTCTTAAGCTTAATTGGTTAAACCTGATACCTTGTCCGGTCCCTGGAGTCACTGATGAGGAATGACCTCACGAAATGTGCATATATGACACATCAAAATTAAACAGGTATTTTTTGTAAGGTATTTTACTACCATTAAGCGAGTATCGCTGCTTTGTGGATTAACACTCATCGAAGGCATTCTTTGCACAGTATTCAGTACTTTGAAGGAAAAAAATCCATTTAATCCGTTTAATTGTTGATAAATGTTTAGAATTAAGGTTTGTTCCTTCATAAAAATATTCGTTAGCTGGATTTAGATCTATATTATTTTCAAAAGTTTGACATCAGTAATGTTCACTATTGGTTTATATTGTATATTTACTTTTTCGGCCTGAAGAGCCATTGATAAGGAGTGGCTGTGAAAATGTGTCCACATATGTTACATCAAAATTACACAAGTATTTTTTTAGATATTCAGAAAAAGGGTATCGTCTTTTCTATTTGTGTGTGATATAAGATCAAATGAAATAGTCGATAATTTTATGAACAATCACAAGCATATTATTATGATGTTTTGATCATTGTTGATCACGTTTAATATTTCAATAAATAATTAAATTCTAATATGCGCATTTCTACTTCTACAGCTTAATTTTGTTTTCAATTTTAGTCCATTGGTAAACCAAAATTCATCAAATCACCAATAATGAGATATGTAATCAACTATGTGAGTATTAACAGATTTTGTTACTTAAACATTTTATATGTGTAAAAACACTTGCAATGTACGAGTCATGTTATTATTCTTTTATGATCAAGTTACCTTTGTGTGAAAGTTTCCAAAGATTTAATTTTGTTTTCAACGTTTTGATCTTAAAATGACATTATTAGCTATAGATGAATCATAAATATAGTTTTTAAGTTAAACTTTTTTCTTTGAAGCCTTATAACGTTATCAGTAGAACCCTAAAATGACAAGGACTGGTATGTTTGTTTTATTGATAATTGTATCCGACAATGGTCCTGTCTGCATCTAACGGATAAAAACCTTAAAAATGAATGTTTTTAGCTGTGGCAGAATGAAATTTGATTAGGTAAAGTAAAACGGAAGATAAAAGTCTAACATTTAAAAAAAAACAAGATATTCATAAATCAAACACAAACAAGCCAATCCTTGCCCAATTCATTATCTCAAAAGAAAAGTAAAAACTTTTAAAACTTGTTTATTCGGTTTAACACATGTACTTCGACCAAGAAAGTGAAGCCGGGTAACCGAAAGTAGCAACAACTGCAAAATGCAAAAATCAAATTTTGAATATCGGGAACTTTTAACAAATGAACTATTGAATTTCAAAAATATCAAGTATAATTTGAAAACAATGACTTCATATTTAAAAACAATTTTGTGATGACGGCCATAAAACTTCTCAAGTGTCTTAATCAAGCTGGGCTTGTAAATTTCCAAAGACATCAATTTATTTTTAAGCAGTTTACTTTGTTGCAGAAAGGATAGGGACAAGCTCTACCCTACAGTGTTATCTGTAGAACAAAAAATCAATATACGTAGGAGAAACAGAAATTTTATTAAAGAGGAAAAAGGAAAAGTTGACTAAAGAAAAAAAATATGTTATCACGTGTGTCATAGAGCGTCAATTGTAGCCTTTCGTCGGTTTCATTTTTACGTCCAAAAAAACATAACATTGAACATCAGTCTTATAATTTATTCCCAGCTCTTGGTTGTATTTATTGGATTTTTGTTTGACAAATCGATTCTGTAGTCCAACAGATAAAATTTTGTTATCTTTTTAGAATGTAAATTACATCATGTCTTTTTAGATAATGTTCCTTACAATGCTACTGTCATATAGTTCGTATGTTATGACTAGCATAGATGATGACAACTACCAAAGAATAATAGCAAGAATATGGGAATATTATACATACTTTTGGGCTTTTGGAGATTTGATTGAAGAAATAAAGCGCCTATCTGGGGTGAGATAATAGATAAGCTTTTTAATTAACACATATTTGGTAAATAAAAAAGAAGAATACTAATTACTTTACAAAGGTAAGTCAGTCATAAATAATGAAAACAATACTTTCTCTATATATCACTGTGCGTATCTTTACAGGACTTGCGAACTTTGTCCACACACACACACACACACACACACACCGATATATATATATATATATATATATATATATATATATATATATATATATATATATATATATATATATATATATATATATATTATTAAAGTTTCATAAAATCATCTCACATTTTTGTTGCTATTAGGACCGATATTTACCGTAAAGGTCGGATTAGGAGAGAAGACAAAGTTTGTAAAGTTTTGCATGTAAAATGGCGAATTATCATTATGTTTTTAATTGTTTTTACTACATTAAGCTTGTTAAATTCCTGTTGATTCGTTTATGGTAACATATGTCTGTCTTTTTTATTACATTTTTTTAAACTGAAGGGTAATCGTCACCGTTAATTTTATGTATTTCTTTCAGGGCATTTTTTTCGTCGAAAGTGAAAAATCTCACAGGCGATGGTATATGAGGTTGTGGCATTACATTAAAGATTTCTGGAATTTGATTGATATTTTGTCATACATTCTACTGATAATCGCATTATTTGTGAGACATTTTTATCAGTCAGAAAACTACAATATAGCCCGAAGACTATTTTCTCTCTCGTTGTTGGTGATGTATCTTCGTTTTCTACAAATTTTCTTCATAAGCCACCGACTGGGAACACAACTACTTATGATCAAAGAGATGGTATGATATCTAAATGCTTTCGAAAGAACATTAATATCTAGTAATCCTTTTCTTAAATTAGTAAAGTTGATGTATTTTCGAATGCAAAATCTTACATATTTAATGTTTCAGGAAAAATCCCTGATACTTTTTATCTCGTATATATCTTTTTTATTATTCTTGACTAATGGACTTAAGAGTTATATGAGCTATTACAGCAAGTGTAGCCTTCTTATATCGAAGGTGATCGTTAGTGTATTATTTTAGATTTTACCACTTAAGCATAAAAAATGAAAACATACTCCAAATTTTAATGTGTTTATTGCAGTTAAAAGATCTGGTTGACTTCCTTTACGTTATGATTATTATAATAGTTGGTGTTGGTATCTATTACCACGCCAATTTGTTTCCAAATCACCTTGCAATATTTGGACCAGGGTCATTTGAAACATGGAGTTTTTGGAAAGTGTTTTATTACCCATACTGGCAGATCTATGGCGAAACCTTTAACGAATATTTAGAAGGTATGGACCATCCATAAAACGTTTTAATATGTAAATTAAAGGTAAGGTATTTTTTATAAAAAAATCAAACTCCTTATCAAAAACCTTTTCAGATAATTGGAAAAATGACAAAGCAAGTTTGTTTTTAAATATTGACATTGGGTCCAACTTATGATTATCATATAATAGTTATACTTTAAATTTAATATATGTCAATATAAATCACTGAAAAATCGGTTATCAAAAAGTCTGTATCTTGTAAATAGATAAATCTTAATTTAATAACACCAAAAATGGCTATTTATTCTAACACAGACTGTCTCGAAAAACACTATTTGTAAAAGGGTGATCTGTTCGTAAAGGATATGTAAAATAGTTTCTGAATATCTATCAAGTTAATTTTTTTGGGGAAGTCGTATGGTAAAGCTTGAATGTCATTTTTTAAACGTGATACCAAACATATATTTACACTTTAAAAAGAGAGAGAGAAGGCACAATGCAATAAAAGGTACAAATTCTGATATATTAGTGACTGGACAGTTTTCTAATGCAAAACGTTGAAAAAATGTATGCTGGGTATTTAGCTGTTAAAACTCAGATAAAGAGGTTTTTTTATTAAAAAAAAAAAAAGAAAAAGTAAAGCGTAAAAATCATGAAAAGGACTACAACCTGCTTAAGTATTGAAACTTCTGATGTGAAAAGGTTAAAAAATGACGTTGTTCAATTTGCACATCAACAAAAACAAAGATATTGTTTCACGTTCTAAACACCACCCCAAATATAAAAACTTGCATATTGATTTCAACACTTTGTCCTCCGCCACGAAATTGAAGCCTTGAAAACCCTTCTTCTGTCTAGCTAGATATAAATATATTATATTCACTGCTTAACTTTACCGTATTTTGTTTAATGATGACGGTTTAATTGTTGTCTTTATTTCATATTTGATTTGATTTTCTTTTCTGGTCTTAGTTATTGCAAAATTAGTTTTTTTGACCTTGCAGAATTTGAAGATAAGACTATCGCTGAGTCATTCAAATACACATACAGATATAAAGATGAGTTTCTATTCTTAAATAATCCTAAATTTAGAAAACATGTGTAGTCGTCTATCTAAATGAGCTTGAAGTAAAAGACACGACGGATTCTTCATATTCTGCTTTATATTTTGACTTATGACACCTATGAAAGGTTACATATAAAGCTTTACGACAAACGTCATGACTTTAATTTTCTATTGTCATCTTTCCGTTTCTTTCCAGTAATATCCATAAAAATTTTTATTGAGCAGGCAAGGACTTGTCGGATTGCATATCCAACATGACGATATATGAATTGGATCCATCCCAAGAAAGGTGTCCACGAGAAGAGTGGTCAGTCCCAGTTGTATCTGCTGTTTACTTCCTTATTTCAAACTTATTACTAGTAAACCTTGTGATCGCTAAGTTCAGGTAAGATCATTATAAATTAATACTGTAGACAAAATATGTTTGTATTTATAGCCATGGGATATTTATTATGTATTCAATATTTAATATAACCGTTCATTTTCTATATATTAGGTAAACGCCATACAACATTTGTCTGCTTCCACTTGAGTATTTAGTATACTTTTTGGTCTATTATTTCTTTGTTTTATTTGTTAAGAGAACATTGGTGTATACAACACCTTTCAGTGTAGATTATTCATATTTATTCATATTTTTTCAATATTTGTATAATCAATTTTCTAGGATACCATTGTAACGTTATAAGATAGATTGTTTGGTTGAAAATTGTTTAGTCACATTAGCAATTATTTTGTTTTAGTAGCAGACAATGCACTTATTAGGCTGAAGGATTTCAAGGATTTATCTTTACAAGTTGTTGTGCAATTAATTTAATTGTGCTTAATTATAGTGCGCACTTATGTTGAATTATAGAGTGTTTATTTTTGTCATTTATTTGTACAAATGTAGTGCCAACAAATTAATCTTTCCACAATGGAAAAATATTCACCTGAGATTTATCGATGTTGAATCATTAATATATACACCTTGGATTTAAAGGCTAACGCAAAAAAAAAAATTCGGTTACCACAACCATGATTTTACAATTTTATTTATATATTTATATTATTCAGTCTTTAATAACAAATTATCTATGACATAACTGGCTTTTATCAGCTTATGATTTTTTGGATCTTATTAAATTTCTAATGTTCAGTATTTATATATTTTAATTTTTAACATTTTCTAGCCGCGAATAGCTGCAATAATGCTGATGTGGCTATAAACAAAAAACCACTCGCTCACTATATATTTGTAATTTCCACCAAGTAAACGGAATTTAATATTATTTAAATTTCTAGTTTATTTTATATTTAAAATATTTAAAAAAATTAATTAAAATATCAGTTTCTTTTTTTCTCAAAACTGCTTAAAATAAAATTGAAGGACATCACATATGCAAACGGAAGTTTTTAAATTCTTTTTATGATTGACATCATTTTATGTTTACATCATATTGTAACACATTTCTATACTGTTATTTAAATTATTCGATTACTATATATGACCTCATAAGGCGTGAACGTATTTACCACATAGCACAAAAAATTATTTTTATATTTAAGCTATACTTTTGACGAAGTGCAAACCAATTCCGTAAAATTATGGAAATATCAACGGTATACACTTGTAACGGAATATCAGTCAAGAATTCCCTCTCCATTTAACATACTGGCTTATTTGTTCCCGCCTTACTGGATACTTAAATATTGCTCAGTTCGATGTTGCTGCAAGTCAGGTACTCATTTTAATAGACTTTTATTTATTACAAGTAAATATACTAAAATAACACTAATTATTTTATGTTTTCAGTGATTCAATTTTTTTTCTGTTTATTGTCCAAACTAACGTTTATTTAAACCATGTGTAAGCATTTTTCTTTTCCTTCTTTTCTGTCTTCCTCTTCTTTCTGTTTTTTTATTTGCTTAATTATAAAAAAGTATTTATAAAGTTTTCAAACAATTATTTTATTCTTGTTTTTGAAAAGAATCTGTTATTTAATTACTTTTAAGTTTTCTGTTTCTTGGGAAATGTTAAGGCACGAGTTTGTGTGTTTGTTTGTGTATGTTTGTATGTGTATTTAACTTAATTTAATGATTTTCTTTGAAGAATTTTTTTTAACTCAACATGATAAGTATTGATTGTAATTATAAGTCTTGACTGGTAAATTAAATTTTCAATAAACTTTTTATAAAATATCAATTGATGAAAACAAACAGATGTTCCGTCCGTTCTACTTTCAAAAATGCCCACTTGTTTTCTCTAAACAAATGTTCTGATATAAGCATGCCAAACCTGATTAAAATACTGTTTTTTACTTCATCTTGGAATTCCAAAAGTTTAATTTCCAGTAAAGTTTATAATTTTTAAATAGAAGGTGCGATACGAGTTGTAATTTATCTCAACGGAATTAATTTGTTATTTCTAAAATTTGAGTGAAATAAATTTTATGGTCATTTGACAAAACAATTTCAAGTTTTAACTATAATGGTCTTATAAATGAATTAATCAAATTCTGCAATGTGTTATATTAATTGCTTTCACGACATTGTTAAAAATTAACAAAGGTAATCTCCCCGGATATATATTTTTATTTGTTGTATTCCAATAGTAATAAGTGTACAAAAATGTTTAATTTTTACGATTAATCTATCATGAATTTTCGATACAAATAGGAATAAAGTTCATTAATACTGGTTCCTTTAAGGATAAGTAATTAAATAAGGGAAATATAGCAAGCTTATCCTGCACGTAGATAGATAAAAAAAACAATATGGTTCCTTTAAAAATGAGTGTTTAAAGATGAGTGATTAAAATGGGCAATTGTAGCAAGCGTTACCTCCAAATAAAGAGATAAACAACCCAGGATAAAAATTTATTAAATACTCTATATTTATAAGCGTACGTGAAAGTTATATCGAACCATTAAAATTTGTAAGCATGACATTTGATCTGCTTTAAGTAATACTGCCGTAAAAGGGAAATTAACTGTATACTAGATTGACGTGTTTACTTTTCATGGCAATGAATGTTACCTATTTCACTTGTTAAATCACCAAGAACATGTTGTTCTGTATTTTAAACAAAAACATCAACAAAAATAAATTATTTACAGATATAAATAATAAGTTAGATTTAAGTAAATAAATACATTAATACCTGTTAAATTTAGATGTACCATATGTGCACATTACGGAAAATCATTCCTCACCTGTGACACTAGGGGCCGAAAAAAGTTGATAGGTGAAAAAGATAAACAAAACATTTAAAAATTATTGAATCCAATGTTCTAAAATTATATGTACCCAAATCCATTTAAAAAGCTTTGCATGAAGGAACAAACCTTAGTTTAAAATGAATTTTAAAAATTAAGATGGCTGAAAGTTTTGACACAAGGTACATATTCCGACAGCACAAAGTACTACCTATTGAGTAATGGATAACCTCGGAAAGTTTCACCCCACCAGCAGATGTACCCTCTCCTGGCTAAAAAATATTTTAAAGTAAATATGTTAAATTGTGCCATATGTGCACATTTTGGAAACTAATTCAACACCAGTGACCCTAAATAAGTCGAAGATGAATACATTTAAAAACCGAAAACAACACAACAAAACAATTATATGAAACAAAGGAAGAACAAAATGTAATAATTACCATTAATTTTTTTATTTTCTGGACAGGCTTCGGATAAAAATATTTTGTTTTCTTACAGATAAAGATCAAGATGAAGAGAAAAAGAAAGAGGAAAAGAAAAGGAGAAAAAAAAAGCATAGGGCGGAAATACAAAAAATATTTGCAGAAAGATGTATTGATATCGAGTCATGGTAAGAATGTTAATCAACCATAAACTTTGTGCGTTCATACGTGCATATTTGAGTTTTATTTGTTGGTTTTCTGAATAAAGTAAATTTCCCTACTTATTGATGACAAAGTCTAAATATATATTTTTCCAAATCATAAGCTGATTTAAAAACAACTTACTTGATGCAGATAGTTCAAAAACTTGCCTGTTTCCTTATAAACTGTTAAAACCAAAAAGTCGTGAAATATATAATGTCATGTATACTTATTCCTTTTATAAAAACCTTAATTAGACAAATAATCATTTTCATGATTTTTTATAAACCCGATATAAGGCAATTGGAATTATTTTCCGAATAAGGTTAAATTGAATTTAGTCAAAGATTTAAAAGAAGTGGTTAAATGAAGTTTATAGTTTGACTACATACAATCGGAACAGGAATGCAAAAGCTCCTATCAACCTTTTGTGTTGAGATTGACTTCAAATTATATTATTATAAACTTTTGAAAACTTTTTCAGATACTTGAAGAAGAAAGAGAGCCAAAAGGAAATCACAGCTTTTCCCTGAATTTTATTTCTGTGTAATGCTGTAATTGCTTGGACATTTTGACTTTTTGATTTTGTTTTATAAACATTTATTGTTTTACATTATGGCTAAATATGTTTAGAAAAAGCCAGTCCTGTTTGTTTTATATTCAATATGTAACCTAGACAAATGGTGATCTAATCGGTTCTTCTTATTTTTCTTATGTTTCATTTTAATGCCCACTTTAAAAGCGTCATTATACCCCCTAAACGCGCATAAATACCACGTATTATCTAAATTATACAAGAAAATTAAAAATGATGGTAAATCTGTATTTTCCCTTTTTACAATGAGCTGTTTTTTAAAGTTTATATCTTTTAAAATTTTTTTTTGCAGCATTTGTGTCTTTTATCTTTGTTGAAAAAAGTTGAAATATTATGTGCTAATATTTAAACCCGTTTCAACTAATATTGGGGTTGCGAAAAAATTATATCGTATTTTTATATTTTAATGCCTCTGAAATACATATTTATTTCTTTAACCAATAATTTGTCTTGTATATTTTTTTTATTATATTCTTATGTTTATTTTGCACCCAATGTATAGTATATAATCTAGTACATTTAAAATGTCAGCAATGCATATAACACTAAAGATTACGTAATTTCATGTTACAAGAAAATGTGAACCTTAGTCACCAATAATAAGAATATTTAAAACTTTTTATTATAAAAATATGGATCAGTAGTACGATTATATATTTTATCTTTTATGTTTTAATCAATATGGCTATAAAAAGTTTGAGACATAGCTTATCGTGCTACATATATTTGAAATGAGATGATTTTCTGTGAATTTTTTTATAATTTGATTCTGTGATAAATATTTTTAAAAATTTTAAATTTCAACTATAAGTCGGTTGAATTGAATTTTAAACAAGTTTGATGTTATATCCCTTGCAACGTTATTCTTAGCTGAACATAAATCATTTACTTTGTTATTTTCATTTATTTATTTTTCATTGTTTAATTCAACAAACATGTGTGTCTGTGTGTTTGTGTGTATGTTTGTGTTTATTTATTGCTTACACAATATTCTATCGGATTTGTTTTGATTAACAAAACTAAAAAAGCTTATACGATTGTAGTTATAATGTTATATTCTTTTGTTGATACTTTGAAACCAGTATTGAATTGAGAGGTTGTTTTAATATATCTTTGAATAATTTAAAATGGTGTTGCCGTATTGAGTGGCTTTTATTTTAGCAGTATTATAAGAATGATTATGATTTTATATTTGTTCTTTAAAAGGCAAACACAAATGCAGCTTAACGAAAAAAACGTGAATAATTTCGCGTATATTCAAATGATCAATTATATCCAGTATAAAAATAGTCAGGAACACGGACAAATAATAAATATAAACATTACGTCTTTTGAAAACTTTGCTGTTAAAAAAACAAATATTGCTGGTAAGTCAACTATATCAATATAAGTTTGTATACAGTGATTTCATACTTATCAACAACATTGTGATAACAGCTGTAAACTTTTTAAGGTTCTTGATTAGCCTATACCTCCATTGTCCTAAGGTCGAAATTTAAAATTAGATTTGTTAGTTTGTTGCTGAATCATTACTCATATAATCGAATTTTGAAAAAAAAAGTTAAATTGCACTCTAATTGATTGATTTTTCATGATCATAGCCCCTGTAATTATAATCAAAATTGAATAAAATTTGATCTGTGTGTTTGTTGTGAAATACTTGAACTAATTTTGATATGAAAAAAAATGTAACGTTGTTTGTTGCTTGTGTTTGGTTTGCATATGTCCAAATAAATGCAGTGGTGTTTGATTTTGGATTTTTTAAGTTCATATTAGATTTCATTCAGAGTATATTCATTGGTTGAAAAAAAGATCACAAAAATTTGATTTTTTACTTTCCTTTCAAGTACAGACAATATCATATGAGATTAAATATTCAAACAAGAGTATTGACCTTCTAATGGTACATTTGTTGTTTGTATAATAAGGTTTATAGTAAGATATATAATCGTGATAATGACGCGAGGTACTAAAAGCATTTTATTATTTATTTTTTTATTCATTTATTCATTATTATTTATTTTTTTAGTTTTTATTATTTTATTTTTTTTTATCAATAGGCACTGTTGAATTTTAAGTTCCAAGAAGTAAAAAAAACTACGTGCTTTGAAAATACATTTTTCATTGGTTTCATGATAAAATAAGTTTTTTGGGGATGAGATGTTAATTATTAAATTATTTGATAGATGATTTTGTTGCTATTTTACACTTCACCTAATAAATAACACAATTTCTTTTTCTTCTTTTTATTATTATTATTATTATTATTATAAATATTAATATTATTATTTTCTTTGTTGCAGATTTTTCCTTATATTTCAAAAAACTAATATTTTGTTGTTTGAATTGTTATTTGCCTTTTTCATTAATATAATAATAATGTTTGAAAATTACTTTTAAGTTTAGAATTTTTAAAATAATTAATAAGTTGTTGTATCGAAAATGTACAAGGATAAATCTAATGTTTTTCTGATTTCATTTTTCTTATTTAATATTTTTTGGAACAAAAATGAGAATTAAAAGTGATACCGTTTATTTGTGTCGAACAGAACAAGTCTTTTAAATTCATTTTTTTTTTGCCACAATAAAGATTTTGTTTATACTATTACAGTGTTATTGTTTTATACTTCAAAAGATGACAAACAACAATCTGTTCAGTATAAAGTGATGTAAACGGTTAATTATTGATTATTGACATATTCAAGACAGAATCGCATCTTTCAGCACCTTAAAGCCGAGAGTAAAGATGCTTGAAGATACGCGAAAAGATGCTAAAAGATTGCTTCAAGATGAATAAAGGCACTGCCATCTTTAAGTCTGGCCTAAAGACGGCTTAATGGCACTGAAAGCTTCTTTACACCATTGGCTTAAATATGGCTTAAAGATGGTATCAAATTATATCAAAAATAAATCTGTAAATTATTAAATGGTTTAATTTTTAAACTAAAATTTTACTCGGAAACATAATATACACTTTAAGTCAATGAATAAACAATAATTAAAAAAAAAAATTCAATAATACATGACTCAATTTTAAAAAAAACGATATAAATAAATAAGTCAATAATTAAATAATCTAGCCACAGTATTTGGGTAATTCTGTCTCAGAAGTACAAAAGAATTCATTAATCAACAGATTGGACTGAAGATGATAGGTTTAATGTACCTTGTAAAGATAGGTAATAAGTGATTTGTTTGATGGAATAACTTGAAGTCTAACGTTATTTATGGATGATTAATTCTCAAACTTTTTATAAATCTGAAGTTTCATTTGAAATCCCAATGCTTCAAGTAAATGAAAAAACAGGGAAAAATGAATTTAAAAATCCCTAATACAACCAAATTAACCATGAATGACCATTGATTTTAGACCTAAATACATGGCCATAAAAGGTTTTAATTTTAAAGTTAAATTTGTTATTTAAGACATTCAAAATACAAATTTAAACAAAACCCATAAGAAAAGAGTAAAAATAAACGACAGGAATGTGAACTGCATATTAATACCCTTCATTTCAATATGTTCAACATACGTGTATTATCATTTCAATTTTTAAATAGAAAATCTAACTTAATTTGGTCGGGAGAAAATGGATAAACTAAACCAGGCTAGATATTGTTGTTTAAAATATGCATCGAAAAATTCGGGCCCGTGATTTGTAAATGTTATTATTTAATAATTCGCTAAATGTCTATAGCAGATTACACATAATATGTAAAATCAGTCACTCAAAGATCCACTAAAGTCGTCGTAAAATGTTTACTAGGAGTTTTTTTTTTCAACTTTAATTTTCAAAGCTTAAATGTCTACTGAAGTCGTCACTAAAATGTTTAGTAGAAAATGTTTTAGTTTTCTCTCAAATGTTCTGCGCCGTATTAAAGATAGTATTATACATATAAATTTGGTAATAACTTGAAAACACTTTTTACACAAATATTAATTTATAGCTTATTAGCTATTTATACACATTTTTGTCTCCTTACTGCTGTTTCTATAAATCTTTATATTTTGGTATCTCTCTCTCTCTCTCTCTCTCTCTCTCTCTCTCTCTCTCTCTCTCTCTCTCTCCACCAAGATTTACATCCCATTGTTCCAATATTGTATTATAATTTATGAATTTTATAAATGAAATATCACAAAGATAATATTATGACGACAAAATTTAAAATGTGTTAAAATATTTGTCAGTTTGCGTGCGTTGGTCGATGGTTTTCTATGGGTATTACAGTGTCCTCCATCATCACTGTCATAACCCCCTGAGAGAAGTGCTGAAAATTAAAATTTGACAGGGCATAAGCCTCTCTCTCTCCCTCTCTCTCTCTCTCTCTCTCTCTCTCTCTCTCTCTCTCTCTCTCTCTCTCTCATACGACATAAAATCCGTCCCTGGTTAATTAACAACTTTTGTCTCTAATAAAACGTTTTGCAATCTCTACATTGAGTTTATTTTGATTTATTCGTTCTTTTTTTCCTCCTTTTAAGAGATTATTATTATTAGTAGTAGTATTCATTCCAATCAAAAACCTAAATTAAAACCATCAATTATAAAGAAATTAAATTTACAAAATAGCCTCTTCTATATCAAAAATGAATTAATGATTTTAACATCAGAATTGCACTTCTGTTTAAGATTATATAATGCATGTTATGTCTAAAAAATTATTATTTGTTGAATTTACAATCTAACTAACTGATATTGCTGGTCAGATAAAAAGTCACATAAAACTTGCATATTTTCAATTCAAAATCTAAATTTTTTAAGAAATGGTCAAATGATCACATTTCCTTAGGGTTATATAAATCATTTGTCCCTCCAAGTAAAACTTCGCCGTGGCAAAATGAATAAGGATGCAGTGTTTTGCAATCAAAGGACAGTTTGTTCCAGCCCCGCTCAGGACAATTGCATAGGTAAAATCTAAATCATTGAGCACCCGGCCTCACTTCCTTGATGGAAGTCCACGTGTATAACTAAATTTGCCAGCTTTCATAGTTTTTAGTTTCTTTTTTGGATTGTGATTTCGACAAGAACTGGTATGTGTCTGTTTTATTATTCTGATGTAATGTGATGTAAATATTAATGTACGTAATGATAAATAAAATGAACAAGTTTTTTTTCATTATACAGGACAAACAAACATAAATACATAATTAAAAGATAAATATATAAATAAATTATAACTTTTTTAAATATCATTTTATTTAAATTTTCTATGATGAAAAATAGGGTTTTTTCTTACTTTTTAATTCGATAAAAGTTATAAATATTCATTTCTACCAATAATAATTTTTCGATGCTTAAAGAAAGTAAAAGATGACTTAAAGTTCCAGTGCAATTAAGTCATCTTTAACCTTAGCTTAAAGATGGCTTACAAACATATTTTAACCTTCTTTATGCCACATTTAAGCTGGCGTAAATATGATATTTCGTTTTTGGATAGGGTTTACAGTTTTAACATTGTCTTGCAATGACCCTCATAGTCTAAGATCAAACTCATGATCTTGTTTTCGCCCTTTGTATTTTTGGTTTTATTAAACCAATATAATCTGTTCTGACATGAAAGCATAAAAAGAGTAAATTAATTAATTATTCATGCATAGTTGGTATTGACATGACAATCATTTAGATATAAGATTGAGTGTCAGAGGTTCAATAGTCAATACAGTAGCTGCTTAAAATTACTAAAGTTGTGAATTGTCTTCAAAAACTGTAATTATTTGTAAATGATGTTGTAGGTGTTGATATACCGATTTTTTTTTTGTTTTATAGTTCAAGGTCACATGTTCAAAGGACAAAGTTTTTAAAAAATCTAAAATTTTCAATTCTTCTGAAAAAATATTGGCATGTTTATTATAAAATTGAAGGTATCTAAAGATCATTTATATATTAGTTCAATGTTACAGTTCAAAAGATACCCTGATGTGTAATAGATATTTATATCTTGTTTCAGCGTTTTTACAATAGATTTTTTTTTCTGAATACGTCTGAAGGTCATCTTTGGCGACTGTCAAAAATTTTGTAAGAATTACTGATAATGATTTAGTAGTTCTTTTAGAGGAACCTTCTATATATCTTTTCTTGTAACTGTTTTTGTGAAGTTTTGGAATTCAATACAAATTATAAAACATTTCCGTTCAGAGAATTATATCTCTTGTGATGCCTTGGTATATTAAATTGTTTTAGCCAACAAGGTGGCTGTCCATATGACATTGATTTCCACATCATCATGTCTGATAGAAAAAAATTGAAGTAAAAATTAAGTCTGTTCTTAAATCCATTTCTTTTATAAATAAAATCCTTTCTTTATCTGGTTTCATAAAAAGTAAGCTCTAACACTTGAACATCCATTTCTTATACTTTATCTCCTATAAATAATAACATTACAGTTTAAATCAATATTTCTTATTATTAATTGAAAGAACGTAAAAAAACAGGTCATTCACTTCTTATTCAGTCATTCTATTTATTTTTTGTAAAATACTATATGTAATGCAAACAAAATATACTGACGATGCAAACAATTTCTTTTGTAAGGCGATTCATTTTGCTTCTTATTTGTCACTTTATTTAAATGTAGCGGAATTTATGCAGAACCTTGTTGAATTTGGAGAGAAAACTGTCGGGAAATCATACGACTTCACATACAGACATGGTAATCATGTAGGTGTTTTTTGTTTCTTCATACCAAATAAGGAGAATATGTGAGTGCCATCTATTCTAGTGTAGTGAGTTAGAAATAAAAGATACTATTCATTGTTTATATTCTGTGCATATTTAGACTAATTCATGACAACCAAGGCAGGCGACATTTGAAGCTACATTAGGAAAACTAAAGTGTTGATTAAACATGGCTTCGCGCAACCGACGTAAGAATGATCACCCAAATATAAAAACGGTAACTGCTTCAGTTGACTAAAATCAAAGATGAAAAAACTAACCTTAATACTAAGTCAAGTGTCTGTTCAACTGAATTACTTTTATAAAAAAAATTTGACGAAAAATAGACTAGAAGAGGTTTAGTACATATCTGAATAATATCTTGCCAAATGATGAGTTCTTGTTGGTACAAATCATGATCCAAATTTATACGATGTATGCGTTGCTGTAGTTTTCATTTTATATACAACCAAATATTTTCAATAACATTCAAGACCATTTCTCCAACGATTCGCGACCTATGAATTGGAGCATTGTAGTCCTAAGAAAGATAATTTCCTGTCGGAAAGTGACATTCAATGACAGTCCAGAGATTAGTGTCCAAAATCTCTGTGCATTTCTAGGCATTAATATTGCCATTAAGCCTAGATACAGTACCGACTTCATTAAAACAAAGACACCCCATACCATTGCACTGAATTTGCGCCCATTTTGTTTTGAAAGTCAGGTTTCCATCCTTCATCCTGCTTTTCTCTACACATACACGCGTTTATTTTCCACTTACATATCTGGCCATCATCGCTAACATTAAATTCACTTCACTGAAAGTTCACCATTTTTTTCTCAACACCACGAAAACCGTTTCTTCCTGTTCACATTTCTTACTGTTACTTTCTTTCTATAAATACCCCTGGGAAATCTATGTTCTTTCAATCGATATTTTAATGTCGTCTTAGAAAATTTAACATTCCTGTTTTCATTGAATTTAGCCTTGATTTCACCTAAAGGTGCAAAGCGATCTACCTTTACACATTGTTAATATATAACACAAATACCTGTTAAATTTTGTTGTGGCATATGTGCACATTTCGGAAAATCAATCCTAATCAATGACACTAGGGGCCGAAAAGTTTGAAGGATAGAAAACATTAGCCAAAATGTTGAAAATTAATTAATCTTAAGTTAAAATATTATATGAATCCAAATCCAGCTGAGGAATTCCTTGTAGGAGGGAGCGAACCTTGGTTTTAAGTAAATTTCAAATATTAACACGGCTGAAAAGTTTGCTAAATGGAATATTTTCTTTCGTGGTAGGCCTGATCTACAGCGATTGTCAAACATGCAGAGTTTAAAATTTTCTGATCGCAAGGTATACAGATGGCATAGATTTGTTCTCCGTAATAATGTTTTCTTCTTTTCGGTAAAGCTACATTGTGAACTTCTAAAAGCTATGGACAGTTTCTCTCAGTTAAATACTTGTTTAACATTAAAATGTAAACAATATTTGCAGCAGACGATATTTATAATATATTTCTTCACATTACAAGTCTTGTAAATTGGGATTTTCTACGTCGTTTACGGTAATTGATGAAAAAATAAGATTTTACCAAGGCCAGATGCGACATAATTTCTATCAGCATCATGTTTTTATTAACACTTTTCTATGACGTGATTACATTATATATCATATATATTTATTTATAATTAAATAATTGACATAAAATTTGATACCTTTCTCTTTACATTGACCAATTCTACTATTACAAAATACAAAATCAAACCTTTTCAATTATTGTTTTTCCTAAACAATAGTATTAATATATACTGAAACATTTACTAGGATAAAAAAAACTTAGAGATAAAAAAGTTATCGCCAAAAGTATGATTAAGAAAAATTCTCTGGAAAACCTTATAAGGATCCCAGAAGAAATATCAAATAGACAATTATTTTTCGCTAAACGTTGTAACGCGAAAAACTTTAATGTTATATATTAGTAAACTAAATAAATAAGAAAAAACACTATAATTTGCATGTAGCCTTTTGGTATATAGTAAACACAAAGAACGGGAAAAGGGGGAAAAATCTTATAAAAATTATAAATTAAGTTTTCTGGTGACCTTAGGTATTTCACTCCTTCATCTACCATGTCTCCCAGCACCTCTAAATTATAGAAGTGCGCGCAGCTGCTAAAGCACCACCAGCTCTCATGAAGATAAGCCCTAAATTAATATCGCAACAAATTTCTTTCAACCTAGATATAACCGTTTCTCTAGTTCGTGTATAACTAAGAGGTTTGTTTTTGTGAATTAGAGAACAAACAAACTTGCATCTAAAAGCTGGTTTGACTAAATAATGCTCATGCTCTAATGCGCAATAGCGATATTTCTACGTAAAATAGCAACTGGACATGCTTCTGTTTTGCCTTTGCTAATGAAAACCTCATAACCCTGCCTATACTGGTCACATTTACTTTTAGAAAGATACAAAGAAATACGAAAATCAAACAATTAAAAATCTTTACAACGTAAAGACTTGACTTCATCGAAACGTAAAGAAACCGACAAAAGGCAAAACAATATTTGACAAATCTCTTCAAACTAAAATGTTTTGACTGCCACTAACTGAAAATCTGCTCTGAAGTAACAATGGATTTTTTAGTCTTTGGAACACTAAGATTTCTTCTCGTTGTCTCCAGTAAATTTGTAACATAATTATTGTCTGTAGGAAAGTCGTAATTATAAAGATTGTGAGCCTATTTAATAGCATAAATCGCCGATTGTATAACACTGACTGAACATTCTGCGTCAATAAGCTGAGTTAAATATAAAGCGATGTATATAGGTTGTGAGAGTATACATGAAAAGTTTTCAAGTAAAGCAAATTCCTGCCACTTTTTGAAAGATGAATAATATTTAAACAGTAGCTTGACTTTTTGAAGAAACAAAATGTTTAGACATACTTTCTGTTAAAGCTGCATTAAGTTTTCCAAAGAAATTAAAAACGGTGCTAATCTAGTTAATGATGTTCCTAATGAACGATGTTACATTTGGTTCAACGATAAAAGCTCGAATAAATACAGAAATTACATTGAAAAACTTAATGCAGCTTTAAAAGTCTCATATTAATAGATATAATTCGGCCAGAATTCGCCACTTCAAGATCTCGCATCACTGTGCTTTTTAAGTCTAGTCCTGAAAAAAAAATCTTAAAACATGTTTTATTTTAAATGCAATTAATAAAAAATTTAAAAAAATTGCTTTTTTGGCTGCCAAAATACCATTTCCATTGCCTCGCTTTACAACATCATTCTTAAAACTTTGTTATCTTCAACAAAATTTTGAAATGCATTCCATTTAAATATTTTCGGCCAAAATGGGGCAGATTTCCATAATGGTATAACTAATGACAAGCCAATGACCGAACAGGAACACATGAACTTTCCCATACTTGTTTGATTAATTTGTCAATACTAAAAGTTTATGTATTCTACTGTCTGTTATATATACCTTGCCTTCAGTAATATTCCAAAACAAACCAAGCCATATTAAACATTGTTGTGAAATCCAGACGCATTTATCCTCAGGAATAAAAAAAACCAAATTGTGACAAATCTGATTGAATTTTCTGACTTAATTCTTAAGATTTGATGTAACTTTCAC
Organism: Tegillarca granosa; assembly: GCA_029721355.1. Taxonomy (NCBI): domain Eukaryota; kingdom Metazoa; phylum Mollusca; class Bivalvia; order Arcoida; family Arcidae; genus Tegillarca; species Tegillarca granosa. The sequence continues at coordinate 24,073,294 of CM056597.1, forward strand.
TACCCCTAATACCGTCATCAAGAAACATAATAACTTTTAACCTAGAGATCTCCAATATGTAACCAAAGCTCTTGTAACTTTTGTGAAAATATAGCCAGCAGTTGAAATCCCAAAAGCCAAAACATTAAAAACATATATTTTCGGACATTACCCAAACACCTAGAAAAACCCAAATGTTTTCTATGCTCATCAAAAATTTCGATGTGATGGTATGCCAATTTTAAATCGAAACCAAAAACGTAATAACCGTTTTTGAACATATCCTTTGCAAAAACAGAATCCTCATATTTGAATTGATTTCTAAATAAATGTGGATAAATATGTCTACTATCGAGTACTTATCTGCTTTTAGTTTTATTTGAAGCAACAGTGAGGTGTTCACAACATGTGGCTTTGTGAAAACTTCAGTGATACAACCTTTAGCTAGAGAATTGTATATTTCTTCTTCTACAAAAACACTATGATTATATGCTGAACCATTCTGTATAATCCAGAGTCTACATCTGCTGCGTTACCTACGCGATATAGTAGAGTAGCGGGGCGGATATTGACTGTGGATTATCCAGAATGATGCTGAACTATTATTATCTAATTCAACATGTGTTGGTATTGTGTGAAATGGTAACTTGTAACCATTTCTGATTACTGATAAAACAAATTGACTTGAATTAATATTTTCTGATTTACTTATGGCTGATTTTAACCGACCTACCGTACTCAACTGGCCAAAATTCTGAGACTCTAAATTTGACTCACCTTTATCCAGATCATAATGTATTGATCTTACTCTATAAGATATATCTAAAATACTTATCTTGTCATTTCTTTCATTTCTATCTGTTTTGTCTCTATTAAAACATTCATAACGCCAGTGCCCCGGTCTTCCGCATGCAAAACATAATCCTGGTTTTCTGCCGCTGCTGTTGTTGTTGTTATTATTGTTGTTGTTAAAAATGCTACTGCTACTTGATCTGTTGCTGTCACTATTATGAATGAAATCCCCTGGTAAACTTTTAAACTTTTGAAAATAAACTTATAAAAGAGAATCTGATATTTTAGGGCTCGAATTTATTTCCCTTTTTATGGACAATATTTGAAGAATTAGAAATTATTCAGTATAAAAAACAAAGTAATGATGGTGATACTATATTTTACCGCCAGTGTCACTTAATGGTAAAAAGTCCGCCTTTAGAGTAGAAGGTCGTATAATTGCTCTCCGGCCAGGTTATTCATAAGTCTTCAGCATTTGAGTCACTGTTTTCGCGCTAGACGTTCGGCTTGAAGAAAACACATACATGTATAAACTGGTTTTCCAGAATAATGTGACAGAAGGGACATGCTTGTCTGAGGTGTACTTATACGCTGAGCTTGCAATTTAATAAAACATCGACATCATGACTTACTAGAATAAAACAGACCATAATAAAAAAGGAAAATCTCGCACATACATAAATTTGTTCTTACATCAATCTTATTGATTAATGAATCTGCTCTCGCCGAATAACCAAGAATTATCGATGCGACGTTAAACAACAAAATAATCAACAAAAATTTATCAACACATTTACCATCTTAACATGTACAGATTTATTATTTGTTATTCTTCCAATTGCCCTTTTAAAGGGGTATTATCAATGTGTAATTTGTAATGAAAACGGCAATATTAACATTCACAAGACCAACCCCCTCCTGTAAGGATCTTTAAGGATCCTTAAAGATCCTTAAATATGTCCTTAAAGATCCTTAAAGGGGCCTTAAAGCCTCCTTAAAGCCATTCCATCTTTAAGGATCTTTAATGGACCTTAAAGGACTCTTTAAGAACATATTTAAGGATCTTTAAGGAGGCTTTAAGGATCCTTAATGGTACTGAAATTTTAAGGATTTTTAAGGGACTTTAAGGATACTTAAAGATGTTTCATAAAAACTCAATTTTTTTTTCAATTATTAATGGAACGATGGCTATTACATTCATTCAATTAAAAAGTATGATTTGTTTATTGTATATTTTGAATTTTATAGTTAATACGACATAGGAGACATAGATAACGCCTGTCTGAATTCTAGTTTCTACATTAAGTTTTTGTAGAGGAGCCGTATGTAGTTTCCTAATAATACTTGTTTCTTAATTCATAAATGAATTAGATAACAAATGTGCAGTTTTCACAGTATAGGTAAACAAGCCTTGTTTTAATCAGATCGGCAGTAAGCATAAAGTAATTAACGGTATTTGTTAATTGTATACAGCAGTATTTGTTTGATTATAGATCCCAGGTGATTTCACGCGAGGCTTTTGACTTTGATGTGCAGTTTTTTTATCTAGGTAAGAGATCACAATGAAGTCAAATAACATGTTTAAATTATTTACTATCCCTGAAATCTGGGTGCTGAAAATAAAGTTGTATTTTTGGACGTGATTTTAAGAGACAATTTTAATATTAAAATATTGAAACATACATTAACTAAAGAAATAAAAGTAATCGCAAAATAATCTTTTAAGCATGTCTTATATTTTATTATATTATTTTGTTTTATTTTATTTTATTTTGTTTAATTTAATTTAATTTAATTTTATTTTATTAATTTTTATTTTATTTTATTTTATTTTATTTTATTTTATTTTTTTTAATTTTATTTTATTTGATTTTATCTTATTTTATTTTATTTTATTTTTTTTTTGGGGGGGGATAGTGTTATGGATATATGCAAATAAAGCATATGAGAGAGAGAGAGAGAGAGAGAGAGAGCACATTTTAGTGTCTTTGAATTGACATATATGGAACTGACACATAATGATATCGGATTTCGAATAATGTCAATTCCTTATGAAAAAGATTTCGTTAAGTAAATATTTAAAACAAAATAAGAACATTAGGGAAAAGGTTATTCTTTTCAAACAAGAACAATTTGCAAGATACGAAGTGAACATATTAAAGTAAGAAACCAGTCACAGTAGATAACCATTAACTGACAAATTTACCAAGTTGGATGTGAATTTCTGCAGTCAGGATGGAGTGCCGTGGAATTACCGCGATAACCTCTCTCTCTCTCTCTTTCTCTCTCTCTGTGAATATTCATAATCATATACTCTCTCTCTTTCTCTCTCTCTGAACATATTCAGTTCCTTATATATCTTTCTTTAAAATATTAAGTTTCCGCTGATGCCCCTTATCTGTCTCTCCCTCAATGTAATCAGTTCTCTCTCTCTCTCTCTCTCTCTCTCTCTCTCTCTCTCTCTCTCTCTCTCTCTCTCTTGTACATTGAATCCTTGACTTGCCCGTAAATGAATTTCAAAAAAAAAAAAAAAAAAAAAAAGAAAAGAAAAGAAAGAAAAAAAAAGCTCTCCCTTTCTATATTATTTATTTAATTATTCAATTAATTAATTATTTTATTTTATTATTAATTATTTATTTATTTATTTATTTATTTATTTATTTATTTATTTATTTATTTTGGACATTCTGGCCAATTATTGAATTAAAAAGCTGTTTGTATAGCTAACATACTGCTTCTTCTGTATCAATTACATTTCTAATTATTATATAAATAATAATAATTTTGGTCTGAATAAATGTTGTATAAGTTGGTTTATAAAACAAATGTTGTGTTCAATTCATCATCCTCTGGTTTTTTGTTTTTCTCTTTTGGTCAAAACAACATTTCAGTGGTAAGTGATAAAGTAAATCATTTACACACACCATTAAAAATAAGGAATACTAAGTATTTTGTAAATGGTCTGATTGGTAATACTGTTTATAACACAAAACCAACCCCCTCCTTTTAGGATCTTTAAGGATCCTTAAAAATCCTTCAATATGTTCTTAAAGATTCTTAAAGGGGCCTTAAAGCCTCCTTAAAGCCATTCCATCTTTAATAACATATTTAAGGATCTTTAAGAATCCTAAAAGATAATAATAAAAATTACAGTTCCATTAAGGATCTTTAAGGATTCTAAAAGATCCTTAATGCAACTGAAATTTTAAGGATCTTTAAGGAGGCTTTAAGGATCCTCAAAGATGTCTCATCATGAAAAACTCAATTTTTTTAAATTATTAATGTAACGATGGCTATTACATTCATTCAGTTAAAAAGTATGATTTGTTTTTAGTATATTTTGAATTTTTATAGTTTATACAACATAGGAGATATTGATAACGCATGTCTGAATTCTAGTTATTACATGAAGTTTTTGTAGAGGAGCCGTATGTCTCTTCCTAAAAATACTTGTTCCTTAATTCATAAATAAATTAGATAAAAAATGTGCAGTTTTCACAGGTCAGATAAACAATCCGTGTTTTAATCAGATCGGCAGTAAGCATAAGTAATTAACGGTATTTGTTAATTGTATACAGCGGTACTTAATTGATTATCGATCCCAGGTGATTTCACGCGAGGCTTTTGACTTTGATGTGCAGATTCTTATCTAGGTAGGAGATCACAATGAAGTCAAATAACATGTTAAAATGATTATCTAACCCTGAACTTTGAGTGTTGAAAATAAAGGTGTGTTTTTTAAAGTGATTTTAAGAGACAAGTTTAATATTAAAATATTAAAACATACATTAACTAAAGAAATAAAAGTAATTGCAAAATAATCTATGCATGTCTTATATTTTATTTTGTTTAATTTAATTTAATTTTATTTGATTTAATTTTATTTCATTTAATTTTATTTCATTTCATTTCATTTTTTGGGGGGATAGTGTTATGCATATATGCAAATAAAGCATGGGAGAGAGAGGGAGTGAAAGAGAGAGAGCGAGCACATTTTAGTGTTTTGAATTGACATATATGAAACTCATTTCTGACACATGATGATATCGGATTTTGAATAATTTCAATTCCTAATGAAAAAGAGTTGGTAAACTAAATATTTAAAACAAAATAAGAACATGAGGGAAAAGGTTATTCTTTTCAAACATGAACAAGTTATGAAGTGAACATATTGAAGTAAGAAACCAGTCACAGAAGATAACCATTAACTTACAAACTTTACCCAGTTGGATGTGAATTTCTGCAGTTAAGATGGTGTGCAGTGGAAAAAACGGTGATAACCTCTCTCTCTGTCTCTCTCTCTCTCTCTCTCTCTCTCTCTCTCTCTCTCTCTCTCTCTCTCTCTCTCTCTCTCTCTCTCTCTCTCTGTCTGTCTCTGAAACACAAGTGGATACTCTCTCTCCCTCTCTAAAATATTGATTTTCCGCTACTCTCTCATTCTCTCTCTCTCTCTCTCTCTCTCTCTCTCTCTCTCTCTCTCTCTCTCTCTCTTTCTCTCTCTCTCTCTCTCTCTCTCTCTCTCTCTCTTTCTTGTACATTGAATTCTTGACTTGCCCGTAAATGAATTAAAAAAAAAACAGATCTCCCTTTCTTAATATTCAATTTCTCAATATTTTCTCTTTCTGTATTTAATTCGCAACTTGACGGTAAAAAAAAAATAGGTAATCCCTCTCACACACATACACACATACACACACACACACACACACACTTACACACACACACACACCGGGAATTTCTGAATGATATTGCTAGTACCTTAGTATATTATGTGTACTGCAGATTCCAGAAAAAAAAAATTACTGTTAATTTTTTTTTTGGTTGAAAAATAGACTTGGAAAGGCCATATTTATTTATTTATTTATTTATTTATTTATTTATTTATTTATTTATTTTATTTTATTTATTTATTTATTTATCTATCGATTTATTTATTTATTTATTTTCTATTTATTTCTTTATTTATTTTGGATATTATGGCCAAATATTTGATTTAAAAGCTGTTTGTACAGTTAACATACTGCTTCTTCTGTATCAATTACATCTTCAATTATTACATATAAATAATAATAATTTTCAAGTAAAAGGAGTTAGAAAGAACAGATGTTATCAACATTAATTAATTAAGTGATTAATACACTTGACAATCAAACACCATCTTGCTGATTTATGTTCGATATACTAGTATATTACAGGTAAATTTTGGAATGCATTCCTATCAACAGATATTTTATCTAATGCAATTAAAATTCTATATAGATAAAATGATGACTGACTGCAGCAAATTATATATGAAATTTTTATAAAAATAAATAAATCAAATTAATTTGATCCTTTTGTTGTAAGAGATATTTTAAAAGAAATATAAAAATTTTCCACAAGTAAATGTAAAATGTCCACTTGCTTTCTTTCAGTCACGTGATCTAATTTGCATATTGTAAGAGACATATCTTATAATTATCAACAGCAGGATCATCTCTTCCATAGCCACATAGATAAGGTGATGGACTCTTAACTTGAGAGACCAGGGTTCAAATCCGAATGAGAGCGGATAACAGATAAACATTTTTATTATAAAATTTCTTGTAATTTCTTTTTAATTAACTAAAATATAATCCAATCAGACTACAGAATGTAATAAATAAATAAAAATAAAGTTAAAGAAATAAATTTAAAAACTTAAGATTAAATATAATATAAAGAAAATTAATTTATGATCACTTTATTTTTTCAAAATAAATAAATGCAATAGTTTTTTAAAAATAAAATTTTAAAAAAGATAATGATAAAAATAACATTTCATTGCTTTTTTTTAAAAAAAAAGGTAAAAATATAAATTTTTCCTTAAAGATCTTTAAAGCCTCTTTAAACATCCTTAAAATTTCAGTTCCATTAAGGATCTTTACGGAGTCCTTAAAGACTCCTTAAAGGCATATTTAACGATCCTTAAAGCCCCCTTAAAGATCCTTAAAGGGACATTTAAGGCAGCTTTAAAGAGGCTTTAAGGATCCTTAAAGATGCCTTTTCATCATGTGTTATTGGTTACAGTGATGTAGAAACTGCACAAACTGTGCACCTTTGCTTGCTGATTTGTTTCTTTATTCATATGAATCAGAATTTTTACAGAACCATGTCAGATCTTCAAAAAAGACTGTCGCTAAATCATTCAACTAACATATAGATATGTAGATGACGTTCTTTTTCTAAATAATCACAAATTTGGAGAATATGTGAATGTCATCTTTCCAAGTGAGGTTGAAATAAAAGACACGACAGATTCTCCATGTTCTGCTTCATGTTTGGACTTATACCTCAATTATGACACTCATGAAAGGTTACATCTGAAGCTATACGACAAACGTGATTACTTCAATTTTCTATTGTCAACTTTCCGTTTCTTTGCAGTAATATCCCTGTTTCTCCTGCGTATGGTGTATATCTTTAACAGTTAATAAGGTACGGTAGAGCTTGTTCCCATTATGGGATCTTTCTGCAACGAAGCAAATTACTTACAATTTAATTGTTGACACAAGGATATTGCAAGCCTAGGCTAATCAGGGCCCTTAAAAGGTTCTATGGCCGTCATCACAAAATTATTGATAAGTATGTAGTCACTGTATCCCAACTTATACTGGATATATTTGACTTACCATAGTTCTTTGTTCCTTTCATTCTCAAAATTGACTTGCATATGACGGGTGTAGCTAGCTAGACAGGAAGTGCTTACCCTTCCGGAGCACCCGGCCTCACTTCCTTGATGGAAGTTCACGTGTATAACATATTTTGCCAGTTTGCAAAGATTTTACTTTGTTTTTGGGATTGTAATATGGACAAGGACTGATGTGTTTGTTTTATTTATATATATATATATATATATATATATATATATATATATATATATATATATATATATATATATATGTATTAATAATGTGATTATTAAATACCTATGAAAAGGTGAAAAATACATCCCGTATTAAACTTTTTTTTGGGTGTAAAAATACTTTTTTGTTGTCAGGTTTCAATATATTTTTTTAAATTTTTGATCCCAAAGATTTGGAAAAATTAAAATTTGAAAAAGAAAACAAAAAAGAAAACAGAGAAAAACATTAAAAACATATATAATCAAAGTTCAGTTTATAGGTAAAAAACAAACAAACAAACAATGACCATAAATCATTTATACCCCTACTTTAAGGATCAAAATTTAAAGGTTGTTGGAGGTCTTTTTGGTAGATGTACAGGTGAGCTAAGCTGTCTCAGACATAATGGCATAGTTTATAATTGACTTCAACATTGTTTCTGACATGGTAACCACCCCCCTTAAAATTGTTGACAGTTTCCCTGAAGGAGTATTTTCTTTTAATTTTAGAATGGAGTATTAATTAAAAAAAATGTGCACACTTAATAATTCATAAAGCCCATCATTTCATACATAATTAAAAAATAAAAATATCAAATTAGAAATTGTAAATACAAATACACATATTGTGTTTCTCTAATATATTTGTTGGTAACAATTTAAAAAATGATTTAAAATGTCATTTATTGCAGTAAAAAAAATTTACATTTAGGTAGAAATCATTACCAATTGATTTATATATATTATTAATTACGTTTTTTTATCATGTTTTCACTCTAATAATCATTCAATCATTTACATTTACACTTTTTTGAATCTTCATTACTTTTATACAAACAATAGCCATGTGTTGCAAGAATTGCAATGGTTACAAAATTTATATGTAAGTTTATAACTTAATTAACAAAAAATAAACCATTTACAATGACACCATTTGTAATGGTCGTCATGGTTACAAAATTGATATATTATTTAAATGAAATCAGTTAATCCAAACTTACCTTTTTACAATGACTCCATTTAGTTTTTTTTTTTTTAATTGTTTTTTATGATTGTTGGTGATTTTAATCATGGTAACAATTATTTTGAAACCACCTTATTGAACTTCACGAACCAAACTGGTTTTTCTTGGAATTTATAACGATTTAATATCTTGTTTATAAGAAGTATGATACTGAAGTTTAACATAGGATACCTTAAAACTAACCCTCCTTTTGCATGTAATTAAAATATAAAAATTGCTAAATATATAATACATATACCAGTTAAATTTTGATGTGCCAGATGTGCACATTTCGGAAATTAATTCCTCATCAGTGACACTAAGACCGAAAAGTTTGATACATGAAAAATATATAATCCAAACAGTTGAAAAAAAAAATGAATCTAAAAGTTTCAAAATGATATAAATCCAAATCCAGCTAAGGAATGCTTTGCATGAGGGAACAAACCTTAGTTTTAAATAAATCTCAGATTTTAGACGACTGAAAATTTTGCTAAAAGGTACATTTTCTGACAGCACAAAGTACTGCCTACTGAGTTATAGATACCCTCGGGGAGTTTTACTCCACCAGCAGCGGTACCCGCTCAGGGGTAGTAAATATATAATACATATACCAGTTAAATTTTGATGTGCCAGATGTGCACATTTCGGAAATTAATTCCTCATCAGTGACACTAAGACTGAAAAGTTTGATACATAAAAAATATATAATCCAAACAGTTGAAAAAAAAAATGAATCTAAAAGTTTCAAAATGATATAAATCCAAATCCAGCTAAGGAATGCTTTGCATGAGGGAACAAACCATTTTTAGCTCAACTGGATATAGCAAGCTGAGCTTGAGGCGAAACATCCGTGCGTCCGTACATAAACTTAAATCTTCTCTGAAATCACATAACTAAATGAAACCAAATTTGGTGTGGAAAGTCCCTAAACGGAGAAAATTAAAGTTTGTGATTTTCAGCCCGATCCTAAATCCAGGATGGCCGCTGTTACTATAAATAGAAAAAACGGCAAAAATGACCATAACATATTTATTTGTTAATCAATTTGGTTCGCATTTGGTCTTTGGAATGTAGAACTCTGGCTTTTTAATATATATAACGAGTTTTTCTGTAATTTTTGCCTTGTTATTGGCAAATGAAACCAAATTTTAAGTGGGTGGTCCCTTGGTGGGCTACTTTTTTGTTGCCATGTTAGGCCTGCCAGTTGAGCACTACAGGCCTTCTTGGACCTCTTGTTGAAGTGGCCTACTGGGTTCCACTATTTTTATTTTTTACTTTTTTCAGTTGATTTCAATTTTCCATTTTTTGATGTATAAATAATTACCAATACAATGAAATCATAAAACATCACATTTTCATCACATAATGCTAGCCTTTCATTAAATATAGTAACATTGTGATGTGATGTTTCATTTAAAGTGTGACATGTATAACTTGACCAGTAGACCTATAACACAAATGTAGTAAAAATTATAATTAATGTTGTATTTTTAGAAATCATGTTTTACTATTATAGAAACCAATTATAATTAAATTAAATAAGTTGAAAGACTTTTTTCTTAACTTGTCAAATGTAATGCAGAATTACAGTCTCAATTACTTCTTAACTTGGCACAGATAATGCAAATGACTGTGTTAATTACTTCTTAACTTGGCAAAGGTAATGCAGAATTACAGTGTTAATTATTTCTTGCTTTGGCACAGGTAATGCAAATGACTGTGTTAATTACTTCTTAACTTGGCTAGAATTATGCAAATGACAGTGTTAAATACTTCTCATTTTGGCACAGGTAATTAAAAATAACAGTGTTAATTACTTCTTAACATGGCACAGGTAATGCAAAATTACAGTGTTATTTACTTCTTAACTTGGCGCAGGTAATGAAAATTACATTGTTAATTACTTCTTAACTTGTCAAAGGTAATACAAATGACAGTGTTAATTACTTCTTCATTTGGCACAGGTAATGCAAAATTACAGTGTTAATTACTTGAAGCTATTGATTTTAAACAAAAAATCATCTTAACTTTATGAATTTGACAAAGAAGTTAAAAAATGGTAGAGTATGAAGGAAGATGTATTGGATTTGCACCCCAGTCAAGAATCTTCCCCTTATATTAAAGTGGTTAGTTCAGGGATGGTGCAGAAAACCAGAGTGCTCGCAGAAAACCACCAACCGTTCGCAAGCAAACTCATTTACACTAGGATCTGCCTTAGTGTGATTTGACCAAGGACATTAGAAGTGTTTTGATCCTTAAGCATGTACTTTAGACCAATCAGCCAATGAGACCTCTTATTAATTTAAATATACTGATTGCCTTAAATATACTTTTTAAATATATTGCGACAAAATATTCATTCATAAAGGTGTTTGCTTGAGATCAAATGTATTGTATTTAATATATTATAGGTCACTTTTTGCCTTTTAATAAAAAAAAACCCAAATGGTCAGGTCATTGTTGTCACACTTTTTATCCTCTTTAAATCTTTGTATGCTTAAAGCTCACAACTGGCAGCAAATCATTATGTTTGAAATGAATGCTTCAAAATCTAGATCATAGTTTTATAAAGATGGACATTTTAAAAATTCTATTGGATTGAAAGAACTGGTTTTTCTGATGTATATATAAATTATAGCAATTTTATGAGTATAACTGTGTGTAATAGTAATTGTATATATAAGATTTGTATAGTTGACAAATGCACTGTCACACTGTGCCAGTATAGCCATAGTAAGCCAGATTAACTAAGTTACATTGAATAAGCTTTGGACTAGTTTTGTATCAGTTTAAGAACACGTTAGAATATGTTTCAGGACAGAAAGTCATCATCAAAATGTTTGACATGAATCTCGACATGCCATTCAATAATCTGCCACTTGCATAATATAAACTCAAATGATAAAAAATACTGTAAATACTTAAGCATTCATTTTTTGGCTTAAGATGTGTGTTCTATTTTTGCTACTAAAATTGTCATAAGTATGATGTGTATGCATATAAAATTGATAAGTTTGCTGCATACCAATGTTTTTGATATGTTGATGAAAGTTTGAAAGGGCAGTAACTTAAAACTTGGTTCATGTACATGTCTGAGTTACTGTTCTATCGTTGTGGTAATAAAGGACAAGAACTTGTCCTGACTCTGTGAAAAACCTATCTGAGTTATTGTTTTGTAGTTGTGTTAATACAAGGTCGAGCTCTGATTGGTTACCACTAAACAGATTTACTGTAATATCGCTGTGGTAATATTAACTTTTATTTTATTAATAAACGGCATAAATTGTCCTGACTCTGTAAAAAACCTACAAGGTCGAGCTCTGATTGGTAACCACTAAACAGATTTATTGTACTGTAGCTGTGGTTATTACATGGCAATGATTCGGCTTGCTCTGATATGCTGTTCTGTAACTAAGGTAATTTTCTTTGCTTAGTATACCACAGGGAATGTGCTGTTCTGTATCTGTGGTAATACAGGGCAATAACTATGCCTGCTCTGATATGCTGTTCTATAGCTGTCTAAATACAGAGCAATAACTTGTCTCAGTATACCACAGGTCTGATACACTAATTTGTAGCTTTGGTAATGTTCATTGTCTTTAAACAGATTGCATTATTACTAAATTTTGAAAACTTTTTACAATTTGGACACGATATGACATTACCCTAAATTGAGTTTATTTTTATCTTTAGAATCTTTTTTTGTTTTATCTTTTTAGTTCAATTAGTTGTTATTATTATTGGTCCTAGTTGTTGAACTAAAAACAAATTTAGCTTTTTAAAGATTTTAAATACTTCAAAAAATTCAAATTGAAATATTACCATGGCCTAATACATATATAGATAATATAAGACCAACGTTTCTGTTTGCCGATTAGTAAGAAAAATAATATGATACTTCTAAAATTCAGATTATTAAAATATTTGTTTTTTAGGTATCTTTTAGGTGGCAAGAAAGTATTTTTGTGAAGTTTAACTGACTGTTGGAATGATTAAGTGGCAATCTTTAGAAAGTCAGAATCGTATCAATTTCTTCAGTTCTTTTATTGAACTGAGATGACTTGCTTTTTTTTGTTATTTTGTTCACTTTACACAAAAGTGATATTTACAAGCAAGATTAATCTTGTAGAATCTTTTCATACCCGATTATGTAAATTTCTGTAGGATAGAATATGAGTTATTTCCTAGTTTTTGTTTGTTAATGAAATAAACGCTTTGAATTCAGTTTCATCATAGGAAAATCAATATAGGGAAGCGAATTAAAATTCTGAGGTATTGGACATGTTAATGATACATAGATATCTATGTTTAATTGTTTTGTTTATTTTATTAAATAATGATTGAATTTGCCATTCTTTGTCATAAAATTTCTTTAATCTTTTCCTCGATAGGTATATCTAAATAAGTACTAAAAGAACACATGGTTTTAAAAAAATATTTAAGTTAAAAAATAATTTAACAAAATAACGTTCTGAAAGAACTATGTGACTTTTTTAAATATAAATATTTCAGCAAAGGTTTTAATTGATAAACCCTAACTATAAATAAAGTCAAATCTTAAAGATTATGTAATAAGTAACATGCAAACATTATTCTGATACAGATTTCAAAGTTTTAAATGAAGCACATCTCATCAATATCTATTTTTCCGAATTTGATAAATTTTAAATGAAAGGAGTTTTTAAGTAAAACTTTTTATTTACAATAATTCAAAAAGATTTTTGATATAAAAATTTAATACTAAAATTCATGAAATGTATTAATAATTTTTTGAAAGATTTTGATTCTAAATGATATGAGAACTACCTGTATCCGGGCAGTCAGTTTTGGAATGGTAGAGGAAACCAGAGTATGCACAGAAAACTACTGACTTTCGACCAGCAAACTGCTACATTTTCTCACACTAGGTTCTACCTGGGTGAGATTTAAACCTTGGTGTTGAGAAAGACTGTGATCTGAAATCACTCACTTTAGATCATTCGTTCACCAAGGCCCTTTAATAACATTATGACATGAAAGTCTATAGATAGTCTAAAGATATATATTCAAGACATGAGTTAAAGACCCTTTAAAGACTCTTTCAATAAAACTTACTGCGGATTACGTTTTTTCTGGAAGGGACATCATATTGGGCAAAAAAGAAAGATAACCAGCCTTGCATCATGTTTAACAAGTGAGAGTTGATTTTTAAAAACAAAAACATTTATTAAGACAACTTAATGCCTATAAAAATTTTGAAAGCAAAGTATTTTAACCAAGTTATAAAAAACTTTGACGGAAAAGTGAAATAGTTTTAATGTCTATAGAAATGACTTCAACTTTAAAATAACATTTTGCATGTGAGATTATTATGTAGTGTGTGTATGATTCTTAAATACTCATAAAGTTTGCCATATTTAATATACTGATAAAATGTATTTTTAGATCTGTAATTATGTACATGTATAGTTATATCATTTTTGAATTTCTTGTTTTGTCATGAGTTTGGATTGCAAGAGTTACTTCCCTTTAGTGGTTATAAAATGTACAGTGAATATATTCTGCCACCGAAAATGTTTTACAGTCTGGCTGTTTCAAGCTGCATAAGCTTTACCAGATGGTATAAAAATGACAAATGTGTATTTTATACATAAATTTTCGACTTAAGTCGATTTTTTTTTGATAACTTACTTTTGAACAAAAAATTAGAAAAAAATGAATATTTCTCACCAACGATATGGTTAGGCCGACATAACTTTGAACTTGGTTCTGTCGAAGGATTGTTTTCACTATTGGCATTTTTCAAAATTAATTAAAGCACTAATGATTTCCTTCTTAAGAAATTTCATGCTTTCCAGTACCTTTTCACAACAAAATTTATTTATCGTTCTTTGATTTCCATAATGGTCTAAATGAGTCGGGCTGCTCTTGTTATGTGACAGATTTTTGCAGGTACAGTTAATGCTAAGTGAAATTGTTTGGAAATCTATGACATAACCACAGGGTTTAAAATGTATTGTACAATGTTTGTAATGCACAGGCAACTAAATAATTAACTTTGGTATTATCTTATTTAATATCTTACTTATTCAGGCAATAAAATAGATATATTATCAATAAGGATTATATTGATAATGGTTTTAAAATACAATGTTAATAAAACAACTTGATTAACAATTTGAGTAAAGAATTTTCTCATTTCCCAATATTTCATATATTTGCAAAGTCATAAAATGTGTCATAAATGTCTCAAAATGACACGTTTTTCTTAACATTCTTTAACTGACTACCGAATATATACTATTCTGTCCAGTCAAGCCAACCAGGAAATATTCTGAATATGAAATTTTTCAACTGTTGTTTGAAACTTCTTATGTGTATGGCACGACAGACTTATAAAACGAACACCATTACAGTTACTATTGGTTATCTGGTAGATTGGTTGGTTTGCAATAATTTTTTATGCCTCATTCAAGTTTATTTCGCATTTGTAAAGATGTGATTGGTGGAGGAAAATGGAGAACCTTTATTATTCAAAAAGCCATTGACAAGGAAACTGACTTTGTTTTTTATAAGTGGGATTTGAACCTAAAGGATGAGAGATATTATGATTTTTAAAACATTGCTTTAGTCCACTCGCCATGTGATGGAGAAGGGGTCTGAGTGGTCAAGTGGTAGAGCTGGTTGAGATCATAGTGTCTCTAACCACCTAGGTTTCAATGCTAATCAGACAGATCCTGGTGTGAGAAAGTTTGTCTGTTTGATTGACAGTTTTCTCTGGGCACTCTGGTTTCCTTCACCATCTCTTAACTGACCACTTATATATAAGTGAAAGATTCTTCTTGAATGGGGTGTGAAACACCGTAAATCAAATTCAATCTATAATCTATGAATAATATTAACTCTTATTAAATTGAGTAATATATATATATATATATATATATATATATATATATATATATATATATATATATATATATATATATATATATATAACATATATGCATGTATATAAACGATACCAATATAAATGAATAATATTAACTCTTATAAAATTGAGTGATATATATTTATATATATATACACACATACATACACACACACATATACATGTAATCAATGTAATATAGTTGATGCTGACACAGGAAAAGGGTGAAAATCAATTATCTAAACAACTGTCCAAAAGGTCTCCAAAATTGTTCAAACTCTTCAATTTCATTTGTTTTAATTGCTACATGGTTCTGAATAATAAAATAAGTTTGATAGTATGAAATAAATTCCTGAATGTTAAGTGTTTTTTCTTTAAATTTCATTCTAAAAATAAAGTTTCTGATCAAAATACATAAAAAGTTAATAGGTTTTGTTTTTTTGTTAAATTTTATATACCAAATATGGCTTCTTTTCCATTAATGTATAAACCTTTATGACATTTTGCTTTTATTAATTTTATTATTTCCATCCAAAAATCGTTTACAATGCAGTATTCCCAGAATAAATGAGTGGTTGTTTCACATAATTTTTTACAGAAGGTACATTTATCATCTTTTTTTATTGTAACTTTTTTAAATAATTATTTGTGGTAAGTATTTTATTGTTTATTTTATATTGAAACCATTGTAAATATGAATTTCTAGTTGTATAAAAAGGGAGACAACTTATATTTTTTCATTCTTTTTCCCTCAATAAAAATTCGTTTGTCCACTTCAAATCTTCCGTTTTACATCTTTTGAATTTGAGGAATACATATCTTTACAACCCTTTTCTGACCTTTTTATAATTCCAAAGACATGTGGAATAAATGGGCGTATTAGTTCATTATTTTGCTTTTGAAATTTTCCTAAATTTGATTTTACTTTATTTATAATTCCTAAATATTCTAAGAAATTGGATTTTAACTTATACGTTTTTTGCAATTCCTCATAAGAATAAAAATGATAACTATTCTTCATTAGATCGCTTATAAATATTACGCCTTGTTGTATCCAGTGTTTTGAAGATACTGTTTTTCTGTCAATTATAAACTCAGAATTATTCCAAATACTAGATTTTACATATTGAAACCATGTTTTACAACAGTCTATGCCATTTATCTCCGTGAACGCATGCAAAACTTGTTGCCAAAAATTGTTGCCAAAAATTATTTATTTCTTTTCTGGGAATGGTATTTGTTATTAGATTGTTCGGTGTGATCCCTACGTTTCTAATAAATTTATTTAATTTAGATTTTTGTGATATTATTCTGCGGATCCATGTTAGCTTTATCACCTTAACAAAACTTTCAAGGTGAAAAGTATTAACTTTTTGTATAGACATGCATATTAGAATATTGCAGGTATTGCAGCAACAATTATTTTTATATATGGTTCAAGGTCATATGTTCAAAGGTCAAGGTCACAGCTGCAAAATAAGACTGAAATTGTTTATTATCTAGAAAACTATTAAGTTTTTGTATAGGTCTGTATATTAGGATATTGTAGGTATTGTTAGAACAATAATTTGATATATGGTTCAAGGTGATATGTTGAAAGGTCAAGGCTGCAAAAGAAGACTTAAATTGCTAATTATCTTGAAAACTATTAACTTTTTGTATAGACATGTACATGTATATTAGAAAATTGTAGGTATTGATATGACCATCATTTTGATAAATGGTTTAAGGTCATATATTGAAAATTAAGCTCATAGCTGCAAAATACGACTTTAATTGCTAATTATCATAAAAAAACTATTAACTTTTTGTAGAGGCATGTATGTTAAAATATTGTAGGTATTGAAGTGACGATCATATTGATATATGGTTCAAGGTCATATTTTGAAAGGTCAAGGTCACAACTGCAAAACAAGACTTTAATTCCTAATTATCTTGAAAAGTATTCACTTTTTGTATAGGCATGTATATTAGAATATTGTAGTTATTAAGATGGCGATTATTTTGATATATGGTTCAAGGACATATGTTCCAAGGTCAAGGTCCCAGCTAGCTGCAAAATTAGACTTTAATTGCCAATTATCTTGAAAACTATTAATTTTTTATATAGGCATGTTTATTATTATCTTGTAGGTATTGCAACAGTGATCATTTTGATATATGGTTCAAGCTTATATGTTAAAGGTAAAGGTCATGGCTGCAAAAGAAGACATAAATTCCTAATTATTTTGAAAAGTATTAACTTTTTCTATATGCATGTATATTAGAAAATTGTAGGTATTGACATGACAATCATTTCGATATATGGTTCAAGGTCATTTGTTGAAAGCTCAAGGTCACAGCTGCAAAAGAAAACTGCAAATGCTTAATATCTTGAAAACTATTAACTTTTGGTATAGGCATGTATGTTAGAATATTGTAGGTATTGACATGACCATCATTTAGATATATGGTTTAAGGTCATATGTTGAAAGGTCAAGGTCACAGCTGCAAAACAAGACTTAAATTGCTGATCACATTGCTACGCATGTATATTAGAGTATTGTAGGTATTAGGATAATGATCATTTGACATATGATACAAGTCAATATGTTAAAAGGTCAAGGTCAGAGCTGCAAAAGAAGACTAAAATTGCTAATTATCTTTGAAAACTACTACCTTTTTGTATAGGCATGTATAATAGAATATTGTAGGTATTAAAATGGCGATCATATATGTCGAAAGGATAAGGACATAGTTGCATAAGTATACTGAAATTTGTAAATGATTTGGAAATTATTTATTGCACTACAGTCACTTCATACATTTTATATAAGCTATTTATAAATGTTACTGGATATATTTCTGATTAAGTTTTGTGGCAGTTCTTAACTTGAGAAAACTTGGAAAGTTTCTGTACTTAATAAATTGTCTATTGCACTTTGCAAAAAATTTTGAACTTATCCTCAGAGCGTTAAGGCCCTTGGGCCTCTTGTTTGATACACTGAGACAATATTTGAAAATCGTATTTCGGTTAGTGCATTCAAGAATGGCTGACGATCGCAGCTTGTAAACACGAAGGTAAGTATAACTTTATATTTTTGATGTATGAATTGGCTTCAATGTTCCGTTTCGGATATCAAACCTTCTCTATTATCGTCAAACTTTAAATTTTGACAGATCGTGAGTTATTACAAAAACTATTGACGATTATGACATTTAACCACAAAAGCACATCTCAAATGTCGGCTTTACCATTCAAACTCGAAAAAAAGTTAAAGCACATGGTGTCTTTTAAGAATGAGAAATGTTTCTAAAATGTGCACATCTGGCACATCAAAATTTAGCAGGTATTTGTTATATATTTACGTAACTCGATGCTGCACACACTATCATGGTTTAATATATACATATATATTTATATTACATATCATCATTTCCAAGATACGTCGTTTTTTTCGGTGTATACATTCATTTTGTTTGGAGGGGTATGGTACATACCGTCATTCTGGTAGGTTTTTCGTAGAGTACGGACTTTTGCTTTTCATTCTACATACAAAAGATTGTTGAATGCCATTGTGTTTTGGCTCAATTTTTTTAAAACTAACATTTAAAGATCAATTTAGGATATTTTCCATAAAATTAGCATAGTTATAAGTATCTTCTATTTTGCGGTAGTCTAATGGTAAAGACGTTGCCTAAATTTTAGATTATGCACTGTTGTAGGTTTGGCTCTCGGTCGGACCGTCAAGATGTGGGCAAAGGGTTTTCCTTGTAGTTTCTTACTGGTTGGCTCGATGTCGGTACGATTTAACCTAGAGGAATCCACTGTAAATCTGATATATTGTGTAATGCTTGTGCGCATTAGAACAAAAGAGATCACAAATTCTCACACAATCACGCACTGCACGATTTTGTATAAAGACTGATCCTCATGGTTTATTATTTTACTTTAGTGTAGGCTTAGAGATACAGTACAGCTCAGGTGGATTCGTGAATTTCCACCCGCCGCGGTGGACAAGGTTGCCGATTAGAGGGGATTAAATTTCCACCGCGGTCCACCGTGACTCACCGCGGTCCACCGCGAATGAAGAGAAAAGGGATTATGAATATTTCTGCCGCGGTGGACAGTAAAATCGTCCACCAGCAGAAAAAACCTCCACCGCGATGGTTATTGAAAATAAAATACATTTAATCCTTAATGTGTACTCAGAGGTATAAATAACTTGACCATACGACGAATGTTTACATGGATGATTGATTTAGTTGTTGATCGGTGTTGTCCGTAATTAGATAATAATTAAAGCACAAGACTTGGGAGAATAAAGAATCCTGTCACAAAAAAATAAATAAATAAATAAAAGAAAAATTAAAAAATTTAAAAAAAACCCACGGATTTTTCAAAGATTTTTTTTCCACGTAAGTTTTTTAAATAGTTGAAGTACGAGATCATTTTTACAATATAATTTACCTGAAATTGTTTGCCAAATGTGTATCAAAATCTAATCCATAAAGATAAATAAATCCCGGTTTTAAGAAGACCTTATCGTATATTTACTAATTCCAAAAAAACATTTGGAGTGAAACAACATCTTCACTGATTACTTTTAGTATATATGACTTTACAATAAGTTTTTACTTCAAGCAAAATACAACCACGAGTTTCATTGCACGTGCCTTTACCAGTTAACCTTTACAAATGTTTTGACAGCTAGGTCATTTATAATTAACCTGTAAACATGGTTATCGTTTTTGAGGCCCGAGAATCAGTCCCGTTTTTCTTTCTTTCTTTTTCTTTCTTTCATTTTTAATTATAATTTATTTATTAATTTATTTATTTTTTTGGTGAGAAATAAAACCCGTCCCGGGAAAACCATTTCCTCTCTCCAATAATTTTGGACTCGGAAGATATGAAGTGTACAGTGATACAGTGGACAGTGATTACGATCGAATGTTACCGACAAACTAATTAACAGTGATGAGATCGGGAACGGAAACGCTAATTAATTAGTAGGATCTTATTTTTAATCACCTGTAATATGCTCATCATCACACCTTGAGAGGTTTTCACGTGTTCGTCTTCAAATAATGTCTGCAGTCGTGACCTGGTAGCTAATTGAGACGGGACAAGTAGTACTTTATACACAGTTAATTTATAGATAAAAACTTACCGTTTGGGATGCAAGAAGTACTTTGCTTTATGGAAAATTTTAAATAACTGTTTTGTTTACACCATCCTATATTTAGATCGCCGCAAACCGACACGAGATCACGTGTTTGTAACATTTTCTACCGATCTAGATCTTTATTATTTTCAGTGAAGAGTTTGAATATAATGCATATATTTTTTTCAAAAATTAAAATGTAGAAATTTACAATGCAAAAATAAATAAATAAATAAAAAACGCCAATTATTCAGAATATACACGTACGCCTAAACTTGGGTATTTAGTGTTAAGGAGAGAGAGAAAGAGAGAGAGAAGGGGGTCAATTATCAGGACGGTTTAGTTACCCTTTCTCTTTTATAAGAAGTAGTTTTGCTGTCTCATCACTTGACTAAGTTTTCGGGTTAAGCTTGTTGTTACCTTGTCTACGTGACATGAAGTTTCCAGATTAAAATTGGTGCGGTTTTAAAAGCCTTGGATTTATTTCTTGAATTTGTATTTTAACAGATAGAAATAACAAAGCTGTTTTAATTTGATGTTTTATTTATATATTTTACTGTATATTACTCTATTAAACGGCATAAAAAAATAAGTAAAAAAATAAACAAGCATCGTTAGTGAATCCTGAAACAACTACTAATTAAGACCCGATAACGGTTTGCAAATTTCGATTAGGTTTGCAAATTTCGATTACACATATTTAATCCTCAAAACCGATGGTCGCGGTGGACGATCCGGTGGACTAATCATACTATGAGATGTCCACCGGCAAAACCTTCCACCGTGAATCGCGGTGGACAGAATATTTCCACCGGCATCCACCGCGGATGTTACTGCTGCAGATTAAAAAAACACCGCGGCGGGTGGAAATTCACGAATCCACTTGAGCTGTACTGTAAGCCTTTCTTTTTATACTTTTTTTTGCTAATACTGACCTCTGCTGCATTATTATAAGTACCAATTGTTGAAGCCTGTCTGGAGTCACCATTACAGTCCAGGCTAAGGTATTTATCAAAATTTATCAAAATTTTCAGTCATGTAAAATTTGAAATTTATTTAAAACTAAGGTTTTTTCCCTCTTGCAAAGCATTCCTTAGCTGGATTTGGATTTATATAATTTTGAAACTTTAGATACACTATTTTCAACTGTTTGGCTTAAATTTTTATGTATCAAACTTTTCGGTCTTAGTGTCACTGATGAGGAATAAATTTCCGAAATGTGCACATCTGGCACATCAAAATTTAACTGGTATTTGTATTATATATTGATCACCAAACCTCGTTGGGTAAATATATTGAATGGAATCGGATCCGATTTCTTAAAATTTATCAACAATCCTGATAGAAGTTGTAGTTGTAGGTAGTTTTAAAATCTTTCGTTTTCTTTATCCTTCAGTAACTGTTTGTTTAGCATATACCCCTGTTCGCTGTCTTTGAACAGTCATTACTTTGTCCATTATTCAAGTGAACGCTCTATGTGCTATGTCCATGCCGAAATGCAACGAATAAAAGTGAAGAATTTTACTGTCGAAGCAGAATCTCGGATACTTTCTCAACGTCGGAGCTACCGTGATAAAAAGGTAAGCATCCTTTAAATCTACTAAAACGGGCCAGTCCCCAGGTATGATCGCTTGCATAACTGTCTTTACTGTTTCATTTTGAAATTAGAGGTAACTTAATGATTATTGAACTTGCTTAAGTAGATAACATGACGGTAACCCCATCCCTTTTGTAACTGTGATCACCCTGCTGTGATAATCATTGAATTTTGAATTACCTACAACTTCTACTCCCTCGCCTTTTTTCATTTTTCTCTCATTTTATTTGCTCAAAATTAATTAATTTCCGTTCTAAATAACAGAAGGTTTTTATCTGTCAATTGATGGGAATCTAAGAATTTCCGAAACGAGCCTTCTTTTACTTTTCCGGGTCCTCGGTGGCCGAGTGGTCTAAACCGCCTACGGATCACAGTGCCTCTCATCGCCTATGTTCGAATCCCACGCGGGACAGATCTTAGTGTGAGAAATTTTGTCAGTTTGCTTGCCGAAGGTCGGTGGTTTTCTCCTGGCACTCCGGTTTCCTCCACCATCCCAGAACTGACCGCCTCGAAATAAGTGAAAAATTCTTGACTGGGGCGTAAAACACCATTACTCCACTCCACTCTTTTACTTTTCCAATTATAATTTTGTTTTCTACTAAAATTGCCCAAATATGACCGGAAAATTTTAAACGTCCATCTACATTTCCCAAATAAATACTTAATAACTAAAGTCATCTTCTACTCGATGCAGGATGCTTGTTGTGGGAGATTTTCCATTATACAGTCTCTGCTGGTAAATGTTGAAGGTAACATTTAACCTGTATCTGTCTTACTAAAAGTATAATATAGATGCTTTGACAAAGAGCTAAATGTATGCGGTTTAAAACTTAATGTCTGATTTTTTTATTGTTTATTTGTGGAAGAAGTAAATTTAGCCGCCAAGTTGACAATATCTGAATTTAATCACCTTTAGACTTTAAACAGATTCCTCTGCTATCTTTTTCATTGAATAAATATTAAAAAACTATAGATTCCGATCTCTCCGACAGTGTTGGATAATATGCAACAGTGACTGAAGAAGCACCATGAGTCGCCCTTGATGATGATGTAAAGATTTTCTTAAATGCTGAGATATCTGTCCTTTAATAAGAGGATGATACATTGTTTTGAATGGTATATCTGTAAACCTCAAAATATGTATTAAAATCTGCATTCTTAAGACCTCGTTTTAGAACAAAAAGGTTATTATTATCATACAAGATAAAAAAGTTAAGTCCTCATCCTTTGTAGTTTCTTTAATTGGAACATTGTCAAAATAAGTTTTATACATTTAAATGGACTTTTATCAAGATTATAAAAGTTGAGAACAACTTTCTTTTTTTCAGGAGAAAAAAATGTTTCAAGCGGGTAAGAAAAAGAGTTTGACAGTAGCAACTTCTTAATTTTAGAGACATCTGTATCTTGACAGGCTCATAGGTGGTCCTTTTATACTTTAGGATTGCTTATTTTTCCTAAAATGTTAAAAAGCAAAATCAAAATTTTCAATTTACATTTTAAAAACCCACTAACCATTTTGTCGTGCAACTTACTCTTCCAATTAAATTAATGTATAGATTGGCGAATCTTTTAAATATTGATAACTAATAGATATATCAAATCATTATTGTGTTTGTAGCATGGAGTTACGTTTTAGGAGACACTATAGTTATGTGCATCAACAAATTTTAAAATTTGAATTACAAAGCCAACTTTTGAGATATTCTGTTTGAGTTGACATTGCAAATTCGTCAATTATTTTTCAGTGGTTTTGTTCATAACTCACGATCTGTCAAAATTTACGTTTAGAGGGAAAAGAAAAATGTTTTGAGATTCCAAACGGAATATACAGTCATCTATCAAAGAACATTCCGACATCAAAAATATGTAATAAATAGCTACCAATGTGTTGCGATCGTCATTTTTGTTTTGTTTTGTTTTTTTTTTTTTTTTTTTTTTTTTTTTGCATACACTAAAGAAATACGATTTTATCTAACCTCTTACGTTGTATCCCATGTAGAAATAGTGTTTTTTGTATTGCCTACAACTTTACATAAACCATTGTCAATACTGATTTACACTTTTCGTTATCCTTGAAACTTTTTAACTTTTATATAAGATAATATAAAAAACAAAAACATACCAGTCCGTGTCCAAGTCACAATCCGGAAAAGCAAAGTAAAAACTTCGAAAACGGGCCGATTTAGTAATTCACGTGAACTGGAAGGGTAAGCACCTCCTGTCTAGCTTGCTTCGTACATGAAGATAAAAAGATAAACTTTAACATAAAAACCAATTAAGTTACTTTAACTAGTAGTTTAAATTTGCTTTTTATATTCTAAATATTTTTCCTAACTCAATGGATGTGTACTCCAAATACATTTTATTTCAGTATTAACAATTGTAAATGTTAATTTACATTAGGTTTGCGTTAAAAAACTAGCTCTCAATACTATCAATATGTCTTTAACTAATAATGGTTTTATTTGCATATATAGTCTCTATATTTTTTTCTTTTGTCAAAAAACTATGTACTTAATATTTTTAACATAATTAAGAAAACTGGTCTTTAAATTCTCTGTTTTCCCAAATATAGCATGGTGACATAAGTTTTTTTTTTTTTTGTTTTTTGTTTTTTTTTTTTTTTTTTTTTTTTTTTTTTTTGTTGTTGTTGTTGTTTTTTTGCCATTTTTAATTCACCTCAAATAATTAACTGGAAATAATTTAAAGACCTCCCTGTTATTCTGTATATGTATACTTTTATATTTGGTAATATAGTCCTTTGACCTAATTACTTTATGTTATCTTTACTTTAAGGCTTTTGTAGCAAGGGAGCCGTGACATGGGGCATCGTCATCCTGAAATAAGTATGGTCGGTTTGAAAAAAGCTTCATTACAACCTGCCATAAGTTATCATCGAGTGTCTCAATTTATTTCTCACTATTTATGTTACCATTTATAAATGTCAAAGTTTCAACATCATAAAATATAACACAACCCTAGTCCGAGAGATCTGACGTCGATTTTATTTTACTTTTCGACTTTTGTTGGCAATGTATGGAGCGATTTCTGACGTCGATTTTACAAAAGTCGAAAAGTAAAATAAAATCGACGTCAAATCTCTCGGACTAAACACAACCCCAAACCATATTAAAAACACGTTGACCCCTGTATTTCTGAATATGGCCGATGCATTCCGGGAGGTAGGCTTCATTTTTTCCTCCAATATTTTATAAGTCAATCTCCGCCAACATTTACCTTTCATTTCATCTGAAAAAATTACATTTTTCCAATTATTGTTAACTGTCCATCTTCATCTGTTTCTACACCAATGAACACGTCGCACCCTGTTTACCCGTCGGATCTCCAATTTTTTACAAATGGAGTGTTTTCTCAGACCAATAGCCTGCAAAACCCTCTGAATTGTTCTTTTACATATATTCACCGTACTCACATTCTTATAACTTTTAGTAATATCAAGTAGTGTAGACGTACGATTATCCCGAATTACCCGTTCCAAATTAAAAAATTTGATTGAGACTTTTTGTATTTAATGACTCTTAATTGAGATAAAGATTGATAATAAAGTTTTTATTTTTGAATTCTAAAACAAAAACGAAATAAACGACAGAATTTGGATGAACTTTATAATGAAAAAATATATGCAGAAAGAGTAAACACTTTACATTTAGAATTCAAAACGGATGATAATTTATTGGTGTTAAGCTGTAATGACAACTTCTTAATTGTGGTTTAGTTGGGCACTTTAAACATTTAAAACTTTTCATGATATAGGGGCTGTAGGCTTAAAGTGATTTCATAAATGCAACATTAAATCCATTAATATTTATGAAAAAATTAACAGATTTACAAAATTTTAGAAAAACAGAAATGATTCAAGAAATGAGCCATTAATTTTTTTTATATAAAATGTGAAATAAAAATAAGTGCAAACCGAATACCCGTTTAAACCATAATAATAAAGACACACACACACAACGTGACACACACACACACTGTACATGTGTACATGTTCAATCTTTTGTAAACAGCTTTTAACAGTTCGCGGGTTATTTGATACAATGTCATATAAATAATTCAATTTTTATTTAGATGAAAATTACTTAGAAAACTAAAGTTGAGAGAGAGAGAGAGAGAGAGAGGGAGAGAGAGAGAGAGAGAGAGAGAGAGAGAGATTAAAAATTTACAGATCGACTAACAATTTTCCATAAATGTAATCATAAATATAGAATGGCGCCACAAAAAGAAGTTTTTAAAGACACTGCCTTTAAATAAGAGGCTACGAGATTGGGATATTTTAATAAAAAATAAATTTAAGTTCTTAATTTTCTGCAAACAACATAACTATTGTATATAGGTAATTGTTTTATATGAATAAAAAAAGTTGTTTTTTATTCTTGTTTTATTAAGATGAATATTTTTTTTTAAAAAAATTGTAAAGAAAAGATTATATTCATGTTTTTTACTTGTGAATGAAAATGGCAACCCTATAATTGCAGCTACTAAAAGGAAAAAGCTGACAGAGAGTATTATTATTGTTTTCTAGTATATAGGTTTGATAACAGTTGTAAATTATCAAGTAGTTCTGAAAGTTCTTTATAAAATTAATCTCCATAACAGGGATTCTTTGACTAGGTTAACCAACAAAAAATATTAAATAAATAAATAATAAAAATCAAATAAAGAAATAAATTTATTTGATTAAAATTACAGTACGTTTTTCAACCTGTGACGAAACTTTTTTAAATGACTCAATCAATTTATAAAAACCAAACAATACCAGTTGCATATCTACTCCAACTGTTTTTATGTAAATATTGCATTTTTGGTTGTTACATAACAGTTAGATCAACATGAAATACATGTAAAATATTTTACAGTATAAAAGAAGATCGGTTAAATATCTTTTTGTTTCATTTTTTTAAAGTATTTTTTTTTTTGACCGAGTATTATTATAGGGTATTCATGTGTGCTTTTATTTCTTTAACATTTGTGATTTGGATATGGACCTGTATCAAATTAAAAAGACATTTAAAGAATATAGCTTACAATTCATTATGCAAACTGATTGGCCTTTTTAATTTTGAAGACCATGCACAACATAATACTAAGAGATTAATAACCTTGCTTGATTGGCGAATAGCTGAGAACATGCTAACCCTACTAAATTGTTTACCATTTAAGTTTAAGTTTTTTTCTTTGTTTAATATTAATTAATTTGTATTTTATTTCTACAATGTACTGGCATGTTTATCTATCTAAGTCATTTTGTTAAAGTCACCTTCAACTTAATTGGAGTTCAAATCAATGTCTTGAGAATTATTAAATTAAACAAAACAATTAGATCACGAGCACAAACAAGTTATTATTAGAATTCCAGTAATTCTAAAAAATGCATGAAATAAATATTTCAGAATGATTTTCAGAAAACGGCGAGAGGTAGGTCTTGTCAATTAAAGCTTCAATACCCGTGACATTGGGAAAGCAGTATTTAAAATAAACATTTACCATTCTGTAACTAGTGACTATACTGTACTTGTATGGAAGGAAAATATGGTGGACGTATTTAATATTCACAGCTTACCTGTAATCGTTTAAGATCATCATGGCTGAAGACGGTAATACAACTTTTTTCTTATTTACGTCATTTTAAAGAAGAAAACAAATCTTTTTTTAACAAAATAAAAAAATGTTTAAATGTGAATTTTTAAATATCAGAAAGCGTTAGACTTCATATCAAGCCATTATCATGGCCAAAAAAGAATGTGAATTAAATGGCGTTTTACGCCGAAATTAAAATTATTAAACTTATTTTAGATAGGTATAAAAAGAATTATTATTAAGTGTGGTCAATTAAAAAATACTAAAATTATTTGTTGTAAATTAATTTACGCAAGCTTTGTTACAAATATTTTTAAATAGAATAAGGTCTTGAAAAATAGAAAGCTTGTTACGGTACATATTGTCGACCCTGTATATATTGCCGACGGCAACAACATGTACTGAGTGGAGCCTCTTATTTCTCCTACAAAATAGGTGATAAAAAGGAACATTACATATCGGCACAAATTGTCGTTGAACAATATTTTCAAGAACATTTGTATCTTTTTTACCATAAATATTGCTTTGATTGATGTTTAACTGACGTAGAAGAAAGAGAAGGGAAAAGACAAATAAAAACAAAAAGAACATCGTATTTATGAATATGAACTTTTGATGAAAGAGGGAAGGTTGTTAATTGCCTTAATTTTTATCATGATCACTGCCAAACATTTTAATTAATTATTAGTTTTTCTGAATGCCAGATACCTGAAGTACTGTTTGCAGCCTAAAATTTCGAAAAGATTTGGCAGAATGAAGGCTTTCCTAAGCCCGAATCCTCAAATTTTCACATACATAAAATATATTATGTTCTTATCTTTGCTTATTTGATGCTGTTGGATCATGCTTTCCAAGAATGAGATTAAGCGCTGAAAAATAAATTTTCATTAGTTAAACATGTCTCTCTCTCAGGCAATTTTCTAGTTTAAGAAACATCATTTGTCTTTTCTCTTCAATTTTTTCATTTTAATGCGATACATTTCATTTAAATATAACATTATATTATACCTCATAAATTTCTTTTTCTTTTTATTTTGCAATTTAGTCCGGAGGCTCCTGTCAGTATTATGTTTGCCTACGTCACGCGATTTTCCTTGATGACGTTATACTACACTAAACAAAGGGTATATCTTAACCCGAATAGTTTAATTGGTGAAT
Source organism: Tegillarca granosa (assembly GCA_029721355.1). Lineage (NCBI taxonomy): Eukaryota > Metazoa > Mollusca > Bivalvia > Arcoida > Arcidae > Tegillarca > Tegillarca granosa. Next base: position 24,102,340 of record CM056597.1, read on the forward strand.
GTACGTAAATATTGAGTTACGATCAGGAACGGCAAATGTATTACGTAAACAATCATCGGCTTAAAGGAATCAATTAATTCTTGATACCTACATTTGTATTTTGAGATGGTATTCTTTCGGTATAATATGACAAATATTTCATGGGGTTGCGGGCTATATCGCAGTTTATGGACCGGACAGGCACCCCGAAGATACAATATAGACCTCAGCTTCGCTTTGGTTCATATTACATTTTCGGGATGCCTGGTCCAGAAACTGCGATATAGCCCGCAACCCAATAAAACATTTGTTAAATAACATTGTTGCAAATACCTAAGGTTTCTACGTGTATTTGATTTTAAGTTTTGGGCAGACAAGATTGCAACTAAGATTTATGACTAAAAATATCTTCATATTATTAAGAGGCAAACACTAAATATGACAATGTTTCAGCGCCTAAACTGCAATGTATTTTACATGTAATAGTATGTTGCTTTCTATGCTCTAAAATTGAATATTGTTGTTGTAATTTATTTAACGTCGATTCAGCATTTTTCAGCTAGAAATAGTCCGTGTATTCGTGCGATTAGCAAGTGTGTTTAATCGTCTGCCGCGTACTAGCACTCTTAAGGCGATTTTTGCAGGCTGAACGAGTCAGTATTCCCCAAACAAGCATACCGATCCCCAAGCTTATTATCCTGGTAACGGGTGAAATATTCGATACTCTTTCTTTTAATGCCAAGCGAAGAAGTGGTATCTCAAAATTTAAAGTTAAATGTATGAGCTGTGTCCCAACTGACGATTTCCAGCTTTCGAGGCATATGTTATAACTTTATGCCACCGAGAAGGTCTCTAAAATTGTATGCACACGTGTAACCAGCCGGGCTTGATAGGTGGTCGCGAAGCTCAGTCGGTAGAGCCTCCGGCTACTATTGGAAAAGGCCCGGTTTGCCTGCCGCATTTTTCTCTTTGCTGTTTCATCTAAGCGCTCGTCCGACCCTTGGAAGTAGCTGACGAACAGGTTAGCCTCAGGTGGAACCTGGTAGTTTCAATTCAAAGTACAAGTAGTACAAAAAAGAAACGGAGGAATGCATCGGGCCGAGATTAATAGGCGGTCGGGTAGCTAAGTCGATTCGAGTCCAGGTTAGGCCGCTGTATTTTTTCCCTTTCCTGTTACACACGCGCAAGTTTGAGAAGCGTAGAGATAAACGAGGTTTAAATATATAACACAAATACTAGTTAAATTTTGATGTGCCAGATGTGCACATTTCAGAAATTTATTTCTCATCAGTGACACTAAGACCGAAAAGCTTGATAGATAAAAAACATAAGCCGAACAGTCGAAAATTAATGAATCTAATGTTCCAAAATCATATAAATCAAAATCCAGCTAAGGAATGAGGGAATAAACCTTAGTTTTAAATAAATTTCAAAATGTAAGACGGCTGAAAATTTTGATGAATGGTACATTTTCTGACAGCACAAAGTACTGACTACTGGGTTATGGATACATTCGGGGATTTTACCTCCACCAGCAACGGTACCAGATCTGGTGTAGTAAATATATAACACAAATACCAGTTAAATTTTGCTGTGCGAGATTGTACATTTCGAAAATTCATTAAACTTATTAAAAATAAACCCTTTATAAAATATATCAAAATATATGTCTTAAGAAGAACTTAGACTACACCATGTTTAACACATGTACGGCATATATATATATATATATAATGTGTCAAATTTCTCACTTTTTATCACAATTTTATTATAGTACAATTTTTCTGCAGCCACCTCCTGCAATCCCCAAGGTGCTTATATGAATAATTAATTCTTTTAAATCAATTTCGAATTTGGAACTTTGCAATTTTATTTATAGAAATCTTACTCCGAAATTTGTAAGAGACTTTGAAAACACATATAACATACATAATACTGGGTATTCGAACATAGGTATTCGAACATATACTATTATTCCTTTGGAAATCTGGCCTTAAAACATTCAACGCTCTTTATAATATTTATGATTTAAAAAAAAACATCAGTGAAAAAATCATCAAAATATTTCAAGAGAAACCGGATTCATTTAAGACTTTGTTACAAGGATATTCTACAATTTTGCCAATCTTATCTCATTGTACTTTGATTCGGCCGTCACTCGCGAAATATACCGATGACGCAAAAAACCTTGTGTAACCAATGACATTATCTTTTAAAACTTTGCCGGGAAAGGATTAATTTAAGACTTTATTATAAGGATATTCTACAATTTTGCTAAGTTTTTTTCATTGTACTTTGATTCGGCCGTCACTCGCGAACTATACCGATGACGTCAAAAACCTTGTGTATCCAATGACATTTCCTTTTAAAACTTCGCCGAGAAAGGGTTAATTTAAGACTTTGTTACAAGGATATTCTACAATTTTGCTAAGCTTTTTCATCGTTTTTTCATTTGGCCTTCAAACGCGAAATTCATCGATGACGTTAAAAAAAAAAAAAAAAAAAAAAAAAAAAAAAAACTCGCGTATCCAATAACGTTATCTTTAAAACTCCTCGGTAAAAGGGTTTATGTCTAAATTGTAAAAACTTATGTTAGAGTACCTCTCGAGCAACGAGCGTTAATAAGGAATATTGGCACAACCAATGTAAGAATACGTCCCGAGCGAGTGTTTCTTAGGATCATCCTGAATGATCTTGTATTCTATAATCACAACTTATTTTAGAATACGCTTTGAGCAAATGTTTGTTAGAATTAATCTAGACTTTTTTGCACATTTTATGTTAGAATACGTCCCGAGCGAGTGTTTCTTAGTTAACGTCTTGAGCGAGCGTTGTATTAATTCCTTGCTAATTGGGATTATAGTATCTACCTGAATCCTGTGACCGGCCTCGAATTTTAGGGCATAACAAAAATGTCAACAATGATCGACTGCAAATTGATAGTAATGGGTCGTAATTTTAAATTATTATCGTATATTTTCGAGTTTATACATGTATTACATAATGTAAGTGTTTTAATTGAATAGATTAAATAACATTTCAAGATCAAAATTGGAGTTTATAAAAATTTTTTGGTTGTTTTTAATCGAGAACAATAACGTGAAGGTTCTTATTAGGGGAATCTAAAAATAGAATATACATCTTTAACTGTCTTGTCTTTGGACTGCTTGTTTTTAATTTTATTTAAACTATCTATTCATATTACCCGAAATAATCAAAATTAAATCTTATTAATGATAAAAATCTTGAATTTCTGTCACTCGGATTTACTGTGCAGCCATCACAACAGCGATGTTTCCGGCGAATTTTTAATTGAATCAAATAAATTAATAATATTTTTTAATCTCTATAATTGAAAAACCTAATAGAATCTAAAATGGCATTTTTGGTAGAAAACTTTTTAATTTATCATAAAAAACGAGACCTAGCAGTTCATTGTAAACAAAGCGTTGAAATGTGCCCGAAATTCAGTCACGTGTTGATGAAAGTCTCTAGCAAGCATTTGTAAGGATCATCATCAATGATCTTATAGACTTTTGGCACAACTTATGTACGAATACGTCTCGAGTTAGCGTTCATAAGGATCATCGTAGACCATTCGCACAACGCATGCTGGAATACGTCTCGAGCGAACGTTTGTTAGGATCATCGTAGACTATTGGCACAATTAAGCTATAATACGTGTCGAGCGAGCATTTGTTTGGGTCATCCTGAATGATCTTGTAGGCTTTTGGAACAACTTATATTAGAATACGTATCGAGCGAGCGTTTATGACCATCATTCCAGACTATTAACAGATCTAATGTTAGAATACGTCTCGATCGAACATCTCGATCGAGCGTTTCTTTAAATGACCCTAAACTAATGGCATAACTTATGCGAGAAAACGTCCCGAGCTAGCGTTTGTTAGGATCATCCTAGACTAGTGGCACAACTTATATAAGAATACGTCTCGAGCGAGCGTTCGTAAGGACCATTATAGACTATTGGCACATCTTTTATTAGATGCGTCTCGAGCGAACGTTTGTTAGGATCATCCTGATTGATCTATAGGTAATACCTGTACATATATACTGAGATAGGAAAAAAATCACAAAGGCAGTCCTTCTGAATGCTTAAGCTGTGAATCAACATAAACAACCACAAATGATTATTTTTTTATTTTTTTTTTTTTTTTATTTTTTTTTTTTTTATTTATTTTTTTTTTTTTTGATTTTCTAAATATATATATATATATATATATATATATATATATATATATATATATATATATATATATATATATATATATATATATATATTAAATACATAACTTCTGATTACGATTCGCGAGATTTGTTTTCTAAAATTTCATTCCTTTTAGCTGTAAATAAACGGAATACTCTAACCGGTTGGTCAATGTTTAACGAGTGTTAATGTTAGCCGGGAGCATGCGCACGGATGAACGGAAACTCCAATAAAACGACAGTGTTGTTGCATTTTCATTTCTATTTTATTTACCCCAGTGTTATTGGTCATTTTTGTGCTTTTAACTTTTTAATAAATTTTATGCAATGTTTTCTTCTAAATGTGTGATGCTTTCAATGTTAATTTTTCCAATTTTTGTGTTTTTTTAAATACTCTTTCCTTCTTTTTAAAGTTTTTTATTTAATCCAGTGTTTTTGTGCTATAAAAATATCTGATGCAATGATTTCCTATCTTCGTTTCATTGCTATGCTGAATGCAAGTCAATTCGCCCCACGGTAAATTCGCCCCGCAATCCCCACTTTTAACAAATTCGCCCCCATGTCAAAATCGCCCCCGTTCAAAATTGCCCCCACTTCGGGCAAATTCGCCCCCACTTTCAACAAATTCTTCCCCACGTACAAAATCGCCCTGGACAAATTCGCCCCATTTTTTTCTGAACTTCATTTTGTAGCAATGACTTATGAGTTGATTCATGACAACGTGCTAAAGTAAATTCCCCCTGGAACCTGTGCTCTCAGTTACAAAGGTAGTAGGTCTAAATGCGTTAGCTCAGTTGGCAGAGTAATCGCACCATAAGTGGGAGGTAGTGAGTTCGAATCCAGACAAGGTATGGTCCAAGACCGCGAAGCACTCAGCATTATGATAGCTCATTATAAGTGAAATATTTTTTACTTGGGAGTTAAACACCATTACTCAACTCAACTCTAAATACTGGAGGCTACTAGATGGTAGTAAGTATTTCACTTAAGAAAAGTTTTTATTGATTAATTAAAGATATTATCCATACAACAGCTATCGTCTAATACCGTCTACTAGTTCCATATATTTGTCCAAGTTGAAAATGTGGACAGTTGGTGGTTAGAGGTAAATAGCAATAATCGTACAAAGGACTTTTGATAATCACCACTTCAATATAAATTATTACAGTAATCGCTGTCTTATGTGTGAATTCAGTCAATGCATTCTGAATACTCGACATAAATTGCAACAACACACACAATGCACAAATAATATGTTAACAGTGTTAATTTGGCATATTCGAGGTAAAATAAAATTAATATTAATAAAAAAAAGTTTTAAAAAGGTAAAAGTTTGGGGCGAATTTTCAAGAAGTGGGGCGAATTTGAAGGGGGCGATTTTGACATGGGGGCGAATTTGCAAGAAGTGGGGGTTGCGAATTTACCGTGGGGCGAATTGACGTGATACCGCTATGCTATCAACGACTAGTCGACTTTTAAAAGCTCAACAGATCTTTAGTTGCCTGTTACTTTACTTTCGACTTTAAATAAAGATTATTTCTATTTAACATCCTGTAGTTTCATGATTTTTTCATTTTTTAACTCACCTGGCTTTATCCAGAGTGAGCTTATGGTATGATGCGGCGTGTGTATGTGCGGGCGTGCGTGTGTGTGCGTGCGTGCGTCCGTAAACTTTACATTTTAATCTTCTTCTTCAAAACCACTTGGTCAAATTCAATGAAACTTGGTAACTATTTTGCCTGGGTGAAGCCCTTTCAGATTTGCACAAATGAAAAAGTTATGTTACCTTGGGGCCCCTTAAGGGGGAAACAGTTAAAAAAAACTTTTAAAATTTACTCCTCTAAATGTACGAGATATATACCTTAGTTATTTTATTTATAACATCCTTAGGTCATGTAGTTTCTGATTTGAACAAATTGTAGCCTTAAGCCTCAAAATGGGGAAACGGTAAGGTACTAAGTGGGGATATTGCTTAAAATTATGTAGTTGTCAGTTTATCTTGAAAACTATTAACTTTTTGTACAGGCATGTATAATAAAATATTGTAGGTATTGAAATGGCGATCATTTTGATAAATGGTTCAAGGTCATATATTGAAAGTTAAAGTCACAGCTGCAAAAGAAGCCTTAAATTGCTAATTATTTTTAAACCTATTAACTTTTTGTATAGGCATGTATACTAGAATATTGTAGGTAATGACATGACGATCATTTTGATATATCGTCCAAGGTAAAATGTTGAAAGATCAAGGTCACGGCTGCAAAAAAAAGCCTTAAATTGCTAATTATTTTTAAACCTATTAACTTTTTGTATAGGTATGTATGCTAGAACATGTATGTTACTAAGTATTGCGACAACGATCATTTTGATATACGGTTCAAGGTTATATGTTAAAAGGTCAAGGTTATAGCTGCAAAACAAGACTTAAATTGCTAATTATCTTGGAAAACTACTATCTTTTTGTAAAGGCATGTATATTAGAATATGGTAGGTATTTACATGACGATCATATGTGTTCAAAGGTCAAGGATATAGTTGCATAAGTATACTGAAATAGGTTAATGATTTGGAAATTATTCATTGCACTTCAGTTACTTCACGCATATTTTATAAGCTACCTATAAATGAAATGTAACTGGATATATTTCTGATTAAGTTTCGTGGCAGTTCCTAACTTGAGAAAACTTTTAAAGTTTCTGTACTGAATATATTGTCTATTGCACTTTGCAAACAATTTTGGACATATCATCAGGTGAGCGATAAGGCCCATGGGCCTCTTGTTAATTTTGACTCCATACATGGCAGGTGTTGCTAGCTATACAGCAACCTGTCAAATCTAGACACTCTTCTACAAGATCGGTTTAATTTCACGAGTTTAACTTCATGTTATGTGCCCGAGCTGGCGTATACAAAAAATCAACTAATAAATATAAGGTTCGATAATGGGTATGTTCAAGTTGGTCCACCTTAAATCAACAGACCACAAAAGACTGTCGAAATTGAACAACAGTTAAGCACAACGAACACATGTTGTTGCAATATATATTATGTAATATTTTGCACACACACACACACACACACACACACACACACACACATATATATATACAAGATGACGATATATTGAATGATCCATTAAAACTTTCTTATCTATATATGCCTGATATAATCAGTAAAGAAATATGCTGATAAAAATAAAACTTATATATATATAAAGTAAAAACTGTTTTAGTGGTCACCTGGACTTAACGGTCACCTGCCGATAGCGGTCAGGTTAAATCCCGCCAAATGAATTTTACTATATATTTCAACTGAAATAAACGGTCATCTGCGGAACGCGGTCAGCGGTAACTAATTTTGTGACCGACAGCACGGAAAAAACTGGATTAGACGGCCATTTTGCCTTGATGGTATCGAGTGATAATTGTCAGATGACTTGGTTCCCTTAGTGATGTTGTTTATGATAACTATGTTAAGCTGATTGCTCAGCCGTATCGCACTTGTCTAGTCGCTTAATAAGTAAAAACAATACAATCATTTGAGAAGTATTAACTTTTTCTTTGCCTTATTTAGTGAACATAAAAAATTTACAGACTTAAAGAAAAAAAATTGATTTATCGAAAAAGCGAATCCGGCTTTTAATCCCGCAAATAAGCGGACGAATTTAATATCGGAGGAACGCAAATTATTAATATTGTACAGGGAAAATCCGAATTTACTGAGGATTCGAAAGTAATATAACTCAAGACATAAAACCATGAAGGCATATTACCGTTAATGAAGAAATTAATGATTTTGCAGGGAGTGGTTTAAAGATGCTTCAGCAAAACGTATCAAAATAACCGGTTCATTAATAATTTAAAAGTCTTTGCGATTTACATACATTGGAATGGAACTGATTTTATAGCTTCTAAAAGTAAAAGATTTCATTAAAGTAAAATTGTTTTTATTTAGTGATATCACCTTACATTAAGACTGCCAATGGCTTATATATGTTTAGGCATTTATATCTTGGTTTACTGTTTTTGTAAATGAATGACAAGTGAATGATTTGTTTCAGACGTTCTTTCAATTTAGAATTAAGTGGTATAAAAGTTAGAAAAATCAAAAGTTTTACAATTTTTACCGAAGATAAGAGTATTAGAAACAAGATGGTCAAGTAGTTCTTTAGAATTTTTGATAATCCTTATTTGGTTTATACCAAACGTAAAATAGGTTTTTTTCTGAATACGTCTGAAGGCCATCTTTGATGACTGTCAAAATTTGTTTTAGATTTACTGATAATAATTTACTAGTACATTGAGAGGAACTTGCTATATATCATTCTTGTTTTAAATTGATACCAAAAGACTCAAGGACTCCCTATTATTGCAGTTTTACTTCATCTTTGGTAAAATTAGAATTATGAAAACCTTTAATATCGGAATGAAAATAATAAGACAACTATCGGTAATACGTCTGTTGTCATATAAGCAAATAGATCCAGTTTAGCTATTTTGTATGTATAAAAAAAACAAAAACAGACCAAACGATCCCATCAAATGTGTCAGTTATATATATATATACACTTAAAAAATATAGTTATAATAATAAAAAAAATTAAAGAATAAAAACATACTGCCAGAAAATATCATATAACTTGCTAGTTTTCATGTTTTACTTGCTTTAAGAATTGTGATTTGAATTTGTGATCAGTAAGTTTTTACGGCGGCGTGGAAGGGCCAAATGAAAAAAAAGTATTCGTCCGAACGAATTACTAATTGGCACGAACGATTTAACTAGTCCGTACGAATGAATTACTAATTCGTACGAACGATTTAACTAATCCGTCCGAACGTTTGAACTCATTCGTCCGAACGAATTACTAATTCGTACGAACGATTTAACTTATTCGTCCGAACGAATTACTAATTCATACGAACGATTTAACTAATTCATACGAACGATTTAACTAATTCGTCCGAACGAATAACTAATTCGTCCGAACGATTTAACTAATTCGTCCGAACGAATAACTAATTCGTACGAACGATTTAACTAATTCGTCCGAACGAATTCCTAATTCGTCCGAACGAATTCCTAATTACCCATTTTGATCAGTTTTTATACGCCCGTCATATGACGGGACGTATTATGTAACGGTGCTGTCCGTCCGGGCGGGCGGGCGGGCGGCCGTTCAATAGAGACCACAAACATTTATTGATTCAAATGAAATTTGGTATACAGCTTTACCATGGTAATACCTTGTGCAAGTTCGAATTACAACTTTTTCGGATTATTTTTGGAGGAGTTATGCCCCTTTTTTAACTTAGAAATTTTTGTATGTATGACCATGTGGTTTCCGATCATCAGAGCCTACAACTATTTATGGATTCAAATGAAATTTGGTATACACATTTACGATGTTATTATCTGGTGCAAGTTCGAATTACAACTTTTTCATATTATTTTTGGAGGAGTTATGCCCTTTTTTTTTAACTTAAAACACCTTTTTATCATACTGCACAGATCACGACAACAGTTCAAATTATAATTAAGCTTTATAGATATAAATTATTTCAGGTTGGTTAAAAAAAGGTTCTCAAAACGTTTCAGACAAAAAATGTATTTGTTTCCTAAAATCTTCCTGCATGCAATGCTTAACACATGAAAACACTGCCATGACCTAACATTATATTTTAAACTTCTTCCTTCCTGGAAATGAATATGAATTATATAGCAGTCTACCACTATCCATTTAGCAATATATTTTTACATACATATATCCTAGTTGTACTTTTACTTCTCAGTAAAGAATGGAACAATCTAGTGGAAGGTCGTGGGTTAGAACCCCAACCCACCAAGTCTGACCCGATACTTTTAAGTTGGTATTAATTGTTCTGTCAGCAAACACTCGACATTACGAAATGATACAGTATAGGCCTGTGGAAAGTTAAACAATAGTGCCAACTCGGCAACTCGCGATCCTCTCGGCCCCTCGGCATTTATGTTTCGGCCAATAATAATCAACAGCTCGACACCTTTTCAGTAGTTACTGTCCATCGCACGGCTGTTTTTCGGCAGCTCGACATTTTTCGGCTGCTCGGCACCTTTTCGGCCGCTCGGCTCCTCGGCACTTTTTCGGCCACTCGACCCCTGGATCGTTAGATAAGACCTCCATTAAGCCTGTCTGCAGTTACACGTATATCGCCATATTTTAGAGAGAAAATTGTAAGATTCTCTTACTCTGAAATACGTCAGAGAGATCAGTAGGAAAATTAGTAGAGAAGATAATATATCAACAGTGTCAGTGAACAATTTTCCAAAGCGTTTTAAACGTTTTCTTCTAAATCAAAAGTTTGATGACAGGTGTGGGAGTCCGGCCGATCTCGGAGACAATGTGTCTAAATAAAACTCCGTTTGTTCGACATTCTTTTGTCTTGGTACTGAGAAGGTTTTGATACCGATTGTCCTCAGTGACCTTTTATTCAATTTCACCGTTCTGTGAACATGCACAGGTATAATGGATAACATGTTGCGTTAATTAATTCTTGTTTTTTTATTCATTTATTTTCCGATCCCGGGACGGGTTCCACTGTTGAGAAACCGTGGTTTTGCAAAGAGTTGAGTACTGGTTTAACGTCCCAGTCAAGAATATTTCACTTATATCGAATTCATCGCCAGATATAGGCAAAGGTGCAGAAAAATTTGCCTGTGTGTTGTTCTGATGACATTATTCAACAGGGTTCTTTATCGTGCCACGCCAAAGTGACACGGGACCGTTTATTTTAAGTTCCTATTCGAAAGAACCGTAACTATCATTTCGTAATGCCGAGTGTTTGCTGACAGAACAATTACTAAAAACTTAAAAGTCTCGAGTCAGACTCGGTGGTGGGTTGGGGTTCTTACCCACGACCTTCAACTTACGGAGCAAAAACTCTACCAAGAACCCGTCATTTAAAAATAAAAGATACATAACTTAAGGACGAGGCCTTTGAAAGCCCAAGTCCCATTTCGAGACAATACTGTACTTTCACTTGTAGCTGGTGGCGTATTAATGTAGGTGAACTATTCTTGACAGGGAGGAAGATAACAGTAAAGTATTTGAAACGTTATAATAAACTGAATAACTGATCGAAATGGGTAATTCGTCCGAACGAATTATTTAATCGTTATTAATAAATCGTTCGGACGAATTATTTAAATCGTTCGTACGAATTAGTTAATCGTTCGGACGAATTAGTAATTCGTTTGGACGAATTAGTAATTCGTTTGGACGAATTGTTTAAATCGTTCGTACGAATTGGTTAAATAGTTCGTAAGAATTAATCAAATCGTTCGTACGAATTAATTTAATCATTCGTACGAATTAATAATTCATTGGGACGAATTAGTTTTTATTTTTCTCATTTGGCCCTTCCACGCCGCCGTAAATATATAGCACAAATACCAGTTGAATTTTGATGTTCCAGATGTGCACATTTCGGAAATTCATTCCTCATCAGTGACACTAAGACCGAAAAGTTTGAAAATAACTTTGCATATAGTTTAAATCGTTGTTTAAATAATGATTAATTATGTCACGTGACATATTTATTTTAATGTCATATATTATATAAAATTCGACAATTCAGTTCGATTAATACATATATGCAATTCATTAAAACATAAACTGCAATTTGTAAATATTTATAAATATATAAAACAATTAGAACATATAAAAAATGCTAAGTCAAAAAGTTCATTAAAATTGTTAAAATAAACCCACACATTGAGAGAGAGAGAGAGAGAGAGAGAGAGAGAGAGAGAGAGAGAGAGAGAGAGAGAGAAGACTAGCGAGAACTTTAATGAATCAGATATTATTATCACTGAAAATTTAATTGATTATTATCCAAAAAATCTGCCAAATAATCCCTTTTTCTTTTTTGGGGGGTGGGGGGGGGGGGGGTGGGACGGAGCTAATCAGGACAAAAATAAACATAAGGTGTTTAGTAACGAGTGTTTGAAGTAACTTTTATGGATGTACATCCCCGCTAATGTACTTGTCCAGTGTATGAAACGATTTATTGCCCTGTCTAGTTTTGACTTGCCCCAAAATTTTGAAAACATTTCTGCATTTGTTTCATTTATTTTGCTTGCTTGTTGACCTTGGCTAAATGCGATTACACCCCGTTAGGTGCAAGTTTGTTTAAAAGTATTGTGTATACAAGAGATTAGTTTATGTCATCGCTTTTCTAATTGCACTAGCAAAAGTTAACTGTAGACTAAAGAAACTCAAATCTTTTTGTCTTGTTCAGCAACCAACGACACCAACACTATAATACTTATATATATTCTATTTTCGTAAAGTTTCTTTTTTGTCCGGTGACACTTTGATCTGTTCTTAGTTTATTAACTGTTAATCTAATTCTGTCTAAATATATCGACGTTTTAACCGTTTGCCGTTATCACGGATTTTTTCATGTCACGTGACATGTTTCATAATGGTTTCCCGGTTTATTATCATTTTTATTTATTTTATTAATTGTTTTTTGTAGAAATATCGGTCGGAGTAAGTATGATATTTGATACTTTAATTTTTCGCACACAAATTGACTTAAAACTTTATATATATATTTACAGTCAATAAAAATGTCCGCTTTTGTCAAGTTGTAAAATTAGCAAAATTTCATTTGACATATTGTATTTTAAAATTAATAAAACTGCATGTTTATCTGGTTATTATTTTTTTTTAAAAATATCAAAGACATAAAAACAAGTTTATCAATTAATTATAAGTTTAAAATATCCTTGATCTTTAGAATATTTGATTACATTTCGCTCATTTTTGAATGATTGTTTATGAAACTTGCAGTTTTAAGCCACTCAGTGGTGTTTGTCTTATATATATATATATATATACTGACAAATCTAATGATTTGGAGCACGGGTTGATCTAACCATTCGATGATGTATATAACTATAAACTTTAAAAAACGCAAATACACAATATAATAATAACAATAATGGTTATAATAATAACACATGTATTAATTATAGCTTTAGTTCAGATTATCAACCTACAAAATGTGAATTTATTGACATCTTTTTTTTCAATATAATTATCTCTTGTAATGTACACACATGTATTAGTGTGTCTTTCTATGATGACAACAGGATAATGATTTGAAGAATTTCAAGAATTTTTGGAAAACATTGAAGACGAAATGGGAAACACGTCCACTGAACTTAAGACCAAAAATGGTATTTTCTGTCATTGGAGATTCTGATAGTTTTGTGCCAAAACCATGGCCTAAGTCCAAATTCCAAAGCGCTCTAATCACAGCTGCCAAAAACGCTGGAGGTAAGGACAAAGGACACATACATACGATCGTCTTGATATTATTTCCGTGTGCTGGCCATAAATTTCACAACCTACATTTGCCGATGTTTGTTCGAGAACCCTTTAGTCCAGGCGGTTGTTTTGTTTTTGTAATGTGGTTTTAACGTCGCATCAGCAATTTTCAGCTATTTTTATATGCGTTATATATATGCGAGTGTGTATTATGGTCTGTCTTGTACAAGCGCGCATCAAGACCGAATTATTGTAAAGGTGATGACTCACTTGGTCTTTAAGGCATAGACAAGCATATCAATCCTGTATTTACATTATTCTTGGACCGAGTGAACCAGTTAATACGCTATCCATCTAATGTCTAGAGCCAAACAAAGAAAGAGTATTTCAAACTGGTTTAAGATAATATCGAAGACTTTCTTTGCAAACGTATATACAAATCAGCTGAAAGAAACGGATACGATACACCGCTATTGTTTAGAAAACAATCGAAATCTCAAAAAAAGTTAAAGTTATAATGTTATAACTTTAGTTTTAAATTTCAGTTCATTACTTACTAACAAAAAATGACCATCAATTTTTACTTTTATAATTAATAAATTATCATGATTCTTATTTAAAAAAAGTCCGATCCATCTTGCAAAGCATTCCTTAGCTAGATTTGAATTCATTTTTTTAAACATTTAATTCATAAATCTTTAAAGTTTTAAAGTTATATTTTAATATATTGACTCATTATATATATATATATATATATATATATATATATATATATATATATATATATATATATATATATACCAACATACACACAAACATGCCACACACACACACACACACACACACACACACACACATATATATATATATATATATATATATATATATATAAAATATATATATATATATATATATATATATATATATATATATATATATATAGTAACATTACCATTTGCTCACAATAAACTGATTTTGGTCAAAAGTTACTTTATTGAAACGTTTCCATTTTCCGTTTTGTATGAGACTCTTGATGCCAATGCCATCATACGTTCAGCAACTGATTCAAAGATTTATTGATTTATAAAACTTAGTTTTCTAACCGGCGTTTAGTGTAGACGAGTAAGGTATTGTCAATATAAATTAAATACCAGTGATTACTACATAGAATCCATTGCCCCTTGATATTCAGCTAATTTATCAATGTTGTTTTCAGAAAGTTTGATTTTATACCGAGGAAGAAAAACTGGAATATCCCGGGTTGTTTATGAAGCTTTTAAAAAACGCTATAGATTCGACTTCTATAATGATGAAGGAAAGTCAAATGTAGAAGCCTCACAAAAAAGAGGGTAGCAAAATGCAGCTGTCTCCAAAAAAAAGAACAGCCAAATGATGAAGAAATGTCAAATGCAAAAGGGAAAAAAACATCAACTCCATTAATTCAATTAATAGGAATTCAAGAAGAAAAAGACAAACAAAAAGAAAAAAACAAAGAAAAAAAGAAAAAAGAAAAAGAACATGAGAGCGGATATGATGTAAGGTTTCATAAGGATACAGTTTAAAGCGAAATAATCTTTATCAACCAATCAATGAAAATAGAAAATGTTATATCAATTTAAGAATATTTTTTAAAAATATAAATTTTGAACTTTGACCATTTCTTTTAATTTTTCCCCCTTTAAATATTGCACTTTAAAATGCAGCAATATAAAACAAGATAAAGTACTGTGAAAATGTACATGTATATCAATTAGTGTTGCTAAAATATTGAATTGTAATATTTCTATAGCAAATGTATCACGAAACGTTATAATTTGGCGTAAAGTTCCATATCAAAGTATACATAAAATGTTTTTTAAAATGAATAATGTTAAAGCTATTGCAAAAATAAAAATAATTACAATAACAATGCGGTTTTATCATATAAAGACAAATATACTAGTCACAAAAACTGAAACCTTGCCGTTACACAAGTAAATTTCCAATAATCTTAAATCAAATACATTTATTATGTACACAAGACTTAAATTACTTAATTTTAATTATGCCAATGACTTAACGTTGATTACAAAAGTATCAACTTGTTGAACCAACGTAACTTTGAACAAGTCGAGCAAGAAAAAAATCTTTATCCACTTTCAGGACACTTTTCTATATTAATTTCTTATACACTATGTTTAAAATAACTGTCCCATTTAAAAATGCTCATTAAAAATAATTACATGAAACATTCCGATTGAAATTTTGGTATTTAGTCTTCATGTCTGACAGAGTGAAAAATTATTTCGGGATCTAAAACTTTTAAAATTTTTGAGAAAGTCTCTTTCAGAAATTTGACACTACTACAGAATAAGTATAAACTAAAATGTTCCCTTTTCCCCCTTATATATTGCACTTAGTGTAGTAAATTTTTACGACCTCACCTTTCTGCTTTAGAGTAAACTTAACTTTAGAAGTTAAACTGGTATTTGATGACGTCATAATAAAGTGAATTTATTTTTCCCCGTAGTTTTTTGCAAAGAATAATTCTTGAAATCAAATCCTTACAAATGATACAATATTTAATAAAAATAATAATAATATATATTAAAATGGGATATATATTCTGAAATACCCTGTATAAGGACATGACAATAAATCTGATTGTTAATGAAAAACTATTGATAAATTACAATTCTCTTTGTTTAGATTTAAACCAGGAACATCATAGAAAAATATATTACTGAATAGATATAATGATGGTTTCAATACACCGATTATATACATCTTTATTCAGAAAATAGTACGTATTGGGGACACACTACTTAAAGGCTAAATTAAGTTTTCTTGTGCATAATGTTGAACTGTGCATTTTTTTCTTTACTTGGCCTAATAGAGAATGTAATACTTGGTTCTATGAGAAATAATTCACTTACGCGCTAAAATTCACAGTCAAGAAGCATGATTTTCGATAATGGAAGCAGTGATACGGTTAATAAACACGCATGTTAGTTAAATGTATTATTTATGACTATGTGGAGGGATAAATATTGTTTTCGCACGAACACATTTTATGACAACGTCATTGTTTACATACATCTTAGACTTCAACGCATTCTCCAAGCTGATAACATATTATCATATTGACCGTATCTTCAAGGATTTCTATTTTTATGGGCAAATAAGGTCAACTTAAGACAATGAATCACACATATCGTAATTACAACCAATTTTTATTTATATAAATATTTTAGATAACTTTTTTCTTCAATTATGGTTAAACTTGACGCAGCTTTAAATATTATCCCCCTTAAATATCATGCTAACTTTTTCACATTATGCTTTATATTCCAGTGGATCTAAATGTTGGTTAAAAGGATCGTCAGATAAGTAGTTACGAAACGACATGAAAATTTGATGTATTAGTAGCGATTTTGTGATAATTTTCTTGACACAAAACTATCATTTTGTTTTTATCCTGGTAATATTATCCCTATTATAAGATGTGTTTAAGGTTTAATGGAAGTAAAACAAGACAGGCAGTCGGGAAAATAAGTTTTCTTTACAGGATTTTAGTTTCAACTTTAAAAACAAGAAGTATTCTGCCAAGGAATGTTTTTCTGAAATGTGCACATGTGAGACATCAAAATTAAAGGGGTAATTTGTAAGATACTTACTGGGTATTGTCTAAGATATCCTGAGCTGAATAGATAGTATTTTTTGCTGTGCGAAAATGCAACTTATTGCAAAATATTTCAGTTTTGTAATTTTAAATCATGGATTCATATAATCTAAAACTGTTGGATTCGTGTATTTTTAGTTGTTTGTATTTTATCTCTTCTGTTTATGCCCATAGTGTGCTGATTTTATCGTATAAAATATTAAAACCTAATATAAAAAAATCTTAAAATCGTTTTTTTATTTAAATTTAATTGGACAGATTTCGTTGATTTTTAACACAAATATAACTTTTGACCCTAAAATATTCCTAACGACACATATATAACTCATCTTTGCTTCAGTCTTCTTGACTTAATTTCTTGCTCATGGTGTGTAATTCGATGTATTCAGTATTTTATGCTGACCACTTAAATATGTAGAAAACCAATAAAAATTCAAATAAATATACCTTGTTGCAAATACGGTCAATTGTCATTTATCTATATGTAGGTAATATATAATGCTAATACCAGTCAAATTTAGAATTACACTACTGTTTTGTTAACCTGGCAAGCTTAAGTAGTTGTGAATCAAAGTCTTGTGATTTTACATTTGATAAGCTGAATCAGTTTGTTGTCAAAATATTTTTTTGGATAGTTTCATGCATGTGAAAATTTTAAAATTAATATGTTCAACGTGGATGGATTTTTCTCAATCTAAAGCATTTTTAAACTATGAAATGATTTATATTGACATTTTGAAATTGTGTCATTATTGGTTGAATCTAATAAAGCTTTGAATATTTTGTCTTGATGAAATTAACATTTAAAATCCTACGAACTTTCTTAAATTGTTAACAGTTATGTTCTATTTCATTTATGTTTTTTTATAAATTCACTTTATTATGCAGAGGTGGAAATTATATTGTTTTCGTTCTGTTTCTTCTTCTTCTTCCTCTTATTATTATTATTATTAATATTATTATTATTATTATTATTATTATTATATTTTGTTATTTTTCTTTTAAATTTTTGTCCGGTGCAGAACTCGGAATTTGT
Organism: Tegillarca granosa; assembly: GCA_029721355.1. Lineage (NCBI taxonomy): Eukaryota > Metazoa > Mollusca > Bivalvia > Arcoida > Arcidae > Tegillarca > Tegillarca granosa. The sequence goes on from CM056597.1 coordinate 24,120,556, forward strand.
TTTCAATAAATTCTCAGTTACTATGTATGTAATTGTTAAAAATATATCAAATTTAAATGCTTCATTCAATCTCGTTCAAAATTTTAGGGTAGGTTCCTGCACCATTAAAGTTTTTACATCTATGAGTATTTAATGGGGGAAGGGCAGGAAGGTGGGGTCTTAAAAGCTAAAATCACCAATTTTTCCTTTGCGATGTACTTTAAAACCATATATATATATATATATATATATTTGTAATCAGTATCCCAAGGCTGATCAATTCACATTTTTCACCTGGGTAACCACTAAGGGGTGGTGATTGGTAGGGATTTGTCATAACTTTTAAACTGTTTAGATCCCCACCCCTAAACTATAAATTTTCTGCTTCAAATGATAAAATGAAAAGAATGGTACTAATGAAAGACACCTAAGGTCCTTTCACAGGTGGGGTAGGACTGGGTGGTGTTAAGTTAATTTTAAACTAATGAGATCCACACCTCTAATTTATGTATTTTCTGGTAAATTATGAAAAGCTGAATAGAGTGATATTAAAAAAGGACACCTAAGGTCATTTCCCACTGTTGTTGGTGCTGGGTGGTGCTATGTACATATATAGTTTTAAATAGTTAAAATCCCTTCCACTTATATGTATATTTTCTTGTTTATTATGGTCTTTTGAAAAGAGTGATAAAAACCTCCAGGAAATCATTTTAAGAGAGGGTGGGGATGGGAAGCCAGAATTCTTAACACCCACCATCAGCCAAGAAACACTATCTTATGGCATACTTGATTTCATTTCTAAAGGCAAGTTTACAGAATTAAATTCCTATTCAAATAATTGAAAACAAATTCAATAGCATTATTACATGTTTTTATAAGTAAAATCGCTTTAATCTCTTTGTCAATTATCCATTAATATGTAAGTTATGGCTACTTCACAGTCATGACACACGCCAATCAAATCTTTTGGTTAAACGCCTCACATTTCGAGAAACAGATTTGCTATCAATCAAAGTTGAATATCCAATCAAAATACATCAGCTAATTGTAATTGCAAAAGTTATGGATAGGACCTACGTCAGAAGACAGTACGCATGATTTTGATCTATTGAACTTGAAAATTTACATACATTATTTATACATGCAGATTCGGACCTCAGTTTTAAATTGGTTTCTTTAACAAAAAAGTTGCTGCAACGTTGGGGTATGAGGAAATGAAAATGAATATTAAAATGAATACGACTCGAATTATAATTGTACAATTCCATGTAAACTTTATGTTTACTTGTCTTCCGCCCTTCTTCTTAGTCAGCTTTCGATTACTAGTAATAGATACTATCGGTCTAGCACGAGATCAGTCCGTCAGCAGGTGTATATTTTAGACAATATATAGATTATGGATGGTGGGGAATCATACGTAACTGGCATCCCAGTCACAGTCTCTAGTATTTATAATTATCTTTCGCTTTCAGTTTGAAGATACTGTCTATGAGATGATTTACAAAGGAAGTGGTTATACCAACTTTTTGGTAACGCTAGAGGAAAAAATTTCCAAGATTGACACAACGTTTTCGGAAGTTAATTTAGGTAGATAAATCAACATACAGACACATATAAGCGTGCACGCGCTTTTTAAATAACAATATCTCAAACCATCGACTCGGAAGTCGATGTCCTAATCCCCCCCTCCCAAAAATACAAAGTAAAAATTTTGAAAATTGTCCAGTTTAGTTACATACTCTTATCCAGGAAGTGAGGCTGATTGCTCAGGAATGGTTAGTATCTCATGTTAGAATGTTTATCAGTTCGTTTGGAAATAACTGATGGTTTTCTTTAGGCTATGCGGTATACTTCGCCTTACATGAACTGATCGCTTCGCTTTTAGTGCAAGAATTTAAATGGTACATTTCGTATGTATTCTTATATCTACAATAGATGATAGGAACACGGTGATTTATGACCGACTATTATAAATTCATCAAACAATAATCATCATTCCCTAGCCTAGGGCCTACGAGTATTTAACTGACACGCAACAGTTTGATAATTATACAAGTCATGAACAAATGATACAAAGAAAATTATTTACGCAGAATAATACAGAGTATATTTCAATGAAAAAGGACCAGGTAGAAAACGTTGTTTATAGCAATTGACGTATATATCTCTTGACAAGAATGATAAATATAAAATCAAGACTTAAAGGGTACCTGTAACGATTTTCAGTTTTGACATATTTTATTCGTCGTACTTAAATATGGCTGTAGCGAAAATTCCATAAAATTCCATTTCATAATAACGTAGATATCGGCGATTTTCTAATACATCTCTAGTAATTCAAATCAAAAAGGTCGATATCGAGGCTCCCGGGTTGTGACGTCATACCAGTAACATATCTCCACAGAATATTATTTACCAACTACTAAAATAAGACAAATACGAACTCGTAGTTTAACTTTCTATGATTATTTTACGGGAAAAACTATTTAATGAAGTGGATAACATTCGTTTGACATGTACCGATAATAAAGATTATTATTAATCCTTTTGTATATTAGACACATTCCTTAGATTTAGACCCACACCTGTAATTAACAGGATGTCACGTATAATTTGCAAAATTGATTTGCAGGTTGATAAAGTTATCTAACGACCTGTAATATACAATAATATATTTACAGTTCGAGTAAAGTAAAATAATTTTATCTGATAAACGTAATTTGTCATATACAGTCATGATAAAGTTTTCACTCCGGAAAAAAAGGATATTTCATTTTAAAATTTTAAAAAGTAAGAAAAAGAAATTTTTCTTTAGTTTTTATGTCAATAATAATAATAATAATAATAATAATAATAATAATAATAATAATAATAATGAAATGTAACTTTTAGGCAAAATTGAAAATTCAAAATTGACGACCAGAATAGTCTATTTGAAACACGTTTACAGATCTACTTACGACATTTAATTAGATAATAGATTATTAGATTTTATATTAGATTTTAGTTTTCACTTTTCCTTGGGCATACATATAACTCACGGTGATATTTTTAAATCCTTTATTCTATATATACAAATCCATAAAATTATTATTATTATTATTATTATTATTATCTCGTTTTTTAATGTGGTCCCCATCTAAAATCTGTATCATTTCATTTTAAACAATTTTAATATATTTCGCGTAAAATAATTTTAGATGGAATATCTTGTCTTTTTTTTTCTTTTTAATTACCCCAGCATTAATTAGCCATCGGGCAGCTGAAAAGAACTATGTTACAAACTTTAATCGTGTGAACATCTTCCAATTATCAAGGAAATGTGTTGCCGCCAGACTACTTAAAAGTTTTCTACATATGGTCATTTAATTTCAACTGTCAATAAACATTGCACAAACAAGCATATAGGCGATTGGATTTTTATGTAATTTTGAATGCATTATTTTGATAGAAATTCAAAATCAGCACATGACACCAAAGCAAGTTCCATAATATTCATCCGGTAGCCTGTCCAGTCCGACTTGATATTTAATTCATTTTAAAATGTCGACAATTAAATTAATTTTTGTCGTGTATTTGACAAGTTAAAACTAATCGCGTATTTTTTGTTATAGCTATGCAACTTATCGTATTTCTTGAGTCTGTCCAGTCAGACTTAATAAAATAATTTATTTTTTTTTTAAAAAGTCAGATATAATCAATTTTCGTGTTGTTGACAAGTTAACACTCGTCACGTTTTTTCAACAGCTATGCAACCAAATGTAGTCACAATTTTCGAGTAGGTCGGGACTCGACTCAATATATTCATCAAATTCGCCCGTTTTTGGTCAGAATAAATAACGGATATACTCAAAATTCATTACTTATAAGATTGTCTACTGCTTCCCTAAATAATGACGAACTATTTGACATAAATAGGTACATGTCAGAGTCGTTACTTTCTTCTTCATACGCCAATATATCATCATAGTTACTACTGTCTATTATGTAAGACACTACTTCTAATACTGCAATGACGTCACACGTTTATAACTTAAAACGAGGCGTTTCACTTTGCGATAAAGAGAAAGTTAAAAAATGTGGATTTCAAACCGCTATAACTTTTTTATTTTATCACCAATTTTAATGCGGTTTTCGATATTGTTATATTTAAAAAATATATAAAACAACTGTGATAAAAAAATTTTTGGTTACAGGTACCCTTTAAATACTATAAATCAAAAGACTTGAGACTTTATTATTAAAATTAACGTTTTTTATATAAAACCATTGATTTATTTGATCACCTTACTCTCAATTTAGTTTTCAACCGCTGTTGTTGTAGCTAGGTAAATATATTTTTCTTACTTAGAGTACATTCACTTATAAAACATCTCACGCTGATACATACGAACTTTTATGAGAATTGCATTTTTTCATAATTTTTATTTATTTGTTTGTTTCAGATTTCAGCAAAACCCCATTAATAATTGTTTTACTCGAAGGTGATGATGTTTCTATACAACATATGAGAGTTGCCATAAAAAACAATTTGCCTGTTGTCATTGTACAAGGGACAGGAAAAGCAGCAGATCTGATAGTCGATTGTATTGAATGCAATGGTAGAGATGACATGTAAGGAAAGATTTATGATGACTTTGACTTGCATAATCTTATTTCATGGAATAAGTTTTATAAGTTATTTAAACGTTCAATTTGTGATTCAGTAAATCACTATATTGGCGTATGTAAAATGTCAAACTTATTTCTGTTTTCTGTTTCCAATCTACTTCTTACACCGGAGAAGGTATAGGACTACAATGCGCGTATCAATACAATTCCATCTGAAACAATATACAATTATTGACTTTTGATGAGGTTTATACAAGGATTTATGACCCCAAAACAATGTTATATTTACCGAGGCCGTAGGCCGAGGTGAATATAACATTCTTTTAGGGTCATAAATCCTTGTATTAACCGAAATTTAAAGTCAATAATTGTTTATTTTATGACTGACAGGCAGGCGTCTTTCAAAACAATTCGTAACAGCTTCTGTTTTTATCCGCCATGATTTTCAGAAAATGCAATGAGATCCGATGCTTTTAAAGTAGGTCAATTATGATTGGCTTATCAAAAACTTAGGACGATTTTGATTGGTTCTATTCTTGGACAATGGGAAATCACCGTCGTCAATTTTTAGGAACCTTGTGGGGCAATTTGGAACATGATATTACCCTCACGTGCAGAATTGCGCGGTGAACATAACGATTTGTCCACTGAAGCTTAACATGTTTTCAACCAATCAAAACTTAGTAAAATCAGTAGTCATGTAATAATAATTCTTATTTAAAATGTTTTATATAGATAAATATCTTGACCAGAACTTTCCTTAACTTAAATATACATTTGGAATTTTTTTAAATTTTCAATATACAGTAAAAACAACCTAAGCAGTCACCTTGAATTAACGTTCACCTGCCGATTGCAGTCAGGATGAATCCCGCCCAATGAATTTTACTATATATAACACCTGAAATAAACGGTCACCTGCGGAACGCGGTCAGCGGCCACTAATTTTGTCACCGGCAGCAAGGAAAAACCTGGATGAGACGGCCATTTTGCTTTGATGGTATCACGTGATAATTGTCACATGACTTGGTTGTTTATGATACTATGTTAAGCTGATTGCTCAGCCGTATCGCACTTGTCGAGTCGATTTATAAGTAAAAACAATAAAATTATTTGAGAAGTATTCATCTTTTCTTTGTCTTATTTAATAAACATTAAACATTTAAACACTTAAAGTAAAATAATTGATGTTATTAAAAAAGCGAACCCGGATTTTCATCCGCAAATAAGCTGACGAAAACATATTTTCAATATTGTACAGAAAAAATCCGAATTTATTGAGGATTTCGAAAAGTCTTTGCGATTTACAAAAGTTTAAATAAAACTGATTTTATAGCTTCTAACATTTGATTGGCCTCTTAAAACAGGTTTTACTGTTTTCATAAAGGGGAACTATGAAAAAACTTCCAAAATCTTGTTCTTTAAATGTACATGAGAAATACCTCAGATAGTTTATATATATATATATATATATATATATATATATATATATATATATATATATATATATATATATATATATAACACAAATACCAGTTAAATTTTTGCTGTGCCACATATGCACATTTCGGAATTCATTCCTCATTAGTGACACTAAGACCGAAAAGTTTGATACTTAAAAAACATAAGCCAAACAGTTGAAAACTAATTAATCTAAAGTTTCAAAATTATATAAACCCAAATCCAGCTAAGGAATGCTTTGCATGAGGGAACAAACCTTAGTTTTAAATAAATTTCAAAATTTAAGACGGCTGAAAATTTTGCTAAATAGTACATTTTCTGACAGCACAAAGTACTGCCTACTGAGTTATGGATAGCCTCGGGGAGTTTTACTCCGCCTAGGTCGTCTGGATTTCTGATTGCAGAAAATGTTACAATTGACCACAAAATGGGCAAATGACATGGGAAAATTGTTAATAGGATATTTGTCAAAATATCTGGTAAACTATCAATTTTTATGTAAATATTAAGATTAGAATATTATTGGTACTGATACAAAAATCATTTTTATATAGACGTCAAGGTACTTACTTTGTAAAAAAAAATCAAGTTCAAAGCAGTCTCAGTATAGCTATACTGAAAATGTGAATTGTGAATCTCAAAGGCTATAGGCTTTTTGTATAGCAATGTATAATCGAATGTTGTAAGTTATTGATAAACAATCATTTTTATATTAGGAGCAAGGTTATTGGTCTAAAGGACATTATTATAGGTGCTTAAAGTACTAAAACTATGAATTATCCTGAAAACTAAATTTGGTATAAGCATGTATACTAAAATACTGAAGGTATTTCTATTGCAACCTTTTTTTTTTTTTAAAAAAAAAAAAAAGGTCAAGGCCAAAATTGCATAAACATACTAAAGTACAGGAAAATCTTAAAAACTATCATTTTTGTAAAGTCTTGTAGAACAAGGTCATAGGTTCAAAGGTCAAGAATACAGTTGCGGAAGCATACTTAAATTGTGAATATTTTAGAAAACTTTAATTTAAAAAAATCATATATTATGTTTAACAGAAAAAAATTTTAAATTTGTATGTGTCACGTGTGCACATTTCAGTGAATTATTCCTTTTTAAAATTAAAGGTTATAATATTACAATCATTTGGGTATATGGTTGAATGTAATAGTAATACAAATAGAAAATAATATGCGCCTACAGATACAGTTTATGTCGAAAATAAGAAATGCAATTTTTACTTTAGTCACGATCCAAGCACAAAAAAATAAAGGTATTTGTTACTTTTCGAGTAAAGTATATCTTCTTCCAAGGCATGCATATAAGGGTAATTGATATTACTTTTTTGTTATAGGTTCAAAGGTTAAGGCCATAGCTACAAAGAATACTTAATATTTAATTATCTGGAAATTATCCTTTACATTTTGGTCACTAACTTTATTAGAAAAATAAATTTAAATGTTAAAACAGTAACTGTGATAGACACATCTTGGACATCAAAATTTAACAGGTATTTGTGTTATATATAGACCTTAGATATTTCTGGTTAAGTATTTGCAATTGGATTCAAACTATAGGAAATTTGTGAAATGACTGTAATTTAACTGTTTATTTTTCTTGGCTAAAGAAAGTTGACATTTTCTCAAGTAAGTGTTTTTAAGTCTTTTTAAACCCTTTTATAGCGATTAGTAATGATGTTTGAAATCAACTACGAGGAAGAGAAATTGTGAATAAAATAATGATACTGTAAAAGAAAACTTTAATAAAAATGTTTTTACCTTTTCAATGTTCCCATTTCGTAATATAGGCCAAAAATTTTCTGAAACCAAGAAACCAACAATTTAAAGAAAAGAAACATCAAATTAATATATACATGTCGGACTAATTTTGTGTATATAAATACAAAGAAAGTAGTTTTATGCTAAATAAATAAGAAGGGCAGGTATTATACTGGACTGATTATACCTTAATTGCAATAATAATATAGATATTTGTCACTGATGAATTAAAAAAAAATCAATTTTTTACCACGTAATTTGACGTATTTCTTCGAGATAGAGCCAATGAGATTATTTCTGTAGAAATCAGTCCATTATTACTTCTAATATACATATTTAGAAAACAAAATTCTATATTTAAACAGAATTATTCAAAAATATATAAAAAAAAATCCATGTAAAAGTTACTGACCTTATGGAAAAAATTCCCAAACTTCTTGAAAACAAGATAACAGATTCACTATGTCCAAACATCCATTTATGCCGAGATAATATGTAGAAACAATTAACACTTCAATATATTTACCAGTTAAAATATCTTGAAATATCTTGAATTTTTATACTTGGCTTATACAAAGGCTTTTGCAATCATGTAATTACTATGAGTATATTGAATTAAGTTAGATAAACTATTCAAGTTATATAAAAATATAAATCAATGTCATTACATATTTTTATAGCAAGAAAAAGTTACAAAGACGGGCACCTTTACTTTTTGGTACAAGTTTCGAAGGAGAAAAACTTACCGAATTGACTGATATCATAGAAGAAATTCAGGAGCGTCAATGGCTGGTAGGTCGAATTATTTTTCAAAAGACCCCTAAAATGCAGTAAATTTTTAACAGAATAACTCATCGTGGTTCGAAACCTGAAATAAAGACATTGGTATTAACTGTATACGTATTAAATACATAACTTTTATATAGGCATGTAGATCTTTATTTTATCAAAATTAAGTACATGGTTACATGAAGGCATTGGAATATTAATGCAGTTAAAGCTGCATTACGTTTTTCAATTTTCTGAATTTTTTTTTTTATGTTCTAAAAATATATATATATTAAAAATAGATAACTTCTAATCACGATCCGTGAGATTCATTTTTTAAAAATTCATTCTTAATAGCTGTAAATAAACGGAATCCTCTGACGGGTTGGTCAATGTATTACGATAATTATTATTTGCTTGCTGTACGCGCACGGTTGTACAGGAAATCCAATGAATCGAAAGTGGAACCTGACAAATTGTATAAAGTGTCTGTCATTAATATACAAATGTATTCGCAATGGTGTGATGTATCCCTTACAAAGTCACAAATGACAAATTCAATGAAATTCTGCGGTTAATTTATCGTATTTCGTCGTTTTGTAAGTTGTTTTTAAATTACCCGTGTTTTTATGACGTAACAATGTTCTAATATTAGATCTCACAGGCTTCATCTCGATGAGAAATTAATGTTATGTCTGTATTTATCCGACTTTTTATCGTTTAACCAAAGGTAACATTGTTCATTACGAACATCATTAATTAGATCAGCATCGTTTTAATTTTATCCTTGAAAAACTTAATGCAGCTTTAAATATTTGGTTAAAACATAACAAATCATTCAATTATGACTTTTTCGTAAATAATTCAAACGTGGGAAGGCTCGGGGACCAGAATCTTAATTTTATCTTTTTGTCTTTGCCTCTGTCATTTGGAAAATATATATCTCGCTATAGTTTGATTTTTTCAATATTTTATAGATTTTTTGGCCGGAAACCACGGTCAAAATCATTTTCTCTAGGAAACAAAAAAGTATTCACATTATTACTATATATTGAAATTATGGCATGGGATTGACATTATTGAACATCAAAATTACACAAAAAATTATGACTTTTTTCTTACTTTTGTTCTATTCTTCCTTGATGCCTTGATGCTAGTATTTATTGCTTTGTAACATTATGATTAAATAAATATCAAGATCAGGGCGATAGCCCGCCTATAGGTGATGTGTATGTGCGTGAATTGGAGAATATTTAGTAAACCTCTCCAATTTTCTTCTTGGTTTGAGCTCCATAAGAGGCCGCCATTACCGCGATGGTTTATGGGTAATTTTATGAATATTTTTTTAATTTGAATAAACTACCTCCGCCCTAATTGTGATGCTCTTTTTTGGTCCCTTTTATTAAAATTAAAATTAAAGATGGCTCCGAATTTCTTTCTTTGTGGAAATCCCGCACTATCTGGTGCACCACTGTAAGACAGTCTGTTTTCGGTACGAAAACAGACCAAAGAGGGACAACCCCTATTGGCACAAAATTTCTAGAGAAGGGTACGTGGTATTCTCCCATAAACTCACTAAAGATTATTTCAAAAAAAATTTAAAAAACTTTTTAAAGCATTACGTTGTGAACGATTTTTAGGGGTTTTGTAAATTTTGATAAAATGTAAAAGAAAAAAGACTTATACTGGCCCCCGCAAGAACTTCAACTCTGTAGGTACATATAGTGAATACTAAAATACATGCTAACAGCTTTGCCCGTTATTAGGCTTTGTCTAAGTTCATATTATTTTTTTGTTTTGTTTTGGCTCCGACTATTGTCATGTTGTTTTTCTACGTAATATTTTTTATTTCATATTAAATTTTATAAAATCTAATCATGTCTTGACAAAATGCATTGGAAGTAATTTAAACATTCTGTTTATTCGTGCTTATATTTTATTTTTTTAGATCAATGTTTTTAATCTGAATACGGATGATCCAGAATTGTTATCTCAAATCACAGGCGAAGCAGTTATATGTGGATGGTCTATGGAAAACATTAAAGGTATGCGTAAAAAACATTTTGGAAAATTCTATTATGCCTTTTAGTTTTTTACAGAATTGATAGTAAAATAATTCAAAATGTCGGTTTGTACAAATATTTGAAAATATACAACTAAGTACATTTCTATATATTGCAACCAGTGTCTGTTCAAAATCAATGTTCTCAAATGTGAATACCTTGATTTTCATGATTAAATCAACTTTAATTAATCTCACGGCACCGTTATCGTGTCAGAGTTAGGAAGCACATAATGTGTAATCGCTAATTATAACATGTGCGCGTGTGTGTATGCATCTTTGCACTCCTTGTTAGTTTTTTAACTAGTCAATATATATAAAACTCGGCAGTGAATCGTCATTGCCACTGCAATTCAGATTTGTTTATGGTGTTTCTCTAAATGCAAAAATTAGTTATCTTTGTTTTAGGGTTGCAACTTTTAAAGAATCTCTTTAATGTTAAAATTGAATGTGTTATATTTGGATTCTCTTGATGTATAAACCACAGTATGTTCATTTTGTGAATAAGTTAAAAAAAACAAGATAAGACATTTTTGCGTTTACGATCGCTTAAAGTTATTCATGAGGTTTTTAGGTTTGACGTGTAAATGTAACCATGAACGAATTTAAGTTAAAGATTATTCCATTTAATTTTCAGTATATTATTTGAGTGATGTTTAAGATATTGCTGGTTTTATAAAATTTTGATTTATTTTACCTTTTTTAGAGTTTTTGCACTTAAATATAAGAAATTATCAATTTGTTTTTTCTGTATTTTTCTGCAAATCTATATTTTTTTTCTTTAAAAAAGAAAAATGGTCTTCAAAACGAGATTTAATTGATAATTAAGTTTCTTTAGAATCAGACAAAGAAACCTAGCTTTTTGCCATTCTGAAAATCATAATGAAATAAAACACAAACATACCAGTTAATGTAACTTAAATAATTTATTTAGGAAAATGTACATTGCAACATAATAAATAAATACGTTATATTTAACAATAAAATAATTTTAAATTTTCTATACGGCTATGATAATAAAAAGTAGATGTAAAAGATATGGATAGAATGGTGTCTACTTCCTGTCATTATGGACACAATTAAAATGGAGTAAAGTTCAAAGTGACCAAACATACACTAGTTGGTCTCGCGATTATAAGTTTTTTGCTTGTAAAAAGTTTTTAATCACTGGTATTTCAAGCAATATTTAAAAGTAAGATGTGTCCTGATGTTATAAAAAAAACTTTAAATAAAAAAGGGCAAGTTGTTATTATGTGAAAAACGTTTCTTTCAAGAACTTCACAAAGGAAGTTTGTTGCCAATTCTAGGAAATAAAATTTAACTAATCGTATGCTTCGGTTCATGTTTTTCGAGATATAAGAAGGTTTCTCTCCCTTACCCTTATCTTTTTTAAAATTCTATTACAATTCTAACCATAAAAATACATTATAAAAGAATTTTTTAGTAGTTTATTAAGAAACAAAATTGTTTTTTATGTTTAATGAAATACATGAAGTGTATTTTCACTCATAATAGAAGAATCTACGATATACAGAATGTCTCAACTGTATCCGTTTTTTTTCTTGACACACAGGATTCTTCCTGAAAGATTAGTATTTCGATTTATTGCACGATTTTTTTATGAATAAAATCAACCTCTTTCATATTATGGACCTTTTACAAGTTTATTTTTTATATTATTACACGCATAATATCATACGTTTGTCACTATACTCGTTCAATTACACCAGAGAATCGTGTGTGCACAAAGGCAATGAAATTTAATGCATGTTAATTTCAAAATACATATGACTATTTCGCGATAGACTTCAAAACTTTGAATTATCGATTTCTGTTTTTGAAGTCCCCAAAATTAGCCAAATATCGTGTAGTTTTACCTGTTCATTTGCATAACTGAACGATAAATTAAAACATTTTCAACGGTCTGAAATGATTAAAATGAAAAAAATACACTTTATAAAAATGTAAAACAGAAAAAACTATTAAATAGTGGTATGTAGGTTGTAGACTTGAGGGAAAAGTTTCTAAATTTTTTAGTTACCGTGTAACTGGTAATTTTCGCGGTATGAAATTTTTGCGATTTTTTAGTTAAAAGCCCTATCAAAATTTTTCGCGGTTGAAGGTGTTTGAGAAAAAATTATAACTATCTAACCGTTTTCGCTCTCCCAGGTCATTCAGATCAAGAAATGTAATTTCAACTTCCGATTGTTATAAAAGTGAAATCGAAAAACGTAAATCTAGACCTTTAATTCCATCTACTATTAGATTATAAATACACATAATACATAAAATTTACCCCTTTAATGTCAAAAAGTTTATTGGACTTTGAAATATTTATTCATGTATTTATTTTTATACTAAATCAATACCCTCATAGTGGAAAGAATTAAAAGTGTTCACTATCTTTAATTCACCATATTATACGTAACCAGAGGTGCTCCGATACCGGTAAAGAAGTTACGTATTAAAACAAGTAACCATCGGTAATCAAATAACTTTAGTGACTCGGGTATATTTCGCGTTTCTAATTTTTGCGGTGAAGATGTGACCGCGAATATACGCGAAAATTGAATAACCGCGTAAATTACCAGTTATACGGTATTTCCCTTGATGTCGAAACTTACCTCAAATGGCAGTAACTAATAGCTTTTATGTTTATATCAAAAACAAATACTTAACCAATTACCTACTTACCCACAGACACCTACCTGTAATAGTTTTGTTGATGATGATAACAATATATTCATTTTGATAAATCATCGAAAATAAATGTAATTTAAAATATATATTTTTGTCGAATCACTCCAGAACAATTGACAAAATATAAATTGAGGTTTTTATTTGTTGATTAAAATTTGCGGATGAAAATACAAATTTACTCTTTAAGAATGAGTGGGAGATTAGTAATAAACGTGACCGTCATTTACTTTCTTATTTTTTCACTGTCTTGTTCTACAAGCAAAAAAACATTTAGCTAAATTCTTATATTGGCATACGTTTTAATCTGTATATTTCATAGAATGCCCTAATGATTTATCTGACAAGGTCTTATATAAGGAAACAAATGAGTCGGACCCACCAGCTATTAGTAAACCAGAAGAAAACAGACAGAAAACTACACAGATGTCAAATAAGGTCGATCCACTACCAGAAAACGAACAGAAAAATGTTAGTCATACTGTCACTAAATCCATTTCAATAAAACTGAAGAGCCAAATCTCAGCGGACAAAGAAGAAGAAGAAAACGTTGAGGATTCACAGTCCGTGTCGACCAAAACCTCAATGGACCAAAAAAAAAGACGATACGTTCTGGATTCAAATTTAATGTCGCCCGCGTCATTACCTTTGCATTTCTACTTTCAATATCAAACCCTACAGGAGGAGGCCAAAACGATGAAGAAGTAAGTTTTTGTTGAATGCAAGCAAAAGACAAGATTTATCTTAACCACACAGGGGTTATCTAAAGATGGGATAAGCATCCAGTTATTTGATTTTGAAGCCTCAAAATAATAATAATAATTTTTTGTAAAACCAGAGAACTTGGATGCTTACGCTTGAGCTTCTTCATCTTGCGTTACTGTTTTAATTTTCTTCTAACTTAAGCATAATATATGAATGAAATATAACAAATTTAGACAAAAAATTATTTAAACAAGCGGTTCTAAAATGTGAAGAGACCTGATTATTATTCTAGTCTCTTAAAAACTTAAATAAAAGGTGGTCAATGTTGTTTAACAATGATAAACGAGAAATTGTATTTATTTGAAAATGTTGGATTCGTGTAATTTAAATTGTTTGTATTTTATCTCTTCTGTTTTTGCCCCTAGTGTTGCTAATTTTATCGTATAGAATATAAAAAACTTAATATTAAAAGCAACTTTAAATCGTTTTTTAATGTTATCAGCGTCAATATTCGCGTAAATTTAATTGGACAAATTTCGTTCTTTTTAACACAAATATCCCTTGTTGTTGCAAATACGGTCAATTGTTATACATTTATATGTAGATAATATATAACACAGATACCAGTTTAATTTTAATGTACCAGACGTGCACATTTCGAAAATTCATTCCTCATCAGTGACAAAAATCTTTAGAATTACCCTACTGATTTGTTAACCTGGTAAGCTTTATTTTTGGGGTTGCATAAGTAGTTGTGAATCAAAGTCTAGTGATTTTACACTTGATAACGCGTAAATAAAAAAATAACGCGTTTATATATTTTTTTTTTCAATTAAAATGTAGGCATGTTCTTTGTCTTTTTTATGCTTTTATTTTACGTTTGAATGGGCAATTTGGTTTTTAATTACTAGTATTGGAATGGTCGACGAGGGACACAATTATGACTTTTATTTGCTTAAAATACATTTTAATTGTTAGTGCACATATTTTTTTTTCACTTCAGACAGAAGAAGATAGGGATGAGAAACAGGAAGATAAGGTACTGTGAAACGTACATGTATATAAAGTGTTGCTAAAATATTGAATTGTAATATTTCCTGGCGAATATATAACGACACATTTTATGTTATAATTTGGCGTAAAGTGTCATATCAAAGTATACATAAAATGTTTTTAAACTTTAATAATGTAAAAGCTATTGCAAAATGTATATATATTATTATTATACAGTGTAACTTCCCAAAACCGACACCTCTAAATACCGACAACCTCCATAAACCGACATTGTCTGCCCGGGACGGATTTATTCTTATATAAATCATGTAATAAAAACTTCCGAAAACCGACACCTCCGTATTCCGAACACCGACATAATTTGTCAGCCCAAATCGGCTTCTTTAACAGTAAATAAACTTCCGAATACCGACATTACCTGTGAAACAAATAATGTTTGAATGGTCATTAATGACTGCACGTGATGAGAACTCATATTACCGCGGGCTATGTATAACACCTGTTTACCTACGGATGATGTTTACTAAATACATTAACTTATTAATTATAATAATTATTATTATGTATCTGTATCGTATGTAATTTTAAAATAAACAAACGTGTTTAAAACGTTTTATTAAAATGTGCGTTTTTTATATTTAAAAAACAGAAGTCGGATGCCGAAAAGCTGTGTGATGTTTTTAGATGCAAGGCAAAGGATTTTCTCAAAACAATACAGCTTTGAACATAAATAAATCACGTTCTATTTTCTTTTTTTTTTCCTTGTTTTTTTTAAATCTGAATAACTGATATGACCTCTTCTTCTCGGGCGAGAAAAATAAAATAAAATAACACAAACTTGAATACTGTTAGCAGGGCCCGATCTTGGTAGACGATAAGAACTACGTATTACAACTACGATGACAATGTTTGCACATTGTTTTATTGTTCAATTTGTTTAAGATAAAAATAAAATATAAATAACATTTAAAATATTACTTTACACGATGTAAGTGTTAACAAACACGATCGAATGCACACATGAATACATTATAATAGCCATATCCGATAACTGACTAAATTCTGACCTGGTAACGGACTGGAACGAACCGGATTCGAATCCGTTTTTTCAAACATCTGAAAACCGACACCTCTGTAAACCGACCAAAATGACCGGTCCCGTGGAGTGTCGGTTTACGGAAGTTTCACTGTACTTTATTGCTTTTAGGCCTCCAGCCCATAACATATATCACATACATTCCACATTTGATGGCGTGTTATCGTTACATGAAATATAATCTTGTAAAAAGCATGCAAACAATAAAATAAACCTACATATTCTCAATTACCATTCCTCATTTGAAATGCATAGTAAATGTACATGTCGAGATTAAGTAAAATATTTTCGTTTTTTGATAACATTAACATAGTAAATATATGATAGTTTGGTTTTGAAAATATTTAGATGGTAGAAACTTCTATCTGAGTTCAATATATTTTTTACAAATAAACCAAAAGTGGTAGTCGCCTTTAACAAGATGTGAATTGCACATTTCATAAACTCTATCATCTCTACCAAGCCCTTTATGTCTACGAACTTCAATCATAAGATTGTGTGTACCACATCTAAAAATCGAAAGTGCGTGTCTAAACTTATTAATCTTAATAATATTAATATTAATATGAATTTCCGAAATGTGCACATCTGGCACATCAAAATTTAACTGGTATTTGTATTATATATTTATATCAAAATATATCTCCCTATCATAAGTATGTTTGAAATTTCTGAATGTGAAACGTTTTGGTTTATTACACAAATCGTTGTACCAGGTTTGTAAAAATATATCTTTAAGCCTTAGTACAAAAAATTCCATAAAAACATCATTATTTCATACCCTCTGATTATACCATACCTAACCAAAACCTATAGAACACAGTATATGTCTAACTTTTGAGACCCAGTTATTATATCCTTGATGCTCTAGATAATTAAGCATATCATAACATTTCCTAACGTATCTATCTGTACTCATGCTGAATATTTAAACCAATATTTAATTACTCGTTTAAAAGTGACAATATATACAGGTAACCTACCACATTCAGCTAAAGTTACAGACTAGACGTTTACATGCATATGTCTGAACTTTTTCTAACACATCGTACATTTGCTAACCCCACACTTCTGAACCATACAATATCACTGGATATATCTTAGTATCAAAAATTTTGAACAAAGTATTATATAGCAGGTTCCCTAGACTACTAACTGTTTTTAATATACTTATTACCAGCCTCTTGCCTTTTTGGGCTAATGGTTTTACCATATTTAACGTATTTACTGTTTTGTTAAGTTTATACCAAGGTATGTATAACAATTCGTTATTTGTATTTCTACACCATTATATAACCATTTTTTACGTTTAGATAATCTACCACCTTTACCAAAAATAACAATTTTGGATTTCTCAAGGTTTACTTGTAAGAAATATTCTTTGCAATAATTTTCTAATACACGCAATTGCTTTTGTAAGCCTTATATAGTATCTGAGACCATTACAATGTAATCAGCAAATAATAACATAGAAATTTCAGTTATATCAGGGAATAGCTGAACACCTCTATCACTGCCTTGGCATATTAAAGTATACAGCTCTTTAATATATATCAAAAAGAACAGCGGGCATAAAACACAGCCTTGTTTTAACCATTTCTAATACAACATTTTACTTGACTGTACATGCTTAATATAAACTTAAACAGGATATCAGTAACTCCTAGTTTTTTTAAAAAACATTGAACATATTAAACCTATGTACGGTGTCAAAAGCCCGTTTAAAACCTACAAACACTGCAAAAAGTTTACCCCTTGCCTTACAAATGTATTTTTGTATCATAGCCTGTAGTATAAAAACATTATCAATTGTTGGGTACCCCTGTTTAAAGCCAACATGGACCTCGGTTATCTTATCAAAAATTTCCACCCAACACTGTAACCTTTTGTGTATAATAGTAGCAATGTAATAAAAATAGTGCAAATTTATCAACTAAACACAAACATAGCAGTCCATGAGCGAATCAATACAAAAACAAAGTAAACAACTTTGAAACCTTTTCGTTGCACACGTGAATTACCATCAAGGGAGTGAGTTATATTGAGCAATTGTAGACAGTTTATTTCATATTTTTAATTGATTTGTTGTTATAATATTATCGTTTTTTTAGATTTAAATTTGTGCTAGCTAGCGGAGCTTTGGGGAACAATTTTAAAGCACTGTTAGTTTAGCGATCTATCAAATTGTATGTTTTTGATGCAAGTTAAATACAATATTACCGATCGGTTGTTCGGAAGCTTTCTTAGTTTAATCAAATATTTGTGAAATTCAAAATGATTTGAATTAAATATATTTATCATGTACAAAGGACTTAAATTATTTAATTTCAATAATAATTAATGATTTAACGTTGATTACAAAATTATTGACTTGTTGAACCAACGTAACTTTGAGCAAGTTGGGCATGAAAAAACAAAAACTTTATTCACTTTCCGGACACTTTTTTATATAAATTCTTATACATGGTACCACTTCGGTAGTCCCCGTGTGGAACCCGGGTTAGAATAGGTCCCCAGTACCTCGTGCTTGTCGTAAAAGGCGACTAAAATGAGGCATTCCGTTTGCCGTGGAATGCGATCCTTAATGGTGGAGGACGGAATTCTGGTAATTGAGGACCATGTGGGTTGCGGCTTACTTTGGACCAACACATCACTTTGACCCTTACTTCACCTTGAAGGACGGTTTGCATCGGCCCGTGTCCAACAAATCGGCTGGTCACGTCAAGCCCTACAGGCAAGATATGGTTGCTTAACCTTGGTCTTGTTTCTTTTGTCTGTAGAAGGCGATGGATTATGGGTCAAATCCTTTTCTATTGTGATGTTCTCAATCAGGGCATTGCGATTTTATTGGGATGTATGTCTTACTTGTAGCCCCTGGTGCTGTTCCGAGAGGAGATCCCCGGAACTAAGGCATCGCCCTCGTTGGCACTCCATATCGGCGGGTGGGGAGCACGGAAGATGAACCACCTTACACCACCATGGAAAATAAAAATAAAATTCAGAATAGTTCAAAAAGATCTAAAGAGACTAATGATGAAGAAAAAATGAAATTATTATATCATGGGTAAAGTTTGTAGTTGTTGATTCAGCCACAGACGAAACATTAAAAATAAATCCCTTTGTGGTACAGTTGTGTGTCAGTAGTATTGCTTGTTCAGTAGAAAAGATTAAAAAATGCGTTCAGGGTCGCTACTGATCCAATGCAGTAACTGGCAACAGTCAGTGAATTCATTAGCAGCAAAACATTTTGCGGATATTGCGGTTAAAGTAACTCCGCACAAAACTCTTAACAGTAGCAAAGGTTTTATAAGACCTTGAAAGTGTTATATTTGACATATCAGAAAATGAAATTGCTGACGAGTTAAAGGAACAAGGTGTTACCCAAGTTCGGCGTTTTATGGTGAAAAGGGAGGATAAACTTATTAAAACTAATACTTACCTCCTTACTTTAAATTTGTCCTCACCACCAAAGGAAATCAAAGCTGGGTATTATAACATTGCATTGGCTAAGTATATTTCAAATCCACTGCGATGTTATAAATGCCAACAATATGGACATGGTTCTCGTACATGCAAAACTACAGTTACTTGTTGTCGCTGTGGTTCAAAAGACCACGCTGCTGATGGTTGTTCCCTCAATCCAAAATGTGCAAATTGTGGAGAAAATCATATGGCTTTCTCCAGGGACTTCTCATTGTGGAATAGGGAACATGAAATTTAAAACTTAAGATTAATCAAAACATCTCTTATGATTAAGATAAAACCTTAAATATGAAGTAGCAGAAAGGTCCAAGCACATGATATGCTGCAGTAGCATTGGGTTCTGCTTCTAAAACATATTAAAGTATTGCCTGTCAAACAGTTTTTATTTTATTAAATACAACAACAAACATTCCTTAAAGTAAAAAGAAAATTACCACTACTACTGCAACAACTCAAACAAAAAACAGTATGTTAACAGTAATAAAATAACAAAGAATGGAAAATTTAAAAACTTAAAACACAGGAAGAGAATAAGTCTGCTGCAGATGAAACTAAAATAACACCTGATCGGGACAAACCTGCCTCAGAAAAAATAAAAATAATAAAAAGAAAGCTTTAAAGCATGACTTTCTTGATAAAGATGGTTTTAAGACCGTGAAGTCGAAACATTCTGTTCATCGACTTCGTGTTCTTCCAAGGGATGTATCATCAGATGAAGAAATGGAATGCGTTTCATCCTCGCAGCCAATTTCCCAAATAAGAACACCAAATAAAAAATTAATAATACAAATATCATTCAGTGGGATTGCAGAGGTTTTAGAAATAATTTTGATGAAGTAGCCCTATTAGCTAAAGATCTTAACCCTGTAGCATTTTGTCTTCAAGAAACATATGTTAAAGAATTGGATACCGAGTTAAAATTCAGATATTATAAACAGCATCATTCTTTTTCACCAAATACCGAAAGAGCTTTTGGAGGTGCAGCAATTTTTGTACGTAATGGCACTATTCATAGTCCAATTACTTTGACAACAAATCTCCAAGTAGTGGCAGTTCGCCTAACGCTTCAAATTACCATAACCTTATGCTCAATTTATATTCCTCCATCTTGTTCGTTACAGCTTGCTTATATGCAAAACTTAGTCGAACAGTTACCTAAACCATTTCTTTTAGTTGGTAATTTTAATGGTCATAATTCTCTTTAGGGAAGTCCTCGAATTGATAATAAAGGAAAAATAATAGAAACATTTCTTTCAAATAATGATCTTTGTATATTAAATGATGGATCAAAATAATTTTTATCTGATGCGACAGGTACTTACTCATTAAAAGATCTGTCAATTCTTGATCCAGATATTTTAAATGATTTTTCATGGAAAGTTCATGATGATCCAATTTTTCTGAGCAATATAATGATATATTTTCATATAAAGAACTTCGAAATGCACTTTCCAAAGCGCATGACACGGCAGTTGGTCCAGATGATGTGCATTATCAACTTTTTAAAAATTTGCCCCCTCAATGTCTTTTCACTCTGTAAGATATCTTTAATGATATTTGGCAATGTTATACATCTTGGCATAAATCAATTGTAAATCCTATTCCTAAGCCTGGTAAAGATCACTCTGATCCATCTAATTATAGACCTATCGCCTTAACTAGCTGTGTTTGTAAAACCATGGAGAGGATGATTAATTATAGACTCGTTCATTATCTTGAGTCTAACAACCTTCTCAATCATATTCAGTGTGGTTCCAGGCACAACAGGAGTACCTTGGATCACTTAATTCGCCTGGAATCATTTATTAGAAATGCCTTTATAAATAAACAACATGCGGTCTCAATCTTCTTCGACCTAGAAAAGGCATATGATACGACTTGGAAATATAACGTTCTGGATGATATGGGTCTGAGAGGCCATACTCCTACTTTTATTAAAAACTTTTTTGAAAATCGTGAATTCCAAGTTCGTTTATAGTCCACCTTCTCTGATGTTTTCGAGCAACAGATGGGGGTCCCTCAAGGTAGTATTTTATCAGTTACTCTTTTTAGTATCTCCTGTAGAGGGAGGCATATGTATGCTATTGAAAGGCAACTACAACTTTGCATCAACAAAATTCAAAAATGGTCATTGGAAAACGGTTAAAGTTTTCTAAAAATAATCATGTTGCATGCATTTTTGCAACAAACGCAAGATGCATAATGACCCAGAACTGAATATCAATGACAGCCTTATCAAAGTTGTAAAAGAAGCTACGTTTCTAGGAATTCTAATTGATTCAAAATTAACTTTTATCCCGCATATAAAATGTCTTAAGGCTAAATGCCTGAAGGCATAAGACATTTTAAAAGTTTTATCAAATACAAATTAGGGTGGTGATCAACATACATTACTTCATTTATACAGATCGCTTATTAGATCAAAACTTGCTTATGGTTCCATTTTTTTATGGATCTGCTCGCAAGTCATATTTAAAAAACCTTGACGCAATTCATCTACGTATTTGTTTAGGAGCTTATAAAACGTCTCAAATTGATAGTTTATATGTGTAAGATAATGAGCCTCCGTTACATTTAAGGCGCAATAAACTATCTCTGCAGTATGCTACAAAATGTTTAGGAAATCCATCTAATTCGGCATTTGGTTGTGTTTTTCACCCTCCATATCAAGACCTCTACAGTTAAAAAGTCAAAGCAATAGCACCATTAGGTATTCGTATAAAACCTAAATTTGAGAAATGTGGTTTAAACCTTGATCTACTTAAGAAACACAAATTAACAGAGGATCCTCCTTGGCTTCTTGATAAACCAAAGGTGAATCTGGATCTTTCAAAATTTCAAAAGTCGGAAACAAGCGAAGAAATTTACCAGCGGCAATTAGCTATCATTAAAGATAACTATGCACTGTTGGTTCCTGCTGTTATTAGACAGGAACTTCGCCACTGGTTTTTAATATATACTGATGGATCAAACGATGGTGATCGGGTAGCTACTGCTGCCATTGTTGGAGATGAAACAATAAACATTCGTCTTCCAAATAAAAAAGTTCTATATTTACAGCTGACGCTAAAGCAATTTTACTTGTCTTACAATATATTTCAAAATCGTCTCATAACAATTTTTAATTTGTTTCGACTCTTTGTCAGTTCTTCGGGCAATAAGGAGAAGAAAAATAGATCACCCCCTAATTCGTAATATTCTGGAACTGCAAACACCTTTATCATATGCTGTTTCAGATTTTAAATAAAATTATTAATTATTGTTGCTTGCCTAGCCATGTTGGTATAAAAGGCAACAGTAAAGCCGATTCCGCTGCTAAAGCAGCATTAACCAAGCCAATGACTAATTGTTTAATTCCTCATACTGATTTAAAGCCATTGATATACAATTATATCATTAATCAATGGTCAATCATTGGAATAGCCAAGAACGCAATAAGCTTCATTCAGTTTAACCCTGTCTGGGATTTATACCTTTATCCCAGTACAGTAGGCGCGAAAGTACTGTTCTTAGGCGCTGTAGAATCGGCCATAGTCATTGTACACACTCTTTTATTTTAAAGGGTGAACAACCTCCACAATGTGTCCCTTGTTAAAGTCAACAATCTGTTCAGCACATTTTGCTGGATTGTGTTGACTTTGCAAATACAAGGGATACTTTTTATTCCGCATCGTTGATGCACGATCTTTTTAGTAATGTTCATGGACATAACATTTTAAACTTCCTTCTGTAAATTAACTTATTTGGTAAAATTTAATTGTTTTACTATTTATTTTCTAGTGTTTTATATTTGATTTGTCTGTGATATTACTGGTTTTAATTAGTTTACTTTTCGGTAATTATTTTATTATACAAATAGATTTACATTTATTTAGATTTTTATTGATTCGATGGTATCTTTTACATTTTTCTAGCCGCAAATAGCTGCAAAATTGCTAATGCGGCTTAAAACAAAAATTCACTCACTCACTCACTTCGGTAGCTTAGTTGGTAGAGTGCTTGCTCCATAAGTGGGAGGTCGTGGGTTCAAACCTCGACCGAGTCTTATCCATGAATTGAAAGTGGGAAGTGACTGTTCTTTCGCCAAGAAATCGGCATTACGAAATAAAAGTCGAGGTTCTTTCGGATAGGAACTTAAAATAAACAAGTTCCTGTATCACTGTAGGCGTAGCACGATAAAGAACCTGCTGTATAATGCCATCAGCGCAACACAAAAATTTCTGCACTTTCGGCTTTAGCTGGCGACGTCTCGATATAAGTGAAATATTATTGTTCTGGACGTTAAACACCATTACTGAACTCAACAATTTTATGCACGATGTTTTTGAAAATTTTGGTATTCAATCTTTATGTCTGATTTCGGGATCGAAAACAATTAAAATTTTTGAGAAGAGATAACTAAAAGTTTGCAAAATTTGTATTTACATCCTTTTTTGCAAAATTACTAGTTTACGTAACGATTTCATCACACAATAAAAAGTCCAATTGTCCGGCTCTGTTCATGATCAATACAGAAAGTCTTTTATTGAAATTTGACGATACTACAGAAAAAATATGAACTGAAATGTTCCTTTCTCCCTTTTAAATATTGCACTTTAATTATTCTATTGTTGTTGGCGATGACGTGTAAACACTGTCTTTTGGATACCCTGAAAGCTAAAAATCCCAGTGCTTTAAGATCTGGTGAATGTGGTAACCGTATTAATTACCTTTGTGCGATTTGACAGAAATCTTCTGTCAATATCTGTTTTAAACATTCAATCACCTCATTAGATGTGTGGGATGAAGCCCCATCTTGCTGAAACCAAACAGATATCTTATCCATCCCTGTCAGTTTAAAGCCTGTAAAAAATGTCATCTGAAACAAAGAAAGATGTCGATCTGAATTTACACTACAAGTTTCACAATAATTGTTTTGATAAAAATGTCCGATAATTCCATCACAGTTAAATGCTGCCCGCGTTGTATTTTTTTTTTTTTTTTTTTTTTTTTTTTTTTTTTTTTTTTTTTTTTTTTTTTTTTGCAAAATGAAGAGTTTTTTTTTCTGCAAAATCTTATATTTTGTTTATTTACTGCATTATCAAAATGAAACTGGACCTTATCACTTAACCACATGTCTTTAATGATATTGGCATCTTACAGTAACTTCCAGTGACTAAATTTTCTTTCTGCTTTTAGTGACTATCCTAGAGGTGTTGCGTTACAGCAACTTTACATGTGGTTAAATGTAAATATACCTCAAAATTCAATAAATACTAGACTCACTTGTTTCAATACCATCTGAACACAGTTCTGATAGATTAAGTAGGCGTCTCCTTGATAATTGACTTTACATTATCAATTACCTCCTGATTCTCTTCTGTCTTTGCGCCCGGTATTTAAAATTTCTTCCATCTTAAACTGTACCTGACTAAAACCTTTTCATAATTCCCTTTAAATGATTTCTTTCAAATTTTCGACAAATTTGACATTTCTTCATCATTTCTTAAAGAACAATAGCTGGTGACTAAGTCGGGTAGTAAATTTTTACAACCTCAGCTTTCTGCTTCAGAGTTAACTTAATTTTGGAAGTTAAACTGGTATTTGATGACATCATAATAGATAAAGTGAATTTTTTACCCCGTACTTTTTTGCAATGAATAATTCTTGAAATTAAATCCTTTAAATGATTCAGTGTTTATAAAAAATATAAATATTAAAATGGTACAGATATTTGAAAACACCTTGTATAAGGACATGAAAATAAATCTGATTGTTACTGAAAAACTTTTGATAAATTACAATTATGTTTGCTTAGATTTAAAACTGGAACACCATAAAAATATTACTGGATAGATATAATGATGGTAACAATACACCAATTATATATATCTTTACTCAGAAAATAGAACGTATTGGGGACAAACTACTTTAAGGCTACATTAAGTTTTCTTGTGCATAATAGTAAACTGCATTTTTCCCTTTACTTTGCCTCATAAAAAATGTAATACTTGGTTCTATGAGACATAATTCGCTTACGCATTGAAATTCACAGCAAAGGAGAATGATTTTCGATAATGGAAGCAGTGATACGGTAAATAAACACATATGTTAGTGAAATGTACTATTTATGACTCCGTGGAGGGATGAAAAGCATTTTTATAAAACGATACGTTTTTTTTAAAGGACGCAAATCATCAATATTTATTTTCGCACGAATACATTTTATGGCAACGCCATTGTTTACTTACATCTAAAACTGCTACTCATTCTCCAAGCTGACAAAATATAATAGTTCTGACCGAATCTTCAAGGATTTCCATTATTACTGGATGATAAAGTTTAACTTACCAAAATGAATCGCACATACCGTATTAACAACCAATTTATATTTATATAAATATTTTTGGATAACTATTTTCCTCAATAATATTTAAACTTGACGCTGCTTTAAATATAATCCACCTTAAATATCAAGCGAACTTTTTCACATTATGCTTTGTAGTCAAGTGGATCTTGTAACACTATGCCGTGTTTTATGTAATAATGATAACAATAGTAATAATAGGCTACTACATCTTCCTCGTTGTGTTTATTATCTCATTCAATTCTACATTAATCTCTACATTTATACTTTCTTATGTAAGTGTTCGCACAGAGTCCTTCTAGATTCTTGATGCACCTTATTTATACAAAAAGATAAAAATTGTTATCAATCACCTGATATTACTTTCGGTATATAACACATGTACTAGTAAGAAGGTATATAAGGTTACTACAGATAATGAACTTTAACCCTACAACAAAATGTTGTAACGTAGTGTTACATATTGCCTTTCACAAAAATAGCGATATCCAATTATCTTAATTGATATCAGATCCATGGAATAAATCAAAGTACACTAGTGTTATCATTTTGTTTCATAATTGTCTAATTAGTCCTGTTTACATAAAGAACGTTAATGTATATACACTAATAATATAACTCCAAGATACATATATTATATATAGATGTCCATTATATAACTAAACTGAAGAATATATGATAAATTTCGAAATTCTGAAATCTGAAAATAAAAACTTGCAGAGGGAGGTCGACCTATTGAAATCCATCGTTATTAGACTTGACCGAAAAACAACAGAACAAGAAATTGAAATACTAGAACTGAAAAACAGGTCAATGAGAGCAAACATTTTGATACACAATCTGGTCAAGATGAAAATGAAGATTAACATGTAAGAATAAATAACTTGTTTAAAAAGCATTTTGATCTAGATGTCCGTTTTGTTAGAATACATAGAAATGGTCTTACAACTAATGGCAAGCCGAGATCAATAACGGGAAAGCTTTGTGATTTCGGTCAAAAAGGTCTTATCCTAAAAGCACAACGTCAGAAGGTCAAGAATAAAGTTAGCTTACCATTCCGAGTAACACCACAATCACCACCACAATTAAACGAAAAAAGGAAAAAGTTATATGGATTAAACACAAAATACAGAGAAAGTGGTACAAATACAAAGGTTGTTGGTAACAAGTTAATATTCCCAAGTGGTAACGTCTACAGGGAAATGGTGACCACACCTAGAGCTGAGGACATCGTTATGGTCGACAACGGAGAGAAAAACAAACTGGATAGAATTTCAACAGTCACCAGCGAGAAAATATCCGATAATGGAAATCACTTTGTAGCCGAGGGAATAGAAACTACTTCAATTGCACAAGTGAGAAACTTCTACAAGAAGGTAGCAAGCAACCCAATATATTCATCTGCCAATCACAGAATTTTGGTTTATCGCGTTACTGACTCAAATAACAACATACGGGAAAGCTACTGTGACGATTCGGAGTTTGGAGCAGGACGACATCTACTACGTGCAATGCAAGAGAAAGGCCTTATAAATCGCGCTTGTGTTGTTATCAGGTGGTTCGGAGGCAAACACATGGGACTGAGAAGATTTGCAATTATGAAGGAAACTTTAAATGATGCAGCTTCTAAAATTTGAGACCTGAAACTATAAATTATTTAACTCTTACTATTATTATATACATTTTAAATTTGTTCAAAATTTTAGTTTTATTAAGAAATATATTGTAAATCTTTATGACTTTTACAGAAGTTCATTAATATCACTAAAAATATTACTATAAGTTAATCGACACTATAATAGTATTAATGGACTTCTGTAATTATTAATAACTTCCATGGTAGTCAAATAATGAATATAACCGGTATACACATATTGTGCATTTCGTTCTTACAGCTAGCGATCTGTGTATATATAGATAAAATTGCTGTTATAAAACGACCGGATTTTATATCTAAGTTCGTTTTCCCAAGCGAATATTACAATTATAACTGTACTTCCGTAACATTTAAAAATCCACGCAAAATTTTTTATCAAGATAGCTTGCCCCGTTTTTGGTACCATCTCTCTATTTGCTCTATAAACAGCGGTAACATAGTAAACGTACTTTCTGTGTGTGTCTTTACGTGTGCGTGTTTCAATTTTATAACTTTTTTTATCAAGCATACTGACTTCTGAAAGTGCTTTCCTCCAAGCATCTCTATAGTATCTCCATGCATACTTGGGTCAGCCAGACAGCATCTCTTGTATCACATTTTCAATTCTAGCATCCATCCTAATCCACCTAAAAAAACTGAGCTATAACTTTTCACTATTATCTTTTAACGTAAGAGGTATTGGTAACACATTCAAAAGAACAAGTATTTTTCATTGGCTCAAGAAAAATTTTAGCCAACATATTATACTACTACAGGAAACACAGTCTTCTCTCGGATTTGAAAAACAATGGAAACACAAGTGGGAATCAGAGATTTTCTTTTCTCATGGAACTTCCAACAGCAAGGGGGTGGCAGTGCTTCTGCAAAACAAATAAGATTATGTAATTCAAAATGTTAACAGGGATCATGATGGCAGATTTTACAAATTTCAATTTTAATTCAAGATATCAATTTTATTATCAATAATATATATGCTCCCACTAAAGATCATCCCTCAGACCAATTTAGATTCTTTAAATTTATTAAACAAAAGACTAGCAATATGAATTTTGATGAAAATGTATAACAAATACCAGTTAAATTTTGATGTGCCAGATGTGCACATTTCGGAAAATCATTCCTCATCAGTGACACTAAGACCGAAAAGTTTGATAGATAAAAAACATAGGCCAAACAGTTGAAAATAATGAATCTAAAGTTCCAAAATTATATAAATCCCAATTCAGCTAAGGAATGCTTTGCATGAGGGAACAAACCTTAGTTTTAAATAAATCTCAAATTTTAGAGGGCTGAAAATTTTGCTAAATGGTACATTTTCTGACAGCACAAAGTACTGCCTCCTGAGTTATAGATACCCTCCGGGAGTTTTTACTCCACCAGCAGCGGTACCGCTCAGGGGTAGTAAATATATAACAAATACCAGTTAAATTTTGATGTGCCAGATGTGCACATTTCGGAAAATCATTCCTCATCAGTGACACTAAGACCGAAAAGTTTGATAGATAAAAAACATAGGCCAAACAGTTGAAAATAATGAATCTAAAGATCCAAAATTATATAAATCCCAATTCAGCTAAGGAATGCTTTGCATGAGGGAACAAACCTTAGTTTTAAATAAATTTCAAATTTTAGAGGGCTGAAAAATTTTGCTAAATGGTACATTTTCTGACAGCACAAAGTACTGCCTACTGAGTTATGGATACTTAATTATTGGTGGTGACTTCAATATAACTTTAAATCCCTCTTTGGATAAAAAAGGCGGAAGAAATGAACCTAAATCTAACTATAGAAACAGTTTATTAAACTTTATAGAAACACGCGATATGATAGACATTTGGAGACTTCAGAACACAGACAAAAAACTCTTTACCTTCTTATCTAAGAAACCAATTATTCTTTCACGTATTGACTTTTGGATAATTCCCAATTTTTTATCTCAATTCGCAATTAGTGATATAAAATCTGGCATTAAATCGGATCATAGTATAATTACACTATATTCAAAAGGAAATATTGCTAAAAAATAGAGGCCTTGGTTTTTGGAAATTCAACTCCTCCCTGTTAGAAATTCCAGAATTTGTTGATATGGTTAAAAATATGATTGATTAGTTGAAGGATAAATACTACTCTTTAAATAATAAACAATTAAAATGGGATACTATTAAATGTGAAATAAGAGGAGAAATAATAAAATTTTCCAAATTAAGGGCAGCTAAAATTAGAAAAGAAGAAAAAAATTAATTTCAAAAATTGAAAATTATCAAAAGCAAATTTCAATTCAACAAAATAATGATATAGTAGACAATTTAGAGTTCGAAAGAAGAAATTGTAAATCAACAAAAAAAAAGGCATTATAATTAGATCTCTCAAGCCAGATGGTATGAAGAAAATGAAAAAATACTAAATATTTTCTATCCTTAGAAAAGAGA
>CM056597.1:24150738-24163238 GCA_029721355.1 Tegillarca granosa
ATTGATGGTATGTGCAGAGTACATTGGTTACAGTATTGATGGTATGGTGCAGAGTACATAGGTTACAGTATTGATGGTATGGTGCAGGGTACATTGGTTACAGTATTGATGGTATGGTGTAGAGTACTTTGGTTAAGTATTGGTAGTATGGTGTACAGTACATAGGTTACAGTATTGACAGTATGGTGTAGAGTATAGATTTGTATCAGTATAGATGGTATGGTGTAGAGTACATTGGTGACAGTATAGATGGTATGGTGTAGAGTGCATAGTTTACAGTATTGATGGTATGGTGTTGAAAACATTGGTTACAGTATTGATGGTATGGTGTACAGTATAGATTTGTAACAATAAAAATGGTATGGTGTAGAGTGCATAGGTTACAGTATTAATGGTATGGTGTAGAGTACAGAGATTACAGTATTGATGTATGGTGAACAGAGCATTGGTTACAGTATTGATGGGTATGGTGTAGAGTACATTATGCAGTAAAGTCGATATGGTGTAGAGTGCATTGGTTTCAGTATTGATGGTGAGGTGTAGACAACATTGGTTAAGTATTGGTAGTATGATGTTGAGTACTTTGGTTACAGTATTGACGGTATGGTGTAGAGTATAGATTTGTATCAGTATAGATGGTATGGTTTAAAGTGCATAGTGTAGAGTACATTGGTTACATTATAGATGGTAGGGTGTAGAGTGCATAGTTTACAGTATTGACGGTATGGTGTAGAGTACATAGGTTACAGTATTGATGGTATGGTGTAGAGTACATAGGTTACAGTATTAATGGTATGGTGTAGAGTACATAGGTTACAGTATTAATGGTATGGTGTAGAGTACTTTGGTTAAGTATTGGTAGTATGATGTTGAGTACTTTTGGTTACAGTATTGACGGTATGGTGTAGAGTAAAGATTTGTATCAGTATTGATGGTATGGTTTAGAGTGCATAGTGTAGAGTACATGGTTACATTATAGATGGTAGGGTGTAGAGTGCATAGTTTACAGTATTGACTGTATGGTGTAGAGTACATAGGTTACAGTATTTATGCTATGGTGTAGAGTACATAGGTTACAGTATTGATTGTATGGTGTAGAGTACATAGGTTACAGTATTTATGCTATGGTGTAGAGTACATAGGTTACAGTATTGATTGTATGGTGTAGAGTACATAGGTTACAGTATTAATGGTATGGTGTAGAGTACTTTGGTTAAGTATTGGTAGTATGGTGTACAGTACATAGGTTACAGTATTGACAGTATGGTGTAGAGTATAGATTTGTATCAGTATAGATGGTATGGTGTAGAGTACATTGGAGACAGTATAGATGGTATGCTGTAGAGTGCATAGTTTACAGTATTGATGGTATGGTGTAGAGTTCATAGGTTGCAGTATTGATGGTATGGTGTTGAAAACATTGGTTACAGTATTGATGGTATGGTGTACAGTATAGATTTGTAACAATAAAAATGGTATGGTGTAGAGTGCATAGGTTACAGTATTAATGGTATGGTGTAGAGTACATAGATTACAGTATTGATGGTATGGTGAACAGAGCATTGGTTACAGTATTGATGGTATGGTGTAGAGTACATTATGCAGTAAAGTCGATATGGTGTAGAGTGCATTGGTTTCAGTATTGATGGTGAGGTGTAGAGTACTTTGGTTAAGTATTGGTAGTATGATGTTGAGTACTTTGGTTAAGTATTGGTAGTATGGTGTACAGTACATAGGTTACAGTATTGACAGTATGGTGTAGAGTATAGATTTGTATCAATAGATGGTATGGTGTAGAGTACATTGGTGACAGTATAGATGGTATGGTGTAGAGTGCATAGTTTACAGTATTGATGGTATGGTGTACAGAACATTGGTTACAGTATTGATGGTATGGTGTAGAGTACATAGGTTACAGTATTAATGGTATGGTGTAGAGTACATAGGTTACAGTATTGATGGTATGGTGTACAGAACATTGGTTACAGTATTGATGGTATGGCATTTAGTACAAAAAATAACTTTGATACTGCACGGAAAACTACTTTTATTGAATATATTTAATCTTTTTCTTATTTTTCAATTATTTTAAAGCATTTTTAGAACGTACATAAAATACAGTACACACACAAAAAAAAAAAAGAAAAACAATGTCAAAAAAATAAGATATAAATAAATGCTCGCTATAGGCAACATTAATCTGTTAACTATTTACTTCCAAAATCAATGGTCTCAGTATAATACTGTTTATTGATATAAAATGGATCTGCGTACTATAACAGTCGCTACATACAACATATATTACATCCCGCTAAAGACAACATATATCTCTTCCCGCTAAAGATAATATCTGTATGTATATTCGTCATTGCAAAACAAAATAAGCATTCATGACATGTCCCATTCAAAACCATATCACTTGAAACTTTTAAATTACAAATCATGTCATTTAGTATATAATATGACTTCATGAAAAACTACTTTTATTGAATATATATTTTTTTCTTATCTTTCAATTAACTTTATAACATTCTTATTACGGGATATATAGCAAATATGGTCCACAAAAAGGAAATATTTTTGCGTACTTCAATAGTCGAAAAATATAATATACATCGGCACCCGCTGAAGATAAATTGATCTGTTCTTGCTAAAATGTAATTATTTACTAGCAGCATGTGTGTTCTTATTATAGTACTGTTTTTTACATAAAATGAGTTTACGTACTATAACAGTCGCTACAAACAATATATTTTACTTCCTGCTAAAGTCAACATATATCTCTTCCCGCTAAAAACAATTTATATCCGTCATTGCTAAAAAAAGTATTCATGAGAGGTCCTATTTAAAAGTATACAAATTCTTTGAAATTTAAAACAATGCCATTTAGTACAAACTATGATACTTACAATGAATGAAATTTAAAAGTGCTTTTATTCAATATATTCAGTCTTTTTTTCTTATTTTTCAATTAATTTAAAACAGTAAATTAAAATACGGTTCACAGAAAGGAAATATATTTGCATACTAAAATAGTCAAAAAATATAATATAAATAAATGTCCGATATAGACAACATTGATTTGTTCGTGTAACATTTACCTATTTACTTGTAAAATCAATGGTCTCAGTTTAATACTGTTTATTAATATAAAATAGGTTTGCGTACTATAACAGTCGCTACATACAATATATATTATTTCCCGCTAACGACAACATATATCTCTCCCCGCTAAAGACAACATATATCCGTCATTGCTAAACAAAATAAGTATTCATGACACATTTAAAACTATATAAATTGATTTTTTTTAAATTAACAATAATGTCATTTAGTACAAAATATAACTTTGATACTGCACGGAAAACTACTTTCATTAAAAATATTCAATTTTTTTCCCTAATTTTTCAATTAATTTCCAAACATTTTTGAGAACGTTCAAAAAATACAGTTCACATAAAGAAATATATATTGGCGTTCTACAAAAGCCGAAAATTATAATATACATCGGCACCCGCTGAAGACAACATTGAACAGTTCTTGTAACATATAACTATTACAAGCAAAATCAATGATTTCAATATAGAATGGGTAAGCGTGCTATAACAGTCGCTACATAGAATATGTATCATTTTCCGCTAAAGACAACATATATCTCTTCCGCTAAAGACAATATGTATCCGTCATTTATAAACAAAATAAGTTTTCATGAGAGGTCCTATTCAAAAGTATACACATTAAATAATTTAAAATTAACCATGATGCCATTTAGTGCAATATATAGCTTTTATACTGCACGGGAAACTACTTTGATTGAATATATTCTATCTTTTTTTTTTTTCTTATATTTAAATTAATTTTAAAACCTTTTTAAAACGTATATAAAAAAATAAGGTTTACATAAAGGAAATACATTTGCGCACTACAGTGGTCGAAAAATATGATGTACTTAAGTGCCCGATATATGCATCAATGATCTGTTCTTGTACCATTCAAATATTTACTACCACAATCAATGGTCTCTGTATAATACTGGTTATTGATATAAAATGGGTCAGCGTACTATAACAGTCGCTACATACAATATATATTACTTCCCGCTAAAGACAACATATATCACTTCCCGCTAAAGACAACATATATCACTTCCCGCTAAAGACAACATATATCACTTCCCGCTAACTACAACATATATCTCTTCCATCTAAAGACAACATATATCACTTCCCGCTAAAGACAACATATATCACTTCCCGCTAACGACAACATATATATCTTCAATCTAAAGACAATATTATATATTTGTAATTTCCAAACAAAAAAGTATTCATGAGAGGTCCCATTCAAAAGTATACAAATTCATTAAAATTAAAAACAATGCCATTTAGTACAAAGTATGATACTTACAAAGCAAGAAATCTTACAGTACTTTTATTCAATATATTCAGTCTTTTTTTTTTCTTATTTTTCAATTAATTTTATATACACATTGAATCCTTTAAAATTAACCATGATGCCATTTAGTGCAATATATAGCTTTTATACTGCACGGGAAACTACTTTGATTGAATATATTCCATCTTTTTTTTCTTATTTTTTAATTATTTTAAAAAAAAAATTTATAAAACGTATATAGAATAAGGCTTAAATAAAGGAAATACATTTGCGCACTACAGTGGTCGAAAAATATGATGTACTTAAGTGCCCGATATATGCATCAATGATCTGTTCTTGTACCGTTTAAATATTTACTACGAAAATCAATGGTCTCGGTAAAATACTGATTATTGATAGTAAATGGGTCAGCGTACTATAAATGTGGCTTCATACAATATATACTAGCGGGAAAAAAGTAACTGTGCATGACTGAAATGTGAGATTATAAAATAATCTGAAAATGCAAAGCAATAAATAATTTCGTATTTGTTTATTAGATATTTCTTTACAAATTCATGTCATTGAAAAGGTTACTGATACTGTTATTTCATACGCAGGGGACTAGAAACATAGCAGACAGTAAAAGTCAGTTCACAAGATCAGTATCGTGTGTGACCACCATTAGCATTGACACAGGACTGACAGCGACGCCTCATAGAGTTGATTAAATGCCTAAAGAATGCTTGAGGGATGTTGTTCCATATCTGGTCTAACGCTTGGGCCAACCCTTGCAATGTAACAGGCTGATTGGGAAGATGATGTAATCGGCGTTCCATTTTATCCCGTATGTGTTCAATTGGAGAAATGTCGGGTAAAACGGCTGGCCACGGTAACAAATTGACGTTATGCTGTGCCAGAAAATCCATTGCAACCCGTGCGACGTGTGGTCTTGCATTATCATGCTGAAAAGTGACGTTACGTTGCTTTCCTTGAATGAATGGGATGACATGGGTCTGTAGGATTTCATCACGGTACCCTACACCGGTCAAATTCTCGTCGGTGACTACCAGAGGAATTCTGTCATTCACTTTGATGCCACCCCAAACCATTACACTGCCCCCACCGAACGAACGTCGTTCCACCACACACGCGTCATGGAAACGTTCTCCAATGCGCCGATACACTCTGGTGTGTCCGTCACTGCTGTCCAAATAAAATCTGGACTCATCGGTGAACATAATTTGTGCCCAGTCTCGTCGATTGAAGCGTAAATGTGTTCTGCACCATGCAAGACGAGCTGTGCGATGACGTCGTTGTAGAATCGGATGGATTGCCGGACGTCGTGGGCGAATATGTCTTTCCCGTAAACGATTCCGTACTGTTCTGGGGCTGATTGGGCGTAGTCCAGGAATACTCCGGGCAGTAGTATTGGCAGTTTGGAAACGGTTCCGGAGGTGCACAAGCCGGATATGGTTGTCTTGCTGACCTGTCGTTACGCGTGGATGTCCTGAACGAGGGCGGTCTCTAGTGGTGCCAAACTGTTGGTATCGTCTTCATAAAGCATAAACAATGTTTCTGTGAACATCAAAATATCTAGTGACAAAGCTTTGGGTCATACCAGCCTCAAGCATACAAATTGCGCGGAGGCAATCATTTTCATTTAGCCTAGGTATTACACTATGGAAGCTTTCAACCGAATAAACTTGCTTTTCTGGTTTTCTTGTGTCCAAACAAACAAACAACAGTAAATTATTCCTAAAATATTGTCACACTGAAATGATGGGCGGCAATTGCGTGAAAACCGACCCGTGCGCATGAAGCGTAAAAATCACGGGCAATTGATGCAATGACCGAGCGATATGATAGAGGTATTTACACGTGCTATTTGTGCAAATTTTAAGATTTATACATTCAGTAATAATAGCGAAATTATAAATTTTATTGATGCACAGTTACTTTTTTCCGCTAGTATATATTACTTCCCGCTAAAGAGAACATATATCACTTCCCGCTAACAACAACATAAATCTCTTCCCGCTAAAGACAATATATATATCTGTCATTGCTAAACAAAAAAAGTATTCATGACATGTCCCATTCAATACCAAATCACTTGAATTTTTAAAATTACAAATAATACCATTTAGTATAGAATATGATTATTACGTTACATGAAAAACTACTTCTATTAAATATACATTTTTTTCTTATTTTTCAATTAACTTTAAAACATTCTTATTACTAGACGTATAGAAAATACGGTTCGCACAAAGGAGATATATTTTATTTGCGTACTACAAAACCCGAACAATATAATATACATCGGCACCCGCTACAAAAAACATTGGTCTGTTCTTGAAACATTTAACTATTTATTAGCAGAAACAATAATCTCAATATAATACTGTTCACTGATATAAAATGTGTTTGAGTACTACAATAGTCGAACAATATATAATATGCATCGGGACCCGCTAAAGACAATATATATCACTACCCGCTAACGACAACATATATCTCTTTCCGCTAAAGACAATATGTATCCGTCATTGAAAACCAAATAAATTTTCATGAGAGGTCCTATTCAAAAGTATACACATTAAATAATTTAAAATTAACCATGATGCCATTTAGTGCAATATATAGCTATTATACTGCACGTTAAACTACTTAGATTGAATATATTCTATTTTTTTTCTGTAAATAAAAATAAGGTTTACAAAAAGGAAATACATTTGCGCACTACAATGGTCGAAAAATATGATGTACTTAAGTGCCCGATATATCACTTCCCGCTAACGACAACATATATTACTTCCCGCTAACGACAACATATATATCTCTTCCATCTAAACACAACATATATCACTTCCCGCTAAAGACAACATATATCACTTCCCGCTAAAGACAACATATATCACTTCCCGCTAAAGACAACATATATCACTTCCCGCTAACTACAACATATATCTCTTCCATCTAAAGACAACATATATCAGTTCCCGCTAAAGACAACATATATCACTTCCCGCTAACGACAACATATATCTCTTCAATCTAAAGACAATATATATCCGTCATTTCCAAACAAAAAAGTATTCATGAGAGGTCCCATTCAAAAGTATACAAATTCATTAAAATTAAACACAATGCCATTTAGTACAAAGTATGATACTTACAAAGCAAGAAATCTTAAAGTACTTTTATTCAATATATTCAGTCTTTTTTTTTCTTATTTTTCAATTAATTTTATATACACATTGAATCCTTTAAAATTAACCATGATGCCATTTAGTGCAATATATAGCTTTTATACTGCACGGGAAACTACTTTGATTGAATATATTCCATCTTTTTTTTTTCTTATTTTTCAATTAATTTTAAAACATTTTTTTATAAAACGTATATAAAATAAGGCTTAAATAAAGGAAATACATTTGCGCACTACAGTGGTCTAAAAATATGATGTACTTAAGTGCCCGATATATGCATCAATGATCTGTTCTTGTACCGTTTAAATATTTACTACGAAAATCATTGGTCTCAGTATAATACTGATTATTGATAGTAAATGGGTCAGCGTACTATAATCGTGGCTACATACAATATATACTAGCGGGAAAAAAGTAACTGTGCATGACTGAAATGTGAGATGATAAAATAATCTGAAAATGCAAAGCAATAAATAATTTCGTACTTGTTTATTAGATATTTCTTTACAAATTCATGTCATTGAAAAGGTTACTGATACTGTTATTTCATACGCAGGGGACTAGAAACATAGCAGACAGTAAAAGTCAGTTCACAAGATCAGTATCGTGTGTGACCACCATTAGCATTGACACAGGACTGACAGCGACGCCTCATAGAGTTGATTAAATGCCTAAAGAATGCTTGAGGGATGTTGTTCCATATCTGGTCTAACGCTTGGGCCAACCCTTGCAATGTAACAGGCTGATTGGGAAGATGATGTAATCGGCGTTCCATTTTATCCCGTATGTGTTCAATTGGAGAAATGTCGGGTAAAACGGCTGGCCACGGTAACAAATTGACGTTATGCTGTGCCAGAAAATCCATTGCAACCCGTACGACGTGTAGTCTTGCATTATCATGCTGAAAAGTGACGTTACGGTACCCTACACCGGTCAAATTCCCGTCGATGACTACCAGAGGAGTTCTGTCATTCACTGTGATGCCACCCCAAACCATTACACTGCCCCCACCGAACGAACGTCGTTCCACCACACACGCGTCATGGAAACGTTCTCCAATGCGCCGATACACTCTGGTGTGTCCGTCACTGCTGTCCAAATGGAATCTGGACTCATCGGTGAACATAATTTGTGCCCAGTCTCGTCGATTGAAGCGTAAATGTGTTCTGCACCATGCAAGACGAGCTGTGCGATGACGTCGTTGTAGAATCGGATGGATTGCCGGACGTCGTGGGCGAATATGTCTTTCCCGTAAACGATTCCGTACTGTTCTGGGGCTGATTGGGCGTAAGTCCAGGAATACTTCGGGCAGTAGTATTGGCAGTTTGGAAACGGTTCCGGAGGTGCACAAGCCGGATATGGTTGTCTTGCTGACCTGTCGTTACGCGTGGATGTCCTGAACGAGGGCGGTCTCTAGTGGTGCCAAACTGTTGGTATCGTCTTCATAAAGCATAAACAATGTTTCTGTGAACATCAAAATATCTAGTGACAAAGGTTTGGGTCATACCAGCCTCAAGCATACAAATTGCGCGGAGGCAATCATTTTCATTTAGCCTAGGTATTACACTATGGAAGCTTTCAACCGAATAAACTTGCTTTTCTGGTTTTCTTGTGTCCAAACAAACAAACAAAAGTAAATTATTCCTTAAATATTGTCACACTGAAATGATGGGCGGCAATTGCGTGAAAACCGACCCGTGCGCATGAAGCGTAAAAATCACGGGCAATTGATGCAATGACCGAGCGATATGATAGAGGTATTTACACGTGCTATTTGTGCAAATTTTAAGATTTATACATTCAGTAATAATAGCGAAATTATAAATTTTATTGATGCACAGTTACTTTTTTCCGCTAGTATATATTACTTCCCGCTAAAGAGAACATATATCACTTCCCGCTAACGACAACATAAATCTCTTCCCACTAAAGACAATATATATATCTGTCATTGCTAAACAAAAAAGTATTCATGACATGTCCCATTCAATACCATATCACTTGAATTTTTAAAATTACAAATAATACCATTTAGTATAGAATATGATTATTACGTTACATGAAAAACTACTTCTATTAAATATACATTTTTTTCTTATTTTTCAATTAACTTTAAAACATTCTTATTACTAGACGTATAGCAAATACGGTTCGCACAAAGGAGATATATTTTATTATATTTTATTTTATTATTTTATTTGCGTACTACAAAACCCGAACAATATAATATACAGCGGCACCCGCTACAAAAAACATTGGTCTGTTCTTGAAACATTTAACTATTTATTAGCAGAAACAATAATCTCAATATAATACTGTTCACTGATATAAAATGTGTTTGAGTACTACAATAGTCGAACAATATATAATATGCATCGGGACCCGCTAAAGACAATATATATCACTACCCGCTAACGACAACATATATCTCTTTCCGCTAAAGACAATATGTATCCGTCATTGAAAACCAAATAAGTTTTCATGAGAGGTCCTATTCAAAAGTATACACATTAAATAATTTAAAATTAACCATGATGCCATTTAGTGCAATATATAGCTATTATACTGCACGTTAAACTACTTAGATTGAATATATTCTATCTTTTTTTCTGTATATAAAAATAAGGTTTACATAAAGGAAATACATTTGCGCACTATAATGGTCGAAAAATATGATGTACTTAAGTGCCCGATATATGCATCAATGATCTGTTCTTGTACCATTTAAATATTTACAACCACAATCAATGGTCTCAGTATAATACTGGTTATTGATATAAAATGGGTCAACGTACTATAACAGTCGCTACATACAATATATATTACTTCCCGCTAAAGACAACATATATCACTTCCCGCTAACGATAATCAATATCACTTCCCGCTAAAGACAATATATATCAGTGATTGCTAAACAAAAAAGTATTCATGACAGGTCCCATTCAGAAATATAAAAATTCTTTAAAATTAAAAACAATGCCATTTAGTACAAAGTATGATACTTACAATGCAAGAAATCTAAAAGTACTTTTATTCAATGTATTCAGTCTTTTTTCTTATTTTTTCAATTAATTTTAAACAGTAAATAAAAATACGGTTCACAGAAAGGAAATATATTTGCATACTACAATAGTCAAAAAATAAAATATAAATAAATGCCCGATATAGACAACATTTATCTATACTTGTAACATTTAACTATTTACTACTAAAATGAATGGTCTCAGTATAATACTATTTATTGATATAAAATAAGTTTGCGTACTATAACAGTCGCTACATACAATATAAATCACTTGCCGCTAACGAGAACATATATTTCTTCCCGCTAAAGACAATATCTTATTATAGTACTGTTTTTTTTTTTTAATATAAAATGAGTTTGCGTACTATAACAGTCGCTACATACAATATATACTACTTCCCGCTAACGACAACATATATCTCTTCCCGCTAAAAACAATATATATCCGTCATTGCTAAAAAAAAGTATTCAGGACAGGTCCCATTCAAAAGTATATTAATTCTTTAA
This sequence comes from Tegillarca granosa, assembly GCA_029721355.1. Taxonomy (NCBI): domain Eukaryota; kingdom Metazoa; phylum Mollusca; class Bivalvia; order Arcoida; family Arcidae; genus Tegillarca; species Tegillarca granosa. The sequence goes on from CM056597.1 coordinate 24,161,860, forward strand.
AATTATCAATAATGCCATTTAGTACAAAATATAATTAAAACGCTGCATAAAAAACTACTTTAAATGAATATATGCAATTTTTTCCATTATTTTTCAATTAACTTTAAGCATAGTTATTACGGATTGTATAGCAAATACGGTTCACACAAAGGAAATGCATTTGCGTACTTTAAAAGCCGAAAAATATAATTTACATCAGTATCCACTGAAGAAGTCATTGGTCTGGTCTTGTAACATGTAACTACTTACTAGCGGCATATATGTTCTCATTATAATACTGTTTCTCATATAAATGAGTTTGCGTGCTATAACTGTCGCTACTTGCAATATATATCACCTCCCGCTAAAGACAATATATTACTAGTATTTTCCGCTAAAGACAATATCACTCTCCGCCAAAAACAACATATACCTCTTCCCGCTAAAGACAATATATATGTTTCATTGCTGAACAAAATATTATTCATGAGAGGTTCCATTGAAAAGTATATAAATTAAATCCTTTAAAATTACTAATAATTCCATATGAACAGAATATAACTTTTACACTCCACGGAAAACTACTTTTATTGAATATATTCACTTTTTCTTATTTTTCGATCAATTTAAAACATTCTTTTATAACGTACATAAATTTGCGTACTACAATAGTCAAAAATATCATATATATCGGCACCCGTTAAAGACAACATATTTCACTTCCAGCTAAAGAAAACATATAACTCTCAACAAAAACAAAAATGAAAAAAAAAACTTTTATTTTATTAAAATCAATAAATACAAAAAACATATGCCGCTTAGTACAATTCAGAAGTACCCCCTAACGATATGTGTGTGTGTGTGTATGGGTGTGTGTGTGTGTGTGTGTGTGTGTGTCACGACAATGCATTGTTTGTTTATATTTAAAAAAAATTTAATTTAAATAATGTAGGTTTTGTAAGTCATTTTTGACCATAATTTATTCCGTTTAAGCCCCACACCCACATTATTTTACTGACCTTTCGTCATTTCAACAGCATTTAATGTATCTACATATAACCCCGCTAATGACACTATATATGCATTATTAGTAACATGTGATGCAAATTGTCTTCAACTACATGTATATATGAAACACAATACTCCTATACAATAACAGTGATGTATAACAACCATTTGTTATACATAATAATACTGTATAGTTAACATTCTGGTCAATTCTTTTGTAATAAAACATAAATATTTCTTCGACCTATTTACATTTTATATCTACCAACAGCTGATTAACTGTCATTAAAAGAATGATTTAAAGAAATTAAAACCAACGCCCAAGAAGTCAGTTTATGGTTAAGGAATAGAATATTATATCAGTAAATGTCAGTGACCTCTAGTGAATTTGG
>CM056597.1:24168238-24438238 GCA_029721355.1 Tegillarca granosa
AAGAGTCTTTGTCAAAGATTCACAACAATAACAACAATATGTTGAAATTTTGAATAATTTACAAGATTTATCGAATTAAACATCCTCCTATAATTCTTGAATATATAATATCTAGACACTGATGGTAGATATTTACGTCATAATTATAATAATTTTACTCCAAATCTTCAAATGGTAAATTCCTGGATATCAGACCTGCAAAAATAAAAAAAGACATAAGTTCTTATGATATAAAATAAATAAATTTAATTAAATTCACAAATTTATATGAAAGTGAACCAAATAAAAAAGGCCCTTTGAAGCCAGTATATGTAAATGTACAAAATTTAATCTGAAATAATAGATATTATAACAATGAAAAACTTTTAAAATCTCTATATATCTCTCTCTCTCTTTGATTATTATCATTATTATTATTATTATTATCATTATTATTATTTTAGCAACAGGGTTTATTTTTTTCAAATCTCGACATTTTTAAATTAACCGTTAATCAGGGTATACTAGTCTAGGCACTTTATGTTAACAATTATCTCTCTCTCTCCGCGGCTAAATTTTCAAATCAATGCAGACATATGTATACTAAATCTTATCATTATTGACACCTAACACATATATTAAAACAGTATACTTACATGTTCGACTACGAAATCAGAATTTCAAATGATTTTCATTCACTCAGTCATTCCGATGACAACATCAAATCATTATCATGAGACCGTCCTTCCGCATGTGAAAATGCGTCAAACTCTTCATTTTCTGTTAGAAACACGTCTTTGTTTGATTGTATGATTAATCAATAGACAAAGTAATAACATTAATTAAAATATCAACGAATACAGTTAACTAAATTTATGATTTTTTCGGCAAAAAAGTTCTTAGATGACCAAACAGCATGCTCACACTGTACATCTTGTTGACCCCACTTTGACCTAAATAAAGATGGACAACTCCTAATAAACGGGAAGGAGCGCGCGCCAGATCGGTATCGGCATGAGTTCAGGACTCGGCACGCGCTTGGAATAACTAGTCCTTGTAACAGCCGTGCGTTATCGGATCTTAATAAGTGCAAGTGCAATCTTAAGTCTCTTCTTTTTCAAAATATAACTTGCAACCTCTAGTTATTTTTATAAACAAACTGGGCTTATAGTTACTGGTGATTTCAATATAAACACTCAATTAAGATGTCATTTCAAAGGGGAGCTTCAACGTTTACTTGTGGACAGAATTTCAGACTATGGACACAGTTGAAAAAAATCAGACGTTGGGGTAATTTGGAAGACATAGAGCTGATACCGTATCCTACTGAATAAGGGCAGTTAGACGTTACTTCGAAACTAGGATTGCCACATGAAAAAAAATATAGCAGGTTCTTCTCTGAATAAGTACTTAAACATTTTCGTTAATTTTAGCACAAATTTTGACAGTCATCAAAGATGGCCTTGAGACATTTTCAGAACTCCACACACAAAGATATAGATGACGATCTGTCCTTATATAATCCTTTATTTGGAGACTTGTGAATGACATCTATCCTAGACAGCTTGAGATAAAAGACTTCTGCCTCACATTTTGATTTATATCACAAATATGACATTCACGAAAGGTTACATCTGAAGCTATACAACAAACGCGATGACTTTGATTTTTCTATTGTCAACTTTCCTTTTCTTGGCAGTAATATTCCTGCCTCTCCTGCATATGGTGTATATGTTAAACATCGTAAAGATTGTTTCTATGTTTCTTGTTTCAAAGAAGCAACCTGCTAACAATTTAATTTTTTACTCAAGAATGTTGAAAACCGAGGCTAATCAAGGCCCTTAAAAAGTTTTGTGACCATTATCACAAATCTGTTGATAAGGTGAAATCACTTTTTTAAACTTATAATGGATATATTTGACGTCCAATATTTCATTGTTTCTTTCCCTCTCAAATTTGATTTTGCATGTGAAGAGTGTAGCTGTAATGACAGCTAAGCCGTCCGCAGCACCCGGCCTTACTTCCTTTATGAAAGTCCTAGTGTATAACATAATTGGCCAGATTCCAAAGCTTTTATATTGTTGATGTAGAATTGTCGTTTAGACATCGACTGGTATGATTATGTTTTCTGAAAACTTATGAGTACCTGATAAAATATGGCTTATTGAAACACTGTTTGCATTTTGTCAATTTCATGAATTAGTTTTTGTTGTTTTACTTTAAAGTAAATGAAAAATGATAACTAGGTATATAGTTATGTTTTTCTCAAGCCAAGATCATTATATCAAAAATCTAAGGGAAGTGACGAAGTCCTATCATTTAATGTAATTAACATGATTGACGCTATAGATTTTATTTATATTCTTTACATATACCTTGACATCATCCGGTAAGATTCGTAACTTACATAAATTAGCCTTAAGTAATGCACGTATAGTTATAAGCAGTGAACAGGGATTCAAATTGATCAGGCCAATCTGACAGTCAAAACTGTAATATTGCCAAAAAAGGCGACTTTTAACGTCTACTGTATTCCATTTAATAAAACAGGCTCTACCAAAACGTATTAACTGTAAAACATATACACCATACGCAAGAGAAGAAGGGATATTACTGCAACGAAACGGAAAATTGACAATAGAAAAATTAAAGTCATCAAATTTGTCGTATAGCGTCAGATGTAACCTTTCGTCGGTGTCATAATTGAGGTTTAAGACCGTGTTATGCAGCAGAACATGGAAAATCCGTTGTGTCTTTTATTTTAAGCTCCCATTAATAGATAGCATTTAATATTCTTAAAATTTGGGATTATTTAGAGATAGAATGTCATCTTTATATCTGTATGTGTATTTCAATGATTTAATGACAGTCTTTACTCCAGATTTGACAAGGATCTTTAGAAATTCTGATTCGTATGAATAAAGAAACAAATCAGCAAGAAAAGGTGCACAGTTTGTGCCCATTGGTTTACCGATTGTTTGTTGAAAAATAATATTGCCAAACACAACAATTATGTTGTCTATTAAAAACTCTAACATTTTGTAGGTGGTTTCTTCAGTATATTTTTGTTTGCAGTCTGTATGGTGTTTTACAAAATAACCAGAATCCCTGTTGAGCACTAGATATTTATATGTTCGTTTTTGTAAAAGAATGACAAGTGAATAATAAAAAAAATTGTTTAGACTTTCTTTCAATTCAGAATTAGGGATAGTGGTGATAACGGTAGATAAGTCAACAGCTTTTATCTTCTTTTTACCGAAGGTAGAGTATTAGAAACAAGATGGTCAAGTAATTCTTTAGAATTTTTTAAAATCCACATTTGGTTGATGCCAGACATAGAATAGACATTTTCTGAAAAAGTCTAAAGGTCATCTTTGACGACTGTGTTAGAATTACTGATAATGATTTAGAAATACATTTATAGGAACCTGCTATATAATTTTCCTTGTATGGATTTTCTGAAGTTTTGGAATCAAATACAAACAAGGTCGATCAAGTTCTTCCTGTTTTAAAACGATACCAAAATACTAATGGACTCCCCTAAGATTGGAAAGAACTTCATCTTTTGTAAAATTGATATAAGTAGGATTCTCCGATATACTATCTAAACCAGGCTCCTTAATAAGAAATTGCACAGAGAATTTCTTACAAACTAAAATGTTGTTAGAAACTTTATCAGCTGGGACAACAACATACCTGTTATGTATGTCCGATATGATTGCAGAAATCTCGAGGTCCCTGAGCACTAAAGAAGGTTTAGTACCCATAGACGTTTTTAGTTCGACAATCCTTGACTTTATAAAACTTTTTATTTCCCTCATCCAGTCGGATAAGGTATCAAATTTTACGTCTTTTAACTTAGCCCAACCTCTAGCATACTCTTCAACAGAATCCATAATAATTTTGAAATTCTGTCTCCTTTTTAACTTAAAAAGCAACCTCCTACATTGTTACTTTGTGTATTAAAAAGACAAAGATATGAGGTAAATCTGACAACCGAGTTCCTCAAAATATGAAGGTTAGTGATAACATTAGATCACGATCAAATATTAGGACATATAGTCAGACAACGCACTTCATTACGCACATAATTTGCAGCTTAATTTCCTGTGTCATTAAACATGATCCTTTAATACAGCAATATTAATGGCTGAATTGTATTGAATTTTATGTTCAAATTTTACTTTCACAAACAGAGCAAGCACTCTTCAAAATAAGCTAGTTTCAGAAAAATTTTAAGCCGTCTAAATTTTTTAAATTTATTGACAACTAAGGTTTGTTTCCTCATGCAAAGCATTCCTTTTACTTATTCATATACTTTTGAACTTTAGATTCATTGATTTTCAACTGTTTGGTTAATATTTTTATCTACCAAACTTTACGGCCTCTAGTGTCACTAATGAGGAATGATTTTCCAAAATGTGCATATTTAACACATCAAAATTTAACACGTAATATGTGTTATATATACACAAGTCAAAATATATACAAGATATTCTAATTTTGATGAGGTAAGAATTCGAGTGATTTAATTTCTCACAAGGACCAATCTCTTATTTAACAACACAAGTCATTATGCTACAATTTCACATATCTTAATGAGGTTAGGAAACAAGTAAGTCAATATAGCGCAAGTTCAACAGTCAAGCTCACAATACTAATGAGTCAAAAGCTTTAACTTTAACTTTATTTTTTGGATTTTAATTCAAACAAGGATCGTTACGTTTGTGTTAAATATGCCCTTTTTATCATTGACACCAGCAGACAAACTCATAAGTGTAATTTAGTATGCAAAAATCTAATTTTAAAAACTTTTGGTTGTATTTCAATGAATAGTCTGTAACAGTGTCTTGAAATTAACTTATTAAAACTATATGGATTTAAAAGTATCACACACACACACACACACACACACACACACACACACACACACATACGATTATTTTTAATGACGTCACAAGTATGGCCGCTTTCACGGTCCGCCATGTTACTCGGTGAAAACAAGATCTTGACGACACGCTTGGTAAAGAATTGTTTGATTGTGCCCCTTGTCAATTATTCATTTAGCCTTACGATTGTTCTGTTGTGTTAATGAATATTTTGTATTTTAGAATGAGTTATAACTATTTTGAGAGACTCGACGATGTTTATCAGGAACTTTATAAAAGTAAATTATGTGTATCAGGACTCCAAATGTGCCCTTATAAAGTTCATGCAGATACGTGGATAAACGATCCTATGAAATGGCCCACTGTGGTTTTAAGAATATTTTCATAAAATGTGAAAATTGTATGGTTTTTAAAGAAATTTTGAAATCATTGGTAGCATTTTAGGCTATTTCAGCTTACAATATAAAAAATCTTGACAGTATTTTTATCTATATCATTGACATTTTTTATGTTTATAATTAACATTTTTTGTTTTTTAAAAGTAGAAAAATCAATGAGTTTATTGTAATTGTACTATATTTTAATAATGATAATACTTGTTAATTATGATTTTCCTATTTGTGTTTGATTTCATATTAATTTATTTTCTTGTATAAATTCAGCGTTTTTAAGGATTAAGAATATATAATAAAGCATAATTAAAGTAATTAAAACTTGTCTGTATTTTTTCAGTAAGACAAACAATGTGGATCTTAACATACATTATCTATTTTATCTTACAAAAACACAAAACACTTCAGTAGTGAAATATGTGATTATAACTAAATGAGAAAGTTATCAACACAATAGCCAACCACCAATTTTAGAATGTATGAAGAATGATTGCAATTTAAAGAAATTCAAGAATCATGCAACAACAGAATGGTCAAAGAATAAAGTCATCTTAAAAAATGATGCGAAAAAATACAAAAAGATATAGCTGAAGGAAAGAAATGCATATCTTTGTCAAATATTACATTCATCCATGGATTTTTTATCTCCTATGATCGTGTTTCCTAACATTAAAATCTAACAGAATCACAGAAAAATTACATCAATAATTAAATAAAGATGCAGAATGCACCTGTTAATATTATAAAGAGGACAATGTTTAAGAAATAGCATAGATTATAAAGTGGGGTTTTAGGATAGAATGGACAGAAAAAAAAATCTCAATTCCTGTCAAAATCTTGGTCCAATTTACATTTTAAATGTAGTTTTAAACAGCCTTTCTCTCTGTTGAATTCATCTCAGGAGCCTGTGGCAGGTCACTTCCTCATCCATTTAAAAAAATTACAAGTTCTCTTTAAGTTCAATACAAGGTAGGGAAAAATTTCAAATTTTATTGAAATACACACCAGACAAAAAATGTGCACCACAAAGAACAGCATATTTGGACGGAACCCATTCTGTTTCATCATCATTTATTCTCTTGCATGCAATTATCCATCTCTTGCGTCTTTCTGGGTTAACTGGAAAACTGAAAACTTATATGACTCTTTAAATAATGATTTGTGCAGCCCCATGCTACACAACTCTTCGGCATTTTGAATAACTATGAATTTTTTTAGTAAAAAAATAGTACTATTTCATTAATCCAGGTAAATAACAGCAGCATCCAATGTACTTTCTCAGTAATCAAAGGTGTCATAATAAGTAGGATACATTTATAAACATATAAAAATCTTAAGTTACAAATAACAGCCTCCCGGTGTACTTAATTACTGTCGCAATATACACTGGTGTCATACTGAAGTTTATTGTACGACTATTCAAACGATAGGTATCCAGGTAAAATCCATTAACCCTTACCTATGACTGTTTATCCAGTAATTTTTAATTACTGGCAGGTAACATTATTTATAGCCATGAAATATATTCTGACTATGTCTATGTAGTGTGGTGGTATATTTTTACATTGCGAGAAAAAATGGAAAGAAATAAAAAATCGTTAGGCGATCTTTTTCCAATTTTTTATTTTTATTAACATATCTTAACTGCGAAAGCCCTCGCAGACTTAAGCTGCAATAAAATATAATAAAACATATAAGTTATGCACCTATATTTACTTGCTATATTTATATATCACCGAGTTTACTGTTACTAGAGCATGGGTCGCAGCAACCCCTGGCGGACGAAAATCATCGTATTAATATAATTATCGTTAAGATTTTTTCTATATGTTTGACCGGGATTTTCGTTGATTGCTTCGGTGTGTTCTTTGTAATGTTGAAGATTTCCTAACTTCGGAATTAACAAACATCTCTAAAATCATTGAAAGTGATAAGTACCTGTTTTATGCTATAAAGTTTAGTTATAAAAGTTTATAAATTTTATTAATTAAGAAACTTTTTATGCATCATTCGTATCATTAATACAATATCCGTGCTACTGAGCAGTGGATGTTTGATTGACTGTTCACAACAAATGTCTATATAAGCATTTTAAAACTATTTCTTTCATCATTACATTGCAGACTGTTATTTTAATAATGTAAGATATTATGATATTTAAACTTTCGCATTTTAAAATTCATATCTATTATATGAAATAATTAAAAGAGTTCCTTTAATATATCTTACCTTAAAGATAATGAAAGATTAATGTTCAAACATGTACATGAATTAAGGTCATTAATCTGTACTTGCTAAGTGACATGTAGTTACGTGTTATTTAAAATGATTTTGGTTGAAAATGAGGTGAAATTTGAAAAAGTAAAATACTTACAGTTTCATATAACTCTCCCAATTGTGTTTCTTGTATCATTCTACCATCATCAAGTAAAACTTGAGTATAGTCAATTCTATTTGCTTTAAGTGCTTCCAGCAACAGTTCCCGGTACTAAAAATATAAAGAAAAAAAAACGATGTGCCTCCTGTCTAGTTAGCTACACCTGTCACGTGCAAGTCAATTTTGAAAATGACAATAACAAAGAACTATGGTAAGTCAAATATATCGAATTTAAGTTTGAATACAGTAACTACATACTTATCAACAATATCCGGATGACGGCCATAAAAACCTTTAAGTGCCTTGATTAGCCTATGCTTGCAATATCCTTGTGTCAACAATTTAATTAAAAGTAATTTGCTTCGTTGCAGAAAGTACCTATTGTTTGGACAAGCTGTACCGTATCGTATTATCTGCGAAACATATACACCATTGTGCCCATTGGTATACCGATTGTTTGTTGAAAGATAATATTGCAACACAACAAATATTTTGTCTATCGAAAACTCTGACTTTTTGTTGATGGTATCAGTAAAGTTTTGTTTGCAGTCTGTATGGTGTTTTACAATCCATGTTTTAAAATTTACAAGGCTGAAAAATATTGCAACAAGTTGCATCTTCTCTCAGCACAAAGTACTATCTATTGAGTTTAGGATATTTTTGACAATACCCAGTAAATATCTCACAAAATACCCGTTTAAGTTTGATGTCCCACATGCGACATTTCAGAAAAAAACATTCCTCAGCAGAATACTTCTGCTTTTAAAGGTGGAAACTAAAATCCTTGAAGAAAACTTATTTTCCCGACTGCCTGTCTTGATTTACTTCCATTAAATCCTAAACACATCTGACAATAGGTAAATGTATGACCAGAATGATTAAAAATGGGTCAAAGACTCAATGGGCCGGGTTGTTATTTAAATTTCTTTTGAATGGGTGGAAGGAATTATAAATAATTGCTTGCACAAAGCAAGATGCACAATTTGTTTTTTTATACTTCACAGAAAGTCAAAAAATGGGAAATAGGTCGAACAATGACAATATATATGAAAGAGTATTGAAAGAAGTATATACATGTATATGTATTAGGAAAATCTCAATTATTTTTACATTTTCTAAAGCTACAGTAAATTGAAAAAATGTGAACTGGATGAGATAGACAGTACAGGACAGATAGGCAACAGGGTGACAGCACTAGCTTTCCACACTTTCATCCAGTAGCTAATAAACCAATGACTTTTAGAACATAAACATTTTTGTAGTTTTCTTTCATGTATGTATAATAATCCTATTTTTTAAAGATTTGAAATTTAAAACCTGTCACAGTAGGATGTAATGGCATAAAAGTTTCACTACATCATTTGAAGTCAGGTGCACATGTTTGATAATCTTTTGATATATACAATACAAAGTCTCTAAGTTTCAAAGTCTGGAGAAATGGGATAAAAATCCTGAAATATTTCTTAAAAGTCAAGTGCATATCTTCAATATTTATAGAAACATTCTGTGAAGTTACAAGGTTTTTGGTTGAAAACTGTAGGAGGAGTTGAGTTCACAAAGTAGGTACCCCCAGTTCAAAAACTGGCTAAAAAGTGGCTGTTTCAAAGTCTGAAAAATGGGAAAAAAATCTGGAAATATTTCCATAAAGTCAGGTGCACATTTTCAACAAATATAAACACATTCTGCGAAGTTTCAAGGCTTTTGGTTGAAAACTGTAGGAAGAGTTGATTTCACAATGTAAGTACCCCCCAGTTCAAAAACTGACTAAAAAGTGACTAAGTTTCAAAGTCAGGAAGAATGGTAAAGAAATCTGAAAATTTTTCCATAAAGTCAGGTGCACATTTTCAATATACCTAAAAACATTCTGTGAAGTTTCAAGGCTTTTGGTTGAAAACTGTAGGAGTAGTTGATTTCACAAAGTAGGTACCCCCATTTCAAAAGCTGGCTAAAAAGTGACTAATCTTCAGTCTGGAAAAATGGGAAAAAAATCTGGTAATTTTTCCATAAAGTCAGGTGCACATTTTCAATATACCTAAAAACATTCTGTGAAGTTTCAAGGCTTTTGGTTGAAAACTGTAGGAGGAGTTGAGTTAACAATGTAGGTACCCTATTATCACATAATCGCTCCTAATATATCAAATGTTCATGTTGTTTCGTTAAAACTTATCTGACAATCCTTTAAACAACATTTAGATCTCTAACACTACACTACGATATTTTTTTTGTAGGGTTAAAGTTCATTATCTGTAGTAACCTTATATACCTTCTCACTAGTATATGTGTTATATACCGAACGTAATAACAGGTGTTTGATAACAGTTTTATCTTGTATAAATAAGGTGCATCAAGAATCTAGAGGGACTCTGTGCGAACACTTACATGAGAAAGTATTAATGTAGAGATTAATGTAGTATTGAATGAGATAATAAACACAACGAGGAAGATGTAGTAGTCTATTATTAGTATTGTTATCATTATTAAATGTAACACGGCATAGTGTTACAGAAGAGATTTTATGGTGTCGACCAGGATTATGGGTACTGTCCCATAAACGATAACAGTTGAACCATGACATTGGTCTGTTATATCTGTTATAGAATGACATTTAATGTGGAATCTATTACTAATACTTTGGTCAAGTGGTTGCTGTTTCATTGATGGAAAAAAATAACAAGTTGCTGTTTTGATGATCGCAAAGGTATCAAGCAAATAAACACTGGAAGAATGGTATGATTATAAAAAAGAAAACAAATTATTTAAGTAAGGAAACATATGGAAATCAATTAACTAAGGAAACATATGGAAAACAATTATCAGAAACAATGAACTAAGAAAATCAATCCTGTAGCGGCAAAGAAAATCAAACGTATTGAATGGAAAATAAGTTGATTTTATCCTTCTCATAAACAATGGCTGAGGAATTACAGGCAACTTTTCAACATTTGGCTAATCGAATGCATAATGTATCATTAACTGTAGGTACACAAGGTGTTTCTCTGATTTTTCCACATTTTGAGGAAAATCCAAAAGATTTTTAAAATTGGATTAAATCAATAGAAAATACAATGTATTAGGTTTTAACGAATTTGGCTGGGGATAAAAAAATAATTGCTTATCAGGCAAGTAAGAATCCAGTAAGAGATTTTATCCATCGCTGGCTCCAAGTATCAAAGTATGGAGTTCGCATTTACTGAGATTTTCCGAAATGTGCACATCTGGCACATCAAAATTTAGCAGGTATTTGTTATATATATTAAAGTTATATAAGAATAAATAAAACATATGTTCCTTTTCAAGATGATGTTCATATCGCTTCTATTGTAAGATTAAATCAAAAAGTTAAAAACTAGACCCCAGAGTGTCATGGTATGTCAGGTACGAATTAAACATAATATTTTACCGACAAGCGAATAAACATCTCCAAAACAACTTCTCGAATTTACGGGCATCGGCGACGATGATAACAACTCGTTTATCGGGAATCAGCCAGGTTTAATGGCCATCGATGCTGTTGTTCGTGTAACAAAAACGAAAGTGATGCCAATGATGTTAGTAAATAATACAAACCGATGGTTCACTCTTAAACGAGGTTGTAGAGTACGTACTTTCGCTTTATTAGGAAAGAAAAGTGTATTGTCCTTGAATGAAATAATTGCCAATTCAAAACTTCCGGAAACCAGTGAGACGTGCCATTAGAACGTAAAGCACAAATACAAAAGATATTGGTTGCAAATATGGATGTTTTTTTAGCTAATGACTCTGAATTAGGGCATACTGAGACAGTTAAAATTGAAATAGATACAGGAAAACACCCACTAATAAGGATGAAACCTTATAAGTGTCCCCTATCTCAAAGAGAAATTATTAATAAGGCAGTAGATGACATGCTAGGTTTTGGCATTATCCCGATATCTAGATCACCTCGGAGTTCACCAGTTTATCTTGTAAAATAATGTGGTTCAATACGTTTCTGTATAAATTACAGCAAACTTAATAAAGTCACCAAGCAAAATTCTTTTCCCTAACCTCACATTGATTCTTTACTTGGTGTACTTGGTGGATCAAAATATTTTACTTCTTTAGACCTCCGTGCAGGTTTTTGGCAGGTTACAATGAACAAAAATTCAATAGAGAAAACAGCTTTCACATAAAGGCTTATTTGAATGCAAGGTTATGCCTTTTTCCTTAGTCAATGCACCAGCTATCTTTTCCCGGCTAATGTCGATTGTCATTGAGGGCTTTGATAAATTTACAACTGCATATCTAGATGATTTGTTAATTTTCTCACAAACACTTGACGAACATTTGAAACACATTCAGCTAGTATTTGACAGATTAAAAGAATATTGGCTGGGATCGAAATTAACAAAATGTTCATTTTTAAAGCCGGAAACACATTATTTAGGCTTTGTCTTTAATGCCTCTGGTATTAACCTGATCCAAAGAAAGTTGAGGTAATAAGATTACTAGCTCCTCCTACATCTGTAAAAATTGTCATGTCTTTTATTGGTATGATGAGTTATGATCGGCGTTTCGTACCAAACTTCTCAAAAATCGCTGAACCGTTAATTTCTTTGACAAAAAGGCATGTTTTTTTGGTCGGAAGATTGTCAAAAAGCCTTCGATTACCTTAAAGACGGATTGTCTATCATACCCTATCTCTCATATACAGATTTAATATACCAATTATTCTTTATACGGATGCTTCAAACACCTGTATTGGTGCTGCTCTTGCTAAGCCTAGTGATGAAGATCACGACACAATACCTGGTGTCAAGAATGAAAAACCTATTTACTTTCTATCTCACAAATTAAGTGACACACAAACTCGTTGGTCAACTATTCAAAAAGAGGCATTTGCTATATTTTATGCTCTTGGAAAACTAGATCACTACATACATGGTGCAGAGATAACTGTCAAATCTGACCACCGTCCCCTAAAATATCTCCTAGAATCCCCGATGCAAAACAAAAGATACAGCTTTGAGCATTATCAATATCTGGATATAACCTAAAAATTGAATATTTGTCTGGAAAATCTAATTCTTGTGCTAGTTTTCTGAGTAGAATACCTCCTTCTTCACTTCCATCCCCTAATGATGATTTTAAAACTATTGAAGTTGATATTTCTAGTAATACTTATGAGATAAATACTTTCAACTCAAATGAATTTGAACCCATACAATTTGCAAGCTGTAAGATAGATGAAACCAGACAAGATTATTCTGACAATTCTCAAATCAAACCCAATGAATTCGATACTAAGATTGAACAAGAAAAAGATGAAGATATCAGAAAAATCATAAAACCACTCAAACACGATGCTTGTCCACAGTTCGTTCAGAATAAATTCATCATAGTATATGATCTGTTATATTATATTTCGAATACAGAAGATGAACCCATTTTAAGACTATATATACCTGAGCAATTAAGAGATAAAGTTCTTAAACAGTTTTCTGTTAATAATTGTCATGTTAGAATAAATAAAACTTTTGATGGAATCAAATTAAACATAAATATTACTTCCCAAGGTTATACAAGAAAATATGTCAATATGTGTCAACCTGTGTAACTTGTCAGGTAAGAAATTCCACAAAAACCAAAAGCCCCTTTGCAAATAGCAGATATTGCTACTTTTCCTTTCTCTAAAATAGCTGTAGATATAGTCTGACCTTTACCAACCACTTTGTCAGGTAACAAGTATATTGTTACATTCATATGTTTATATACAGGTTGGGTTGAGGCATTTCCAGTACCTGATAAAAGTGCGCAAACTTAATGTCACCTTATTATTGCTGAAATATTTCCTCGATTTGGCTGTCCCTTACATTTAATAAGTGACAATGCTGCTGAAATGCATTCTAAAGCTCTAGCAGAAACATTACAAATGTGGAATATTGATCATATTTTTACAAATTATTATCACCCAGAATAAAACAGTTAGTTTGAAACATCACACAAAATGTTAATGGACATGTTAGCTAAAAAAGCGCAAGGTGACTTTCAAAATTGGGATCTTTTCTTAAATTCTATTTTTTTGCTGGTTTGAGATTTAATGTTAATGAATCATCTAAATATTCCCCATTTTATCTTTTGTGTACTCGTGATGTAGTACTACCACTTGATAACCTTTTCAAACCAAGAAGGAAATATCATAGTGAAGATAAACATCAAATGGCCTTAGAAAATCAACATAAAGCATTCATGTTGGTACATAAACACCTTAAGAAAGCTAAACTTTGGCAGAAAAAACATGCAGATAAAAATAACAAAGAGTCCAAGTTACAAGTTGGTGACCCTGTGTATCTTAAAATCGAAAACAGAAAAACTAAACTTCAAAACAAATGGGAACCATTTTATCGTATAATCAAACAAACACCTGTATCTTTTATCATAAAAAATCAGTTTACTGGAGAAATACAAAAGTGGCATATTAATCGCATTCGCTTGACGAATAGAGATAATTGGGAAATACCTAAACAAGTTGGTCAAAAACCTGTTAGAAAATCTCAATATGTTGTTCCACCAGAAGACTCAAAATCCGAACATGCCACTCATAGTAACGAGTATTTGTCGGAAGATTAACTACCTTTGGCACAACTAGCAAAAAAATACCAACATAAACGCGAAACAAGCTCTGATGAGAGTGATATACCATTGCCTGAAAGAAAAATATATCATAGAAATCTTAACTCTGAGGGTAATGTCTCTATTGAAACTGAAATTACTGGACAGCAAACACTGATCAAACCGATATGGTGATCGATGAAGTAGAACAGATGACGAGCAAACAAGATAAAACAAGAAAAATAACAAATTTGTAACAAGCAATAACTGATATGTCAAAATAGGCTCGAAAAACATTGTTTACCTGAAGTAGACAAAGCGATTAGCTGTTAAGGCTGTTGATTTAATAATGTGGATACTGTTGATCTCCTTTTATATTTTTCAGAGAGGCAAAATGGGACCCATAATTTCGCACCGTTAATTGGCTTGAGCATTAGTACAATTTTGATTAAACAAAGTAAGTGAATTTATAAAATACCTGCTAAATTTTGATGTGCCATATAACACTTACTCGATCAAAATGCAAAGTCGTTTATCCACACCCAGCCCCAAAATTTGAGAAGATATATACTATGCAAAAAAATTAATAAAGTCAGTGTATAAGCATTATAAAGATAAACCAATTGGTTTTCAGGGAGTATTTCGTAACTTACGCACTGAAGTTTTCTATCTAAAAGATAGTAAAAATAAGTTAGTTAATATTTTTAGAGAGTACAGATTGTTAAACCATAGATCGCGTAGATCTTTAATACCTGTTATATGCTCAGCTTTAAAATTTCAATTTGGCGTTGAAACAGACGTTGATGTTAGTACAATCAACAAAGATATCCAAATATTACGTCAAAATCAGATGAAAGTAACTCATGTATTGGAAAAGAGTATGTCCATATTAAATACTTCTCGACTTGAGTTTTTGCAAAACAGACACAAAATAAACGAGATAATTACTAAACTCGAAGCCTCTGAAAAAAAATTCAAACCATTATAAATGAGTTCTCAAAAAAATTGTCAAATACAAACTTTTTTAAAATTCTACTTCAAACTTGATTTGATTATAAGAGAAATTAGTCAGACTTAAGATAAAGCAATGTGATATTTTGAAAGATTTAATCTGCAACTGAGTTCATTATCCTCGCACGAAATAAATCCATCTGTTATATCTCCTCAGAATCTGAAAGATATTTTACAAAAGGTACAATCACACCTTTCGGAACTAACAAAATTACCTCAAAACATTGAAGACAATTTATGGGCATACTATAAACTTTTAACTTGTGAAACAGTTGTGCAACGTCATCACATTTTTTTGTCCTAACAGTACCGTTGTTGGATTAAAATGGCAAATTTAATATCTTTGAAGTACGTACTTTTCCATTTCCATTGGCAAATGCCACGAAAAATCATAAAACAATGACTGCTAAATATGACATACAATCTGCAGCTCTTGCCATCAACGACGGCTGATCACATTATTTCACACTTAATTCTTTTGAGTTGAGGAGCTGTGCAAAATCATATGGCTTTTGCACAATCAATAGCCCAGATTGGGCCTTACCCCACATCTAATTAAGTGATTGAATGCTTAAAACTGATATTGACAGAAGATTCTTGTCAAGTCGCACAAACGTTATTAAATCGGTCACTACATTCACCAAATCTTACAGCACCGGGTTTGTTAGCTTTTTGGGTATCTTAAAGACAGTGTTTACATATCATCGCCAACAACAATAGAATAAATAAAGTGCAGTATTTAAAAGGGAGAAAGGAACATTTCAGTTGATATTTTTTCTGTAGTAGTGTCAAATTTCAGAAAAAGACTTTCTCTAGTGATCATGAACAGAGACGGACAATTGGATGACATTGTGTGATGATTCGTTTCGTAAACTAGTAATATTGACAGGAAAAAAAAGATGTAAATACAAATTTTGCAAACTTTCAGTTATCTCGTCCAAAAAATTTTAATTGTTTTAGATCCCGAAATTAGACATAAAGATTGAATACCAAAATTTTCAAAAACATCGTGCATAAGGTAGTTGAGTTCAGTACTGGTGTTTCAGGTCCCAGCCAAGAATATTTCACTTATATCGAGACGTCGCCAGCTATAGGTGAAAGTGCGGAAATTGTTGTGTTTGTGTTGCGCTGATGGCATTATACAGCAGGGTTCTTTATCGTGCTACGCCTACAGTGACACAGGACCTCGTTTATTTTAATTTCCCATCCGAAAGAACCGCGACTTTTATTTCGGAATGCCGATTTCTTTGCGAAAGAACAGTCACTACCCACTTTCAAGTCTTGGGTCAGACTCGGTCGGGGTTCGTTCCCACGACCTTCCATTTACGGAGCGAGCACTCTACCAACTAAGCTACCGAAGTGAGTGAGTGAGTGAATTTTTGTTTTAAGCCGCATCAGCAATTTTGAAGCTGTTCGCGGCTAGAAAAATGTAAAAGATACAAAAAAATCAATAAAAATCTAAATAAATGTAAATCTATTTGTATAAGAAAATAATTACCGAAAAGTAAACTAATTAAAACCAGTAATATCGCAGACAAATTAAATAAAAAACACTGGAAAATAAATAGTAAAACAATTAAATTTTACCAAATAAGTTAATTTCCCGAAGAAAGTTTAAAATTTTATGCCAATGGATATTACTTAAAAGATCTTGCATCCATGATGCTGAATAAAAAGTATCCCTTGTATCTGCAAAGTCAACACAATCCAGCAAAATGTGCTGAACAGATTGTGACTTTGTCACGGGACACATTGTCGAGGTTGTTTACCCTTTAAAATAAAAAAGTGTGTAAATTGACCGATTCTACAGCGCCTAAGAACAGTACTTTCGCACCTACTGTCTTGGGATAAAGGTATAAATCCCAGACAGGGCTGAACTGAATGAAGCTTATTGTGTTCTTGGCTATTTCAATGACTTGACCATTGATTATTGATATAATTGTATATCAATGGCTTTAAATCAGTCTGAGGAATTAAACAATTAGTCATTGGCTCCACTGTTGCCTTTTATACCAACATGTCTAGGCAACCAACGATAATAACAATAATAATTTTATTAAAATCTGAAAAAGCATATGATAAAGATGTATGCAGTTCCAGAATATCACGAACTAGGCGATTTTGAAATATACTCAGCTGTTAATATAGAACTTTCATTTGGAAGACGAATGTTTATTTTTCATTTCCAACAATGGCAGCAAAAGCTTCTCGATCACCATCTTTTAATCTATCAGTATATATTAAAAACAGGTGGCGAAGTTCCTGTCTAATAACAACAGGAACCATCAGTGCATAGTAATATTTAATGATAGCAAATTCCCGCTGTAAAATTTCTTCGCTTGTTTCCGACTTTTTCATATTTTGAAAGATCCAGATTCACTTCTGGTTTATCAATAAGCCAAGGAGGATTCTCTGTTAATTTGTGTTTTAATTAGATCAAGGTTTAAACCACATTCCTCCAATTTACGTTTTATACGAATACCTAATGGTGCTATTGCTTTGACTTTTTTACTGTAGATGTCTTGATATGAAGGGTTAAAAACACAATCAAATGCCGGATTAGATGGATTCGCATCTAATTTATTTATATTTTTTTGGAACTCTGGATTCATTAATTTCCAACTGTTTGGCTTATGTTTTTTATTATCAAACTTTTCGGTCTTAGTGTCACTGATGAGGAATGGATTTCCGAAATGTGCACATCTGGCACATCAAAATTAAACTGGTATTTGTGTTATATATATTTGTAGCTCATTAGCCTCAACATATAAACTATCAATTGGAGACGTTTTATAAGCTCCTAAACAAATACGTAGACCTTGGTGATGAATTGCGTCAAGGTCTTTTAAATATGACTTGCGAGCAGATCTATAAATAATGGAACCATAATCAATTTTTGATCTAATAAGCGATCTGTATAAATAAATTTAGGTTGATCACCACCCTAATTTGTATTGGATAAAACTTGTAAAATATCTAATACCTTCAGGCATTTAGCTTTCAGGCATTTTATATGCGGTATAAAAGTTAATTTGGAATCAAATAGAATTCCTAAAAACTTCTTTTACAACTTTGATAAGGTTGTCATTGATATACAGCTCTGGGTCATTATGCATTTTGCGTTAGTTGCAAAAATGCATGCAACATGTTTTAGTTTTAGAAAACTTAAAACCGTTTTCAAATGACCATTTTTGAATTTTGTTGAGGCAAAGTTTTAGCTGCCTTTCAAAAGTATGCATATGCGTCCCTCTACAGGATATGCCAAAGTCATCAACAAAGAGAGACCCATCTATATTTTTATTTAAAACTTTTGCTAAGCTGTTGATTTTTATACTGAAACCACACTGAATATGAGTGAGAAGGTTGTTAGACTCAAGATAATAAACGAGTCTATTATTAATCATCCTCTCCATGGTTTTACAAACACAATTAGTTAAGACGTAAGGCCTATAATGAGATGAATCAGAGTGATCTTTTCCAGGCTTAGGAATATGAATAATAATTGATTTATGCCAAGATGATGGGAAAGTATCACTCTGCCAAATGTCATTAAAGATATCTAACAGAGTGAAAGGACATTAAGTGGCCAAATTTTAAAGAAGTTGATAATGCACATCATCTGGACCAACTGCCGTATCATGTGCTGTGGAAAGTGCATTTTAAGTTCTTCATATGAAAATATATCATTATATTGCTCAGAATTGTCCGATTTAAAGGGAAATTTATTTTGTTCTTGGATCTTTTAATATTTTTGAAATTCTGAAGTGTAATTAGCTGAAGACGAATTTTTTTATATCGTCTCAGCAATTTTGTGAGAAATGTCTTTTTCAGATGTTAAAATTGTATCATTTATTTTAGGTGTTTAACATTATCGGAAGAACCTTTACCTTTAATTTTACGCACCATTTTCCAAACTTTTTTTAATGTGGTGCGAGAATTGATCTTGGAGACATAATTTCTCTAAGAATCTCTATTACACTTTTTAGCAGTTCTTCGAGCTTTTGCACGAAATATACGGAGAAACTGTGAATTATTTTGTGTTGGAGACTTATTGAATTGTCTCTCAGCTTGCTTCCTATTTTTCCTAGCTTGTTTTGTATTCCTCATTATACCATGGTTTATGGATTCTAAGATTTACAGAGGTCTTAGGAATGCATGTATTAGCTATGTCTATGAGGATGTCAGTAAAACTCTAAATTTATCAGTTTCATTTTCAAATCTCTCGACAAAATTTTTTTCTGAACAGAGATTGCGAAACAGATTCCATCTATGGATTGTAATATCATTTGCCCAGGAAAAATTACAGTCAATTCTTAAATATACAAAGATCATCATTTGAAAGCAATGTTTCTATTATTTTTCCTTTATTATAAAAAAAAAAATAAAAAGAAAACTTTAAAGCATGACCTTCCTGATAAAGATGGTTTAACGACCGTGAAGTCGAAACATTCTGTTCATCGACTTCGTGTTCTTGCCAGGGATGTATCATCAGATGAAGAAATGGAATGTGCTTCAGCATCGCAGCAAATATCCCCAATAAGAACACAAAATAAAAAAAGGAATAATACAAATATCACTCAGTGGAATTGCAGAGGTTTTAGAAATAATTTAGATGAAGAAGCACTATTAGCTTAATATTTTAACCCTGTAGCATTTTGTCTTCGAAAAACATATGTTAAAGAATCGGATACCGAGTTAAAATTAAGATATTACAAACAGCATCATTCTTTTTCACCAAATATCGAAAGAGCTTCCAGAGGTGCAGCAATTTTTGTACGTAATGGCACTATTCATAGTCCAATTACTTTGACAACAAATCTCCAAGCAGTGGCAGCCCGCCTAACACTTCAAATTACCATTACCTTATGTCTAATTTATATTCCTCCATCTTGTTCGTTACAGCTTGCTGATATGCAAAACTTAGTTGAGCAAGTTACCAAAACCATTTCTTTTATTTGGTGATTTTAATGGTCATAATTTTCTTTGGGGAAGTCCTCGACTTGATGATAAAGGAAAAATAATGGAAACATTGCTTTCAGATAATGATCTTTGTATATTAAATGATAGATCAAAAACATTTTTTTCTGATGCGACAGGTACTTACTCATCAATAGATCTGTCAATTCTTGATCCAGATATTTTAAATGATTTTTTATGGAAAGTTAATGATGATCGTTGTGGAAGTGATCATTTTCCAATTATATTATAATACACATTTGGGGGAAATGATACTACAATCCATAGATGGAATTTTACCAAAGCGGATTGGAATCGGTTTCGCAATCTCTGTTCAGAAAAAATTTTGTCGATGGATTTGAAAAAGAAACCGATAAAATTCAGAGTTTTACTGACATCGTCATAGAATTAGCTTATACGTGCATTCCTAAAAAATCTGCAAATCCTAGAATCCATAAACCATGGTATAATGAGGAATACAAACAAGCTAGGAAAAATAGGAAGCAAGCTGAGAGACAATTCAATAAGTCTATAACACAAAATAATTCACAGTTGCTCCGTATATTTTGTGCAAAAGCTCGAAGGACTGCTAAAAAGTGCAGAAGAGATTCTTAGAGAAATTATGTCTCCAAGATCAATTCTCGCACCACATTAAAAAAAGTTTGGAATATGGTGCGTAAAATTTAAGGTAAAGGTTCTTCCGATAATGTTAAACACCTTAAAATAAATGATACAATTTTAACATCTGAAAAAGACATTTCTAACAAAATTGCTGAGACGATATAAAAAAATTCGTCTTCAGCTAATTACACTTCAGAATTTCAAAAATATCAAAAGATCCAAGAACAAATTAAATTGTCCTTTAAATCGGACAATTCTGAGCAATATAATGATATATTTTCATATGAAGAACTTCAAAATGCACTTTCCACAGCACATGATACGGCAGTTGGTCCACATGATTTGCAATCAACTTCTCAAAAATTTGCCCCCTCAATGTCTTTTCACTCTGTTAGATATCTTTAATGACATTTGGCAGAGTGATACTTTCCCATCATCTTGGCATAAATCAATTGTTATTCCTATTCCTAAGCCTGGTAAAGATCACCTTGATCCATCTAATTATAGGCCTATCGTCTTTACAAGCTGTGTTTGTAAAACCATGGAGAGGATGATTAACAATAGACTCGTTTATTATCTTGAGTCTAACAACCTTCTCATTCATATTCAGTGTGGTTTCAGGCACAACAGGAGTACCTTGGATCACTTAGTTCGGCTGGAATCATTCATTAGAAATACCTTTATTAATAAACAACATGCGGTCTCAATCTTCTTTGACCTAGAAAAGGCATATGATACGACTTGGAAATATGTCATTCTTAAAGATCTGCATGAAATGGGTCTCAGAGGCCATACTCCTACTTTTATTAAAAACTTTCTCGAAAATCCAAGGTAGTTTAGGGTCCACCTTCTCTGATGTTTTCGAGCAACAGATTGGGGTCCCTCAAGGAACTATTTTATCAGTTACTCTTTTTAGTATAAAAATGAACAGCTTAGCAAAAGTTTTAAATAATACTATAGATGGGTCTCTTTTCGTTGATGACTTTGGCATATCCTGAAGAGGGACGCATATGCATACTTTTGAAAAGCAGCTACAACTTTGCCTCAACAAATTTCAAAAATTGTCATTTGAAAACGGTTTTAAGTTTTCTAAAACTAAAGCATGTTGCATGCACTTTTGCAACAAACGCAAAATACATAATGACCCGGAGCTTTACATCAATGACAGCCTTATCAAAGTTGTAAAAGAAGCGAAGTTTTTAGGAATCCCTTTTGATTCAAAATTAACTTTTATCCCTCATATAAAAAGCCTTAAGGCTTAATGCCTTAAGGTATTAGATGTTTTAAAAGTTTTATCCAATACAAATTGGGGTGGTGATCAGCCTACATTACCTCATTTGTACAGATCGCTTATTAGATCGAAACGTGATTATGGATCCATTATATATGGATCTGCTCGCAAATTATATTTAAAAGACCTTGACGCCATTCATCACCAAGGTCAACGTCTTTGTTTGGGAGCTTTTAGAACGTCTCCAATCGAAAGTTTTTATGTTGAGGCCAATGAGCATCCTTACATTTAAGACGCATTAAACTATCTCTGCAGTATGCTACAAAATTATTTGCAAATCCAACTAATCCGGCAGTTGATTGTGTTTTTCATCCTCCTTATCAAGACCTCTACGATAAAAAGGTCAAGGTATTGCACCTTTAGGTATACGTTTAAAACCAAAGTTGGAGGAATGTGGTTTACATCTCAACCTTATTCAAAAGCACAAATTACCAGATGAGCCTCCTTGGCTTCTGGATAAACCGGAAATCAATATAGATCTCACAAAGTTTAAAAAGTCGGAAACAAGTGAAGAAGTTTACCAGTAGGAATTCGCTCTCATTAAAAATAGATATACACAACTGATTCCTGTTGAAATTAGACATAAACTTCGAGAATGGTTTTTAATATATACTAATGGATCAAAAGATGGTGATCGAGAAGCTGCTGCTGCCATTGTTGGAGACGAAACAATAAATATTCGTCTTCCAAATGAAAGTTCTATATTTACAGCTGAGGCTAAAGTAATTTTACTTGCTTTGCAATATATTTCAAAATCGCCTCATACTAATTTTTTGATATGTTCTGACTCTTTATCAGTCCTTCGGGCAATAAAGAGCAGAAATTAGATCACCCCCTAATATGTGAAATTCTGGAACTGCATACATCTATTTTATATTCTATTTCAGATTTTAACAAAATTATTAATTATTGTTGGTTGCCTAGCAATGTTGGTTTAGAAGGCAACAGTAAAGCCGATTCAGCAGCATTATCCAAACAAATAACTACTTCTTTTGTTCCTTATACTGATTTAAATCCATTGATATGTGCTTATATCAATGATCAATGGTCAAGTCATTGGAAAAGCCAGGAACACAATAAGCTTCATTTAGTTCGGCCCTGTCTGGAATGAATACATATATTCCAGTACAGAAGGCGTAATAGTATTGTTGTTCGGCGCTGTAGAATCGGTCATGGTTATTTTACACACTCATTTATTTTAAAGGGTGAAGAACCTTCACAATGTGTCCCTTGTCAAAGTTAACTATCTATTCAGCACATATTGCTGAATTGTTTTGACTTTGCAGATACAAGGGTTTCTGTTTATTCAGCATCATCGATGCAAGATCTTTTTAGTAATGTCCTTGGACATAACATTTTAAACTTCCGTCGGGAAATTAACTTATTTGGTAAAATTTAATTGTTTTACTATTTATTTTCCAGTGTTTTATATATAATTTGTCTGTGATATCACTGGTATTTATTAGTTTACTTTAGGTAATTATTATTTTATTATACAAATAGATTTACATTTATTTAGATTTTTATTGATACTATTGTATGTTTTACATTTTTCTAGCCGCGAATAGCTGCAAAAATGCTGATGCGGCTCAAAACAATATTTCACTCACTCACCCTCTATTATCAAGTCGAGGACTTCCCCGAAGAGGATTATGGCCATTAAAATCACCAACTAATAGAAATTGTTTAGTAACTGCTCGACTAAGTTTTGCATATCAGCAAGCTGTAACGAACAAGATGGAGGAATATAAATTGAGCATAGGATAATGTTAATTTAAAGCGTTAGGCGAACTGCCACTGCTTGGATTTCTTTTCAAAGTAATTGGACAATTAATAGTGCCATTACATACAAAAATTGCTGCACCTCGGGAAGTTCTGTCGATATTTGGTGAAAAAGAATGATGCTGTTTGTAATATCTGAATTTTAACTCGGTATCCGATTCTTTAACATATGTTTTTCGAAGACAAAATGCTACAGGGTTAAAATCTTAAGCTAATAGTGCTACTTCATCTAAAACCACTGCAATTCCACTGAATGATTTTTGTATTATTCATATTTATTTTGTGTTCTTATAGGGGAAATTGACTGCGATGATGAAGCGCATTCCATTTCTTCATCTGATGATAATCCCTTGCAAGAACACGAAGTCGATGAACAGAATGTTTCGACTTCACGGTCGTAAAACCATCTTTATCAGGAAGGTCATGCTTTAAAGCTTTTTTTAAAATCATTATTTTTTTTTTTTTATGCAAGTTTGTCCCGATCAGGTGTTATTTTAGTTTCATCTGCAGCAGAATTATTCTCTTCCTATGTTTTAAGTTTTCCATTCTTCGTTATTTTATTATTGTTAACATTTTTTTCTGTTTGAGTTGTTGCAGTAGAAGTGGTAATTTTCTTTTTAGTTTGAGTTATGTTTGTTGTTGTATTTGATAAAATAAAATCTGTTTGACAGGCAATACTTTTAAATGTTTTAGAAGCAGAACCAGTTGCTACTGCAGCATAAGATGTGCTTGGACCTTTCTGCTCCTTGATATATAAGGTTTTAGCTTCACCATTAGAGATAGTTTTATTAATCTTAAGTTTTAAAATTTCTCTCTTCCACAATGAGCAGTCCCTGGAGGAGGCCATATGGTTTTCTCCATAATTTGCACATTTTGAAGTGAGGAAACAACCATCAGCAGCGTGGTCTTTTTAACATCGCAGTGGATTTTGAATTTATTTAGCCACTGCAATGTTATAATAATTAGCTTTGATTTCCTTTGGTGGTGAGGACAAATTAAAAGTAAGGAGGTAAGTATTAATTTTAATAAGTTAGCCCTCCCTTTTCACCATTAAACAACTCTGGGTAACAGCTTGTTCCTTTAACTCGTCAGCATTTTCATTTTCTGACATGTCAAATATAACTCTGTCAAGGTCTCTTATAATACCTTTGGTACTGTTAAGAGTTTTGTGCGGAGTTACTTTAACCGCCATATTCGCAAAATGATTTGCTGCTAATAAATTCACTGACTGGCCTGTTCCTGCATTGGATCAGTAGTGCCCCTGGTCCAATTTTTTAATGCTTTCTACTGAAACACTCACACTTCTGTACCACAAAAGAATTTATTTTTAATGTCTCGTCTCTGGCTGAATCAACAACTACAAACTTTGCCCATGATATATTAATTTTTATTTATTTCTTCATCACTATCCTCTCTTAATCTTTTTGAACTATTCTGAATTTTATTTTTATTTTCCATGGTGGTGTAAGGTGGTTCATCTTCCTTGCTCCCCACTTGCCGATATGGAGTGCCAACGAGGGCGATGCCTTAGTTCCGGGAATCTCCTCTCGGAACAGCACCAGGGACTACAAGGAAGACATACATCCCAATAAAATCGCAATGCACAGTTGAGCACATCACAATAGAACAGGACTAGACCCATAAGCCACCGCCTTCTACAGACAAAAAAACAAGACCAAGGTTAAGCACCACGAATGTTAAAACGTGAGCAGAGCTAAAAAAAACGATATCTTGCCTGTAGGGCTTGGCGTGACCAGCCAATTTGTTGGACACGGGCCGATGCCAACCGTCCTAAGTAAAGGTCAAAGTGATGTGTTGGTCGAAAGTTAGCCGCAACCCACATGGTCCTCAATCACCAGAATTCCTTCCTCCACCATTAAGGATTGCATTCCATGGCAAACGAAATGCCTCATTTTATTCGCCTTTAACAAGAATGAGGTGCTGGGGACCTTTTCTAACCCGGGTTCCCCACGGGGACTACCAAAGAGGTACCATGTATAAAGAATTGTATAAAAAAAGTGTCCTGAAAGTGAATAAAGTTTTTTTTTTCATGCCCAACTTTTTCAAAGTTACGTTGGTTCAACAAGTTAATAATTTTGTTTTTTGTAATCAACGTAAAATCATTAATTATTATTAAAATTAAATAATTTAAGTCCTTTTTACATGATAAATATATTTAATTCAAGATAATTTTGAATTTCAGAATTATTTGATTAAACTAAGAAAGCTTTCGAACAACCTATCGGTAATATTGTATTAAATTTGCATCAAAAACATAAAATTTGATAGATCGCTAAACTAACAGTGCTTTAAAATTATTCCCCAAGGCTCCGTTAGCTAGCAAAAATTTAAATCTCATAAAAACGGTGATATTTTAATAATATTATAACAAAATATAAATTAAAAATATTAAAGAAACTCTCTACAATTGCTCAATATACCTCACGTTGAGCTATTCCCTAATATAACTGAAATTTCTATGTTATTTTTGCTGATGACATTATTATGGTCTGAGATACTATTAAAGGCTTACAAAAGCAATTGTATTAGAAAATCATTGCAAAGAATATTTTTTACAAGTAAACCTTGAGAAAACCAAAATTATTATTTTTGTTAAAGTTGGTAGATTATCTTAACGTGAAAAATGGTTATATAATGGTGTAGAAAAACAAATAACAAATTTTTATACATATCTTTATATAAACTTAACAAAACAGTACAGTAAATATGGTAAAACCATTAGCCCAAAAACGCAAGAGGCTGGTAATAAGTATATTAAAAACAGTAAGTAGTCCAGGGAACCTGATATAATACTTTCTTCAAACTTTTTAATACTATGATATATCCAGTGATATTGTACGGTTCAGAAGTGTGGAATTATCAAATGTACGATGTGTTAGAAAGAGTTAAGACATATGCATATAATCGTTTCCTTACTGTTGGTATAAATGCTGTTAACTTGTAACTTTAGAAGAATGTGGTAGGTTACCCCTATATATTGTCACTTTTAAACGAATAATTAAATATTGGTTTAATATATTCAGCATGAGTACAGATAGATACGTTAGGAAGTGTAATGATATGCTTTATCATCTTGATAATCAAGGATATAATAACTGGGTCTCCAAAGTTAGACATAAACTGTGTTCTTTAGGTTTTGGTGAGTTATGATATAATCAGGGGGTAGGAAATAATGATGTTTTTATGGAATTTTTTGTACTAAGGCTTAAAAATAAATTTTTTCAAACCTGGTACAAGGATTTGATTAATAAACCAAAACTTTCCACATACAGAAATTTCAAACATACTTATGATAGGGAGATATATTTTGATAAAATTAAGATTAATAAGTTTAGACACGCACTTTCGATTTTTAGATGTGGTACACACAATCTTATAATTAAACTTGGTAGACCTAAAGGGCTTGTAGTGGTGATAGAGTTTAGAAATGTGCAATTCACATCTTGTTAAAGGCGAGTACCACTTTTTATTTGTAAAAAACATATTGAACTTAGAGAAAAGTTTCTACCATCTAAATATTCTTCAAAACCAAACTATCATAAATTTACAATGTTATGTTATCAAAAAATGAAAATATTTTACTTAATCTCGGCATGTACATTTACTTTGCATTTCAAATGAAGAATGGTAATTAAGAATATGTAGGTTTATTTTATTGTTTACATGATTTTACATAATTATAAGTTATGTAACGATAACACGCTATCAAATTGTAATGTATGTGCACATCTGGCACATCAAAATTTAACTGGTATTTGTTTTATTTATTTACTACCGCTGCGCGGGTACCGCTGCTGGTGGAGTTAAACTCCCCGAGGGTATCCATAACTCAGGAGGCAGTACTTTGTGCTGTCAGAAAATGTACCATTAAGCAAAATATTCAGCCCTCTAAAATTTGAAATTTTTTTGAAACTAAGGTTTGTTCCCTCATGCAAAGCATTCCTTAGCTGGGTTTGGATTTATATAATATTGGAAACTTAGATTCATTATTTTCAACTGTTTGGCTTATGTTTTTTATCTATCAAACTTTTCGGTCTTAGTGTCACTGATGAGGAATGAATTTCCGGAATGTGCACATTTGGCACATCAAACTTTATCTGGTATTTGTTTTATATATATATGTTATGGGCTGGAGGTCTTAAAGCAATAAAGTATAATAATAATAGATATACATTTTGTAATAGCTTTTACATTATTAAAGTTTAAAAACATTTTATGTTTACTTTGTAATAACACTTTACGCCAAATTATAAAATAAAATGTTTCGTTATATATTTGCCACGGAAATATCACAATTCAATATTTTAGCAACACTAATTTATATACATGTACGTTTTCACAGTACCTTATCTTCCTGTTTCTCATCCCTATCTTCTTTTGTCTGAAATGAAAAAAAAGTGCACTAACAATTAAAATGTATTTTAAGCAAATAAAAGTCATAATTGGGCCCCTTATCGACCATTCCAATACTTGTAATTAAAAACCCAATTTTCCCATTCAAACTTAAGATAAAAGCATAAAAAGGGACAAACCATATGCCTACATTTTAATTGAAAATATATAAAATTTATAGTTTATGTCAAAAAAAATAAAATATAAACGCGTTATTTTTTTTATTTACGCGTAATCAAGTTTAAAATCACTAAAATTTGGTTCACAACTACTTATGTAACCCCCAAAAAAGCTTAAAAGGTTAACAAATCAGTAGTGTTATTCTAAAGTTTTATGTCACTGATGAGGAATGTATTTCCGAAATGTGCACGTCTGGCACATCAAATTTAAACTGGTATTTGCGTTATATATTATCTACATATAAATAAATAACAATTGACCGTATTTGCATCAACAAGGGATATTTATTTAATTTTTTATTGGTTTCCGTCATATTTATGTAGTCAGCATAAATTACTGAATACATCGAATTTTAAGAGACAAGCGGAATGTCCCTACACTCCATGAGCGAAAAATTAACTCAAGGAAACTTTAGCAAAGTTGAGTTATATATGTGTCGTTACGCATTTTTCAAGGGTCAAAATTTATATTTGTGTTAAAAATCGACGAAATTTGTCCAAATAAAATTACGCGAATATTGACGCTGAAAACATTTAAAATCGATTTTAAGTTTTTTAATATTAAGTTTAAATATTTCATACGATAAAATTAGCAACACTAGGGACAAAAACAGAAGAAATAAAATACAAACAATTAAAAATACACGAACCCAACATTAATTATTTTCAAATAAATACAATGTCGTCGGTTTATCAAAATTGACCACCTTTGATTTAAGTTTTTAAGAAAGTAAAATAATAATCAGGTCTCTTCACATTTTAGAATCTTTTGTTTAAATTTTTTTTTGTCTAAATTTATTATATTTCATTCATATATTATGCTTAAGTTAGAAGAAAAGTAAAACAGTAACGCAAGATGAAGAAGCACAAGCGTAAGCACCCAAGTTCTCTGGTTTTACAAAAAACAAATAATAATAATAATAATTATTATTTTGAGGCTTGTCAAAATCAAATAACTGGATGCTTATCTCATCTTTAGATAAATCTGTATGGTTAAGATAAATCTAGTCTTTTGCTTGCATTCAACAAAAACTTACTTTGTCTTTTTGTTCCTCCTCCTGTAGGGTTTGATATTGAAAATAGAAATGCAAAGGTAATGACGCGGGCGACATTAACTTTGAATCCAGAGCGTATCGTCTTTTTTCTTTTTCCCCTGAGTTTTGATCCTCATTTTTGCTTGAATTGGTTTTAGTGACAGTATTAGCAACATTTTTCTGTTCGTTAACTAGCACCAAATTTGATATCTGTGTATTTTTCTGTGTTTTTTTTGGTTTAGTATTAGGTGGTGGATCCGAATCATTAAACTTCCGAGTGTCAGATAAAACGTTATCAGGTTTTTCTAAAAATATATAGAGTAAAACGTGTGTAAATATAAGAAATTTGACTAAGTGTTTTTTGCTTGAAGAACAAGACAGTAAAAAAAGAAAGTGAATGACGGTCACGTTATATTACAAATCTCCCACTCATTCTTAAAGAGTAAATTTGTATTTTCTTCCGCAAATTTTATTCAATAAAGAAAAACCTCAATTTATATTTTGTCAATTGTTTTTGAGGGATTCGATAAAAATATATAGTTCAAATTACATTTATTTTCGATGATTTATCAAAAAAATATATTGTTATCATCATCAACAAAACTGGTACAGGTAGGTGTCTGTAGGTAAGTAGGTAATTGGTTAAGTATTCGTTTTTGATATAAACATAAAAGCTATTAGTTACTGTCATTTAGGGTAAGTTTCGACACCAAGGGAAATAAATCAAAAATTTAGAAACTTTCCTCAAGTCTACAATCTACATACCACTATTA
This sequence comes from Tegillarca granosa, assembly GCA_029721355.1. Lineage (NCBI taxonomy): Eukaryota > Metazoa > Mollusca > Bivalvia > Arcoida > Arcidae > Tegillarca > Tegillarca granosa. Next base: position 24,198,506 of record CM056597.1, read on the forward strand.
AAATATTTTTTTCTGTTTTACAATATTATAAAGTGTAATTTTTTCATTTAATCTTTTCAGACCGTTAAAATGTTTTTAATTTATTGTTCAGTTATGCATATGAACAGGTAATACTACACGATATTTGGCTAATTTTGGGCACTTCAAAAACAGGAATCGATAATTTAGAGTTTTGAGGTCTATCATAAAATAGTCATATGTATTCTGGAATTAACATGCAATAAATTTCATTGTTTTTCTGCATACACGATTTTCTGGTGTAATTGAACGAGTATAGTGACAAACGTATGATATTATGCGTGTAAGCATCACATGATGAAAAGGCATATTTAAGGATCCTTAAAGCCTCCTTAAAGCTGTCTTAAATTTCTCTTTAAGGACCTTTAAGGGGGCTTTAAGGATCCTAAAATATGCCTTTAAGGAGTCTTTAAGGACTCCTTAAAGATCCTTAATGGAACTGAAATTTTAAGGATCCTTAAGGAGGCCCTAAGGATCTTTATGAAATTTTTTTTTTTTTTTTTTTTTAAAAAATCTCAAGTTTTTAATTTTATATATTTAATTTTATTTTTATTTATTTATTACATTCTATAGTCTAACTGGATGCTCATTAATTAAATAGAAATTACAAGAAATTTTATAATTAAAATTTTCATTTGGTATCCGCTCTCACTGGGAATCGAACCCTGGTCCCTCAAGTTAGGAGTCCATCACCTGACCTATGTAGCTATGGAAGAGATGATACTGATGTTGATAATAATAAAATATTTCCCTAACACTATGCAAATGAGATCACGTGACTGAAAGAAAGCAAGTGGGACATTTTTAATTTATTTGTGAAAAATTTTGTGATATTTCTTTTAAGATATCTCTTACAACAAAAGGATCAAATTAATCAAATTAATTTTATTTATATATTTTTATAACAATTTCATATATAATTTGCTGGAGTCATCATTTTTATCTATATAGAATTTTAATTGCATTAGATAAAATATGTGTTGATAGGAATGCATTCCAAAATTTACCTGTAATATACTAGTATCAATCAGCAAGATGGTGTTTGATAATCAAATGTATTAATCACTTAATTAATTAATGTTGAAGACATCTGTTCTTTCCAACTCCTTTTACTTGAAAATTATTACTCTTATATGTAATAATTAGAGATGTAATTGATACAGAAGAAGCAGTTTGTTAACTATACAAACAGCTTATTAATTAAATAATTGGCCATAATGTCCAAAATAAATAAATGAATAAATGAATAATAAAATAAAATAATTAATTGAATAAATAAATAAATACATAAATATGGTTTTTTCGAGTCTATTTTTCAACCAAAAAAAAAAAAAAAACAGTTAAAATTCATTTATGAATTAAAAAACAAGTATTATTAAGAAAATAAATACGGCTCCTCTACAAAAACTTAATGTAGAAACTAGTATTCAGACAGGCATTACCTATGTCTCCTATGTCGTATAAACTAAACAAATTCAAAATATACTAAAAACAAATAATACTTTTTAACTGAATGAATGTAATAACCATCGTTCCATTAAATTGAAAAAAATTGAATACTATGTGTTAAGAAAAAAGATTTAAAAAACAAACCGGAAACGGTTGAGACATTCTTTATATCGTATATCTGTATATAGATAATTCTTCTATGAGGAGTAAAAATACACTTCATGTATTTTATTTAACATTAAAAACAAATTTTGTTTCTTAATAAACTATTTAAATTTCTTTTATAATGTATTTTTTGTTAGAATTTTAATAGAGTTTTAAAAAATATAAAGGTTAGGGAGAGAACCCTTCTTATATCTCGAAAAACATCAACCAAAGCATACAATTTGTTAAATTTTAGTTCCTAGAATTGGCAACAAACTTCCTTTGTGAAGTTCTTGAAATAAACGTTTTTCACAGAATGTATGAAATTTGGATTTTTGTTGTCCTAGAAAGTAATAACAACTTACCCTTTTTTATTTAAAGTTTTTTTTTATAACATCAGGGCACATCTTACTTTTAAATATTACTTGAAATACCAGTGATTAAAAACTTTTTACAAGTAAAAAACTTATAATCGCGAGATCATCTAGTATATGTTCTGTCACTTTGCACTTTACTTCATGTGAATTGAGTCCATAATCACAAGAAGTAAACACCATCCTACTCATCTGTTTTACATCTACTTTTTAATATCATGGTCGTATAGAAAATTTAAAATAATTTTATTGTTAAATATAACTTATTTATTTATTATGTTGCAATATACATTTTCGTAAATAAATTTTTTAAGTTACATGGACTGGTATGTTTGTGTTTTATTTCATTATGATTTTCAGAATGGCAAAAAGCTAGATTTCTTTGTCTGACTCTAAAGAAACTTAATTATCAATTAAATCTATTTTGACGATCATTTCTCTCTCTCTCTCTTTTTTTTTTTTTTTTTTTAAATATATAGATTTGAAGAAAAATACAGAAACAAAAAATAAATTGATAATTTCTTATTTTTAAGTGCAAAAACTCTTAAAAAGGTAAAATAAATCAAAATTTTATAAAACCAGCAATATCTTAAATATTACTCAAATAATATACTGATAACTAAATGGAATAAACTTTAACTTTACTTAAATTCTTTAATGGTTACATTTACACGTCAAACCTAAAAACCTCATGAATTACTTTAAGCGATCGTCAATATATAACAATTTATAGTGAAATTAGAAAATAAACGCAAAAATGTCTTATCTTATTTTTTTTAACTTATTCACAAAATGAACATACTTTGGTTTGTACACCGACAGAATCCAAATATAACATATTCAATTGTAACCTTAAGAGATTCTTAAAAAGCTGCAACCCTAAAACAAAGATAACTAATTTTTGCAGTTAGAGAAACATCACAAACAAATCTGAATTGCAGTGGCAATGACGATTCAATGCCGAGTTCTGTATATATATTGACTAGTGAAAAAAAATAACAAGGAGTGCAAAGATGCATACACACACGCACATGTTATAATTAGCGAACACACATCATGTGCTTCCTTAATCTCACATGATAACGGTGCCGTGAGATAGCAATTAAATTTGAATTAATTATAAAATTCAAGGTATTCACATTTGAGGACACTGATTTTGAACAAACACTTGTTGCAATATATAGAAATGTATTTAGTTGTATATTTTCAAATATTTGTACAAAACCGACATTTTTAATTTTTTTTACTATTAATTGTGTAAAAAACTAAAAGGCATTATAGAATTTTTCAAAATGTTTTTAACGCATACCTTTAATGTTTTCCATAGACCATCCACAAATAACTGCTTCGCCTGTAATTTGAGATAACAATTCTGGATCATCCGTATTCAGATTAAAAACATTGATCTAAAAAATAAAATATAAGCACGTATAAACTGTTTAAACTACGTCCAATGCATTTTTTCAAAACATGACGAAGTCTATTAGATTTTTTATTTAATATGAAATAATAAATATTAAATAGAAAATCAACACGACAATAGTCGGAGCCAAAACAAAAAATATTACAAAATTATTGATATAATATTTTAGAAAGTCTAAGATACACAAATACATATTGTTTAGATAAATAAAACGATTGATAAAACTGAACAGAATGCATTTTATTTGACCAAATAAACACTCCCAAAAACTTGTTTGCTTATTGGCTCTAATGTAATATCTATCAACTGATATGCTGTTAAATCTAGTTAATGCGACAACTTGAAACATTATGACTGGCGTCTTATATATTAAAACGGACGAAAAAGATTAGAAGACTGCGACTGCAAGGCTCGTCGGAGAATATGGCGCAAATGCTGTACAGAAGTGCAATTGTATTGAATAATTTAATTTTTTTCAGTGAGGGACATACTACCATGACCTTTTGAATTGGAATATTCCAAGATTTTAGAAGGCTATATCATAAATATCTAAAATCGATTTATTCATAAAAATCTGAAATTCTATAAAAACACCTAGGTAATTAACGTGATTCGGGCTGCAAACCAAGTTTCAAGTTTAACTTTTAAAAAATCAATACTTAAAGCTGCATTAAATTTACCCATTTATGAAAAAAAAAACATCTCATTTATCAATATAAATTGGTTGTAAGTTACGATTTGTGTGATTCATTTTCTCATGTTCACTCTTTTAAGCCTATAACAAATACAAATCCGAAAAGCTCTGAACAGCTCAATAATATGTTAATTTTCAGCTTTGAACATGCGTGGAAGTTTTACATGTAAGTAAACAATGGCGCCGACAGAAAAAACGACAAACTTTTGATGAATTGCATCTTCAAAAAATAACAAGTTATTCATCATTATGTTACTTATCCATTTTTGCAGCCACAAATGATACATATAATCTACTTCCAAATGTAAAATATCATGCTTATTTGTTGTGTTTGTTGAGTAATGATTAAGAAGCACTTTGACATTTTATATTATGAATAGGAACAATTAATGCAACTTTAATATCCAAATTTCAACATCTCTATATAAAGCTTAAATTTAGATCAAGCTTTTCCCTGATCTTGATCTTTATTTAATCATAATGTTACAAAGCAACAAATAAGTAAAAAAGTAAGAAAAAAGTCATAATTATTTGTGTAATTTTGATGTTCAATAATGTAAATCCCATGCCATAATCTTAATATATAGTAATAATGTGAATACTTTCTTGTTTCCTAGAGGAAATGATATTGACCTTGGTTCCCGGCCAAAAAATATAAAATATTGAAAAAATCAAACTATATCTAAATATATAAATTCCAAATAACAGAAGCAAAGACAAAAAGATAAAATTAAGATATTGGTCCCTGAACCTTCCCACGTTTTAACTTTTCCCAAAAAAAGTCATAATTGAATTATTTGTTATGATTTATCCAAATATTTGTTAAGTTTTTCAAGGAAAAAATTAAAACGATGCTGATCTAATTAATGATGTTCGTAATGAACAATGTTACATTTGGTTAAATGATAAAAGGTTGGATAGATACAGAAATAATAGTAATTTCTCATGGAGATAAGGTCCGTGGGATCTTATATTAGAACTTTGTTACGTCTTAAAAAACCGGGTCATTTAAAAATTACTTACAAAACGACGAAATACGATAAATTAAACACAGAATTTCGTTGAATTTGTCATTTGTGACTTTGTAAGGGATACATAACACCATTACGATACATTTGGATATTAATGACAGGCAATTAATACAATTTGTCAGGTTTCAATTTCGATTCGATTTTTGATACGTATACATTCAAGTTATAAGCTTTTTACAGCAAAAGAAGGATAACAATGCTGTTCATTATCTTCAAAATTGAGTTATATTTACTTTTTGCAACATTCTATATTTGTATTAAAGTTAAAAGTTCAAAGATCATACTGACATTTAATACCAATGTCTTTATTTTTGGGTTTGGGATCACGGTGAGTTATTCTGTTAAAAAAATTACTGCATGTTAGGGGTCTCTTAAAAATAATTCGACCTACCAGCCATTGACGGCCTTGAATTTTACGCATGCTTTCAGTCAATTCTTTCAGTTTTTCGTTTGTGAAACTTGTACCAAAAAGTAAAGGTGCCCGTCTTTTTAACTTCCTTTCGCTATAAAAATATATAATGACATTGTTTTATATTTTTTTAAAATTTGAATGGCTTATCTAACTTAATTCAATATACTCATAGTATTTACTTGATTGCAAAAGCCTTTGTATAAGCCAAGTATAAAAATTCAAGATATTTCAAGATATTTCCGCTGGTAAATATATTAAAGTGTTCATTGTTTCTACATATCTCGGCATAGAGTAAAACGTTACCAATATGCGGAACAAACAATGGATGTTTGGACATAGTGAATCTACTATCTTGTTAAAAACATTAAAAAATTGTTTTATGCAAAGAATCAAAGAAATTTTTTCAAGAAAATTGGGAATTTTTTTCATAAGATCAGTAAATTTTTCATGGATTTTTAAAAAAATATTTTTGAATGATTCTGTTTAAATATAGAATTTTGTTTTCTAAATATGTATATTACAAGCAATAATGGACTAATTTTTAAAGAAGTAATCTCATTGGCTCTATCTCGAAGAAATACATCAAATTACATGGTAAAAAATGATTTTTTTTTATTCATCAGTGACAAATGTCTATATAAATATTGCAATTAAGGTATGATCAGTCCAGTATAATACCTCTCCTTCACATTTATTTCGCATAAAAACTTTTTTCTTTGTATTTATATACACAAAATAAGTCCGACATGTATATATTAATTTGATGTTTCTCTTCTTTAAATTGTTGGTTTCTTGGTTTCAGAAAATTTTTGGCCTATATTACGAAATGGTAACATTGAATATTTAAGAACTTTTTTTAAAGTTTTCTTTTACGGTATCATTATTTTATTCACAATTTCTCTTCCTCGTAGTTGATTTCAAATATCATTACTAATCACTATGAAAGGGTTTAAAAAATAAGAAAAAGAAAAAAAAAAAGAAAAAAAAATAATAAAGTTGAAAAAACGCTGACTTGAGAAAATGTCAACATTCTTTAGCCAAGAAAAAATAAACAGTCTTTTCAAATTCCCTATAGTTTAAATCAAATTGCAAATATTTAACCAGAAATATGTAAGGTTTATATATAACACAAATACCAGTTCAATTTTGATGTGCCAGATGTGTCTATCACAGTTACTTTTTCAACATTTAAATTTATTTTTCTAGTAGGGTTAGTGACTAAAATATAAAGGATAATTTCCAGATAATTAAATATTAAGTACTCTTTGTAGCTATGACCTTGACCTTTGAACCTATGACAAAAAAGTAATATTAAGTACCTATATATGCATGCCTTGGAAGAAAATATACTTTTCCAGATAAGTAACAAATACGATTTTTTGTGCTTGGATCGTGATTAAAGTAAAAATTGCATTTCTTATTTTCGACATAAACTGTATCTGTAGGCCGATGTCATTTCTATTTGTATTTCTATTACATTCAACCATATATCCAAATAATTGCAATATCAAACCTTTAATTTTCAATAAGTAATAATTAACTGAAATGCGCATATATGACACATACAAATTTAAAAAGTATTTAAAGTATTTGTTTAACATGATATATGATTTTTTTTAAAATTAAAGTTTTCTAAAATATTTACAATTTAAGTATGCTTACGAAACTGTATTCTTGACCTTTGAACCCATGACATTGTTCTACAAGACTTTACAAAAATTATAGTTATAAGATATTTCCTATATTTTAGTATGTTTATGCAGTTTTGGCCTTGACCTTTTTAAAAAAAATGATTGCAATATAAATACCTGCAGTATTCTAGTATACATGCTTATACCAAATTTAGTTTTCAGGATAATTCATAGTTTTAGTACTTTAAGCACCTATTATTATGACCAATAACCTTGCTCCTAATATAAAAATGATTGTTTATCAATAACTACAACATTCGATTATACATTCCTATACAAAAAGGCTATAGCCTTTAAGATACTTCACAATTTCAGTATTGCTATACCAAGAGAGTGCATTTTTGATCTTGATTGTTTTACCAAGTAAGTACCTTGAAGTCTATAAAAATGATTGTTGTATCAGTACCAATGATATTCTAATATAAATATCAAAAAACAAATTAAATAACAAATTGATAGTTTAAAAGAAATATTGACAAATATCCTATTAACAACAATTTTCCCGCAAAGAATCTTGTCATTTGCCCATTTATTGCTCAATTGTTACATTTTCTGCAATCTGAAATCTAGACGACCTAGGTGGAGTAAAACTCCCCCAGGGTATCCATAACTCAGTAGGCAGTAATTTTCAGCCGTCTTAAATTTTGAAAATCATTTAAAACTAAGGTCCGTTCCCTCACGCAAAGCATTCGTTAGCTGGATTTGTGTGTATATAATTTTGAAACTTTAGAATAATTAGTTTTCAACTGTTTGGCTTATGTTTTTTATTTATCAAACCTTTCCGTCTTAGTGTCATTAATGAGGAATGGATTTCCGAAATGTGCTCATCTGGCACAGCAAAATTTAACTGGTATTTGTGTTATATATATGCATAAACTTTCTGAGGTATTTCTCTTGTACATTTTTAGAACAAGTTTTTTCCTACTTCCCCTTTATTAAAATAGTAAAACCTGTTTTAAGAGGCCACTAATGGGACAGGACAAAAGTGGCTGCTTAAGACAGATGGTCTTTAAAATCAGGTAGTTTTCCAGAAAATATCTTTGAAGACAAAACGAGTGAATTTCATCATTTATCTATATTAAAGAAGTTTCATTTCATATCTCATATATATATATATATATATATATATATGAGATATGAAATGAAATGTTTATCATTATAATAATTTCATTCCATACATTACATCCCGTTTCTTTCCTACTTGGAATTTTGCTACGAGTGAAATCGTGACTGTTACATCATTTTGAACCTAGGCTGAGACATCAAACTGAAAGAACTTTGATTAAAAGTAATCTTACATTCTTAACTCGTGAGTTGAAGACGTGACATGGACTTCCTAATTTTTAATGCTTTATTTTAATAAAAACTCCAAGCGTTATATTTTAGTATGTTTGTTTTTTAAATAATCCTTTACCATCCTGGTTAATTTAAAACAATTGGTCATCAGCGCATAAAAATTAACCTTCACTGTTTATTTTAATAATGTCTACCGAAAGTTTGTTCATAACGTGTTTATAAATTAAGGAAGACATGATATAATAATTTATTGTTTATTATTGTAAGATAAAAGATATGCAAAAATTTTAAAAAATGAAATTTAGAAATCGCATTAATTGCAATATGCATTTTACTTTACAATCGGCAATTTGCATTAATTTTAGGACGCATTAAGTTCCTGATTTACAGTATTTCGGAGAGAGAGAGAGAGAGAGAGAGAGAGAGAGAGAGAGAGAGAGAGAGAGAGAGAGAGTTCAATTACAATTAAGGGATATATCAGGCGAAGCTATCAATATATTATTATGTCAATTAAGAAGTGTATATAGTCTATTTTAATTTATATTAGAGGTTTTAGATAAGAAAAGAAAAATTACCTGTCACTGTCGGTCTTAAAGTAAGGTGATATCACTAATTAAAACAATTTAATTTTAATGAAATTTTAAAATGTTAGAAGCTATAAAATCAGTTTTATTTAAATCATTTCACTGATGAGGAATAAATTTCCGAAATGTGCACATCTGGCACATCAAAATTTAACTGGTATTTGTATTATATATTTACTACCCCTGAGCGGGTACCGCTGCTGGTGGAGTAAAACTCCCCGAGGGTATCCAAGCTCAGTAGGCAGTACTTTGTGCTTTCAGAAAATGTACCATTTAGCAAAATTTTCTGTCGTCTAAAATTTGGAATTAATTTAAAACTAAGGTTTGTTCCCGCACAGCATTCCTTAGCTGGATTTGGATTTATATAATTTTGAAACTTTAGATTCATTATTTTCAACTGTTTGGCTTATATTTTTTATGTATCAAACTTTTCGGTCTTAGTGTCACTGATGAGGAATAACTTTCCGAAATGTGCACATCTGGCACATCAAAATTTAACTGGTATTTGTATTATATATTGTAAATTGCAAAGACTTTTCGAAATCCTCAATCAATTCGGATTTTTTTCTGTACAACATTCAAAATTTGTTTTTGTCCGCTTATTTGTAGGTTGAAAATACGCTTTTTTTAAAATAAAATCTATTATTTTCTTAAAATGTTTAATGATTAATGTTTATTAAATTAGACAAAGATAAAGTGAATACTTCTCAAATAATTTTATTGGTTTTTCTTATAAATCGACTCGACAAGTGCGATACGGCTAAGCAATCAGCTAAAATAGTATCATAAACAACATCACCAAGTCATGTGACAATTATCACGTGATACTATCAAAGCAAAATGACCGTCTAATCCAGGTTTTTCCTTGCTGCCCGTCACAAAATTAGTTTCAAGTGTAATCTATAGTAAATCATTGGGCGGGATTCAACCTGACCGCTATCGACAGGTGAACGTTAATTCCAAGTGACCGCTAAGGATGTTTTTACTGTATAATGAAAATTTAAAAAATTCCGAATGTATATTTAAGTAAAGGAAATTACTGGTCAAAATTTTTATTTATATAAAACATTTTAAATAAGGAAAATTGTTTCAGATGAAATTGTATTGATACGCGCATTTAAGTCATACACCTTCTTCGGTGAAAGAAGTAGTTTGAACACGGAAAACAGAAAAAAAGACATTTTACATACGCCAATATAGTCATTTACTGAATCACAAATTGAACGTTTAAATAACTTATAAAACTTATTCCATGAAATAAGATTATGCAAGTCAAAGTCATCATAAATATATCCTTACATGTCATTATCGCATTCAATACAATCCACTATCAGATCTGCTGCTTTTCCTGTCCCTTGTACAATGACAACAGGTAAATTCTTTTTTGTGGCATCTACCACATGTTGTATAGAAACATCATCACCTTCGAGCAAAACAATTATTAATGGGGTTTTCTTAAAATCTGAAACAAACAAATAAAAAAAATTATGAAAATACTGCATTTCTCATAAAAGTTCGTATGTATCAGCGTGAGATGTTTTACAAGTGAATATACTCTAAGTAAGAAAAATATGTTTTCCTAGCTACAAATACAGCGATTGAAATCTAAATTGAGAGTAAGGTGATCAAATAAATCAATGGTTTTATATAAAAAACGTTTATTTTAATAACCATGTCTCAAGTCTTTTTATTTATAGTATTTAAGTCTTGATTTTATATTTTTCATTATTGTCAAGAGATATATACGTCAATTGTTATAAACAACGTTTTGCACCGGGTCCTTTTTGAATTAAAATATCATCTGTATTATTCTGCGTAAATAATTTTCTTTGTGTCATTGGTGCATGATTTCTATAGTTATTAAACTGTTGGTAATATTGCGTGTCAGTTAAATACTGGTCCCTAGGCTAGGGAATGATGACTTTTTTATATATATAATAGTCGGTCATAAAACACCGTGTTTCCTATCATCTATTGTAGATATTAGATCGCATTGGAAATGTACCATTTAAGATTTTACATAAAAGGAAGCGATCAGTTCAGGTATGGTGGAGTATACCGGATTGCCTAAAGAAAACCATCAGTAATTTTCAAGCGAACTGATAAACATTCTCACAGGAGATGCTAACTATTCCTGAGCACTCGGCCTCACTCCCTGAATGGAAGTTAAAGAATGTAACTAAACTGGACAGTTTTCAAAATTTTTATTTTGTAATTTTTGGAGGGGGATAAGGACATTGATTAGTTATGTTTAATTGTAGCTAGAAATCGCTTGTTTTTTACAAATCAGCCTCGAAGTCTCCTTATTTGAGATATGAAGGAGAAAACAAAATTGTTAGTTAAAAACGCGTTTCCGCTTCTGTGTGTCTGTTTGTTGATTTATCTACCTAAATTAACTTCTGAGAACCTTGTTTTAGTCTGGGAAAATTTGTCCTCTAGCGTTACCATAAACTTGGTATAATCCTGTCCTTTGTAAATCATCTCATAGACAGTATCTTCAAACTGAAAGCGAAAGATAATTATAAATACAATTAAGTGGTTTTAGAACAGAACATATATGAAACAGAAAATAACAGTTAACAATTTTAGAAAGTTAATATGATTTAAAATATTAAATTCAACAACACAAAATATCCAAAGCTTTATTAGGTTCAATCAAATGTCAATATAAATCATTTCATAGTTTAAAATGTGCTTCAGATTTAAAACAAATCCATCCACTTTTAACATATTAATTTCCATTTTATCACTTGCATGAAATTATCAAAAATTATATTTTGACTACGAACTGATTTAGCTTATCAAGTGTCAAATCACTAAACTTTGATTCACAACTAATAATGCAACCCCAAAAATAAAGCTTACCAGGTTAAAAAATCAGTAGTTTAATTCTAAATAATCTACATATAAATGAAAAACATTTGACTGTATTTGCAAAAACAAGGGATATTTATTCAATTTTTTATTGGTTTCCTTCATATTTATGTAGTCAGCATAAATTACTGAATACATCAATTTGAAGAGACAAGCGGAATGTCCCTACACTCCACGTTCAAGAAATTAACACAAGGAAACTTTAGCAAAGTTGCGTTTTATATGTGTCGTTACGAATTTTTTAAAAATCAAAATTTATATTTGTGTTAAAAATCAACCAAATTTGTTCAATTAAATTTACTCTAATATTGACGCTGATAACATTTAAAAACGATTTTAGGGTTCTTTTTTAGATATTAAGTTTTAATATTTTATTCCATAAAATCAGCAACACTAGGGGCAAAAACAAAAGAGATAAAATACAAACAATTGAAAATACACGAATCCAATAGTTTTAGATTATATGAATCCATGTTTTAATATTTACAAGGCTAAAACATATTGCAAAAAATTGCACAAAGTATCATCTATTGAGCTTAGGATATCTCTGACAATACCCACAAAATATCTTACAAAATTCCCCGTTTAATTTTGATGTTCAACATGTGCATATTTCAGAAAAAACATTCTACAGCAGAATACTACTGCTTTTAAAGGTGGAAACTAAAATCCTATAAAGAAAACTTATTTTCCCGACTCCCTATCTTGTTTTCCGAAATGTGCACATCTGGCACTTCAAAATTTAGCAGGTACTTGTTATATATTTACTACCCCTGAGAGGGTACCGCTGGTGGTGGAGTAAAAATTCCCCAAGGGTATCCATAACTCAGTAGGCAGTACTTTGTGCTGTCGGAAAATATACCATTCTGCAAAATTTTCAGTCGTCTTAATTTTTGAAATTTATTTTAAACTCAGGTCTGTTTCCTCATGCAAAACATTCCTTAGCTGGATTTGGTTTAGATATTTTTGGAACTTTAGATTCATTGATTTTCAACTTTTTGGCGTATGTTTTTTAATCTATCAAACTTTTCGGCCATTAATGTCATTGATGAGGAATAATTTTCCGAAATGTGCACATCCGGCACCTGAAAATTTAGCAGGTATTTGTTATATATTTACTTCTATTAAACCCTAAACACATCTTATAATAGGGAATTGTATTACCAGAATTAAAAACAAAATGCAAGTTTTCGGTTTTTATGACCAATGAAACATGAAAATTATCACAAAATCGCTTCTTATATATCAAACTTTCATGTTGTTTCGTTAATACTTATTTGACAATCCTTTTAACCAACAATTAGATCCACTTGACTAAAAAGCATAATGTTAAAAAGTTAGCATGATATTTAAGGCAAATTATAATTTAAGCTGCGTCAAGTTTAACTATTATTGAAGAAAATAGTTATCTAAAAATATTTATATGAAATTATAAATTGGTTGTTATTACGATATGTGCGATTCATTTTCTTAAGTTTACCTTTATCAGCCCATTATAATGGAAATCCTTGATGGTTATAATATGTTATTGGCTGGGAGAATGCGTGGAAGTCTTAGATGTAAGTAAACAATGGCGTTGCCATAAAATGTGTTCGTGCGAAATCAATATTGATGAATTGTGTCCTTCAAACACTTTTTGTTTTATAAAAATGGTATTACTCCTTCCACGGAGTCATAAATAGTACTGTCATGTGCTGATTTTAATTTCTATTTAAAAAATGCATTCAAAGTTAGCACATGACAACTGTTGATTTTGAATGCTATTCAGTACATTTAACTAGCATGTGTGTTTATTTACCGTATCACTGCTTCAATTATCGAAAATCATGCTTCTTTACTGCAAATCTCAATGCGTAAGTGAATTATTTCTCATAGAACCAAGTATTACATTTTTTATGAAGCAAAGTAAAGGGAAAAATGAACTCTTTAATATTATGCACAAGAAAACTTAATGCAGCCTTAAAGTAGTTTGTCCCCAATACGTATTATTTTCTGAGTAAAGATATATATAATCGGTGTATTGCTACCATCATTATATCTATTCCGTAATATTTTTTCTATGGTGTTCCTGGTTTAAATCTAAGTAAAGATAATTGTTATTTATTAATAGTTTTTCATTAAGAATCAGATTTATTTTCATGTTCTTATACAGGGTGTTTCAAAATATATTTTCCATTTCAATATTTATTATACATGTAATTTCTTTTTTCATAAATATTGTATCATTTGAAAAGATTTAATTTCAGGAATTATTCTTTGCAAAAAACTTAGGGGGAAAATAGATTCACTTTATCTATTATGACGTCATCAAATACCAGTTTTACTTCCAAAATAATGTTTATTCTGAAGCAGAAAGCTGAAGTTTTAAAAATTTACTACACGACTTAGTCGCCAGCTATTGTCATTCAAGAAATGATGAAGAACTATCACATTTGTCGAAAATTTGAAAGAAATTATTTTAAGAGAATTGTGAAAAGGTTTGAAAAGTCAGGTACAGTTTAAGAGGAAGACATTTTAAATACCGGGCGCAAAAGACTGAAGAGAGTCAGGAGGTAACTGATAATGTTAAGTCAATTATTAAGGGGACGCCCACTTAATCTATCAGAACTGTGTTCAGATGGTATTGAAACAAGTGTGTTTAGCAATTATAGAATTTTAAGGTGTATTTACATTTAACCACCTGTAAAGTTCCTGTAATGCAACACCTCCAGGATAATCACTAAAAGCAGAATGGAATTGAGTCACTGGAAGTTACTGCAGTATGACAATATGATGAATTACATGTGGCCAAGTGATTAGGTCCAGTTTCATGCTGATACTGCCATAAAAACAAAATATGAGATTTTGTAGAAAAAACTTTCCATTTTGCAAAAAAAAAAATTACTAAGTGGGCAGCATTTAATTGTAATGGAATTATCGGACATTTTTATCAAAACAGTAATTGTTAAACTTGTAGTGTAAATTCAGATCGATATCTTTCTTTGTTTCAGATGAAATTTTTACCGGCTTTAAACAGACAGGGACGGACTGGTTTCAGCAAGATGGGGCTACATCCCACACATCTAATAAAGTGATTGAATGTTCAAAACAGATATTGACAGAAGGTTCTTGTCAAATCGCACAAACTTAATTAATACGGACACGACATTTACCATATCGTAAAGCACTGGGTTATTTCAGCTTTCATGGTATCTAAAGGCCTGTTTACACATCATCGCCTGCAACACTAGGATAATTAAAGTGCAATAATTAAAGGGGAAAAGGAACATTTCAGTTGATACCTATTCTGTAGTAGGGTCAAATTTCAGGAAAAAGACTTTCTCTAGTGATCAAGAACTAGAGACGGACATTTGTAACATATAATATGACTTTATTGTGTGATAAAATCGTAACATAAACTAGTAATACTAACAGGGGAAGTGATGTAAATACAAATTTTGGAAACTTTTAGTTATCTCTTCTCAAAAATTTTAATTGTTTTAGATCCCGAAATAATTTTTAACTCTAAATATCTGTCAGAGATGAAGATTAAATACCAAACTTTCCATCAGGATGTTTCGTGTAATTATTTTAAATGAGCATTTTAAATGGGACAGTTATTTTAAACAGCGTGTATAAGAAATTTATACAGAAAAGAGTCCCAAAAATGGATAAAGTTTTTTTTTTGCCTGACTTGTTCAAAGTTACGTTGGTTCAACAAGTTAATACTTTTGTAATCAACGTTAAATCATTAATCATTATTAAAATTAAATAATTTAAGTCTTGTGTACATGATAAATGTATTTGATTTAAAAATCATTGTAAATTTCACTAACGTTTGATTACACTAAGAAAGCTCTAACAACCAATCGTGTTGGATCACCAAACTAACAGTGCCATGGAATTTTTCCCGAGGCTCCGTTTGCTAACACAAATTTGAATCTCATGACAACGGTGATATTTTAAGATATCAATTAAACTATATAATAAAATGCATACAATTGTTTGCACCCCGCCTCACTCACTTGATGGAAATTCACGTGTGAACATGCAAAGTTTCAAAGTTTTTTGTGCCTAGTATGTTTGTGTTTAGATGATAAAACTGCATTTTTATTGAATTTTTTTTTTTACATTTTTGCAATAGCTTTAACATATTTCATATTTATAAACATTTTTATGTTTACTTTGATATGACACTTTACGTTAAAATATAACATAAAATGTGTCGTGATATATTTGCTGTAGAAATATTACAATTCAATAATTTAGCAACACTAATTCATATACATGTACATTTTCACAGTACCTTATCGTCTTGTTTCATATTGCTGCATGTTAAAGTGCAATATTTGAATGAAAAAAGGGTCAAAGAGTCAATGGGCCGGGTTGTATTTTAAATTTCTATTAAATGGGTGTAAAGTGAGGAAGGAATTTTAAATAATTGCACAAAGCAAGGTCACAAGTTGGTCTTATATACCTCACAGAAAGTCATGAGAAATGGGAAATAGGTCCAACAATAACAATATATACAAATAAGTAATGAAACAAGTATATATATGTATTAGGAAAATCTCAATCATTTTAACATTTTCTAAAGCTACAGTTAATTGAAAAAATGTGCACTAGGTACTCTTTTTTCAAACAAACAATGTCATGAAGTCAGGTGCACATCTTTGATAATCTTTTGACATACAGTACAAAGTAACTAAGTTTCAAAGTCTGGAAAAATGGGGAAAAAAATCTTGAAATATTTCCTTAAAGTCAGGTGCACATTTTCAATATATATAGAAATTTCAAGGCTTTTGGTTGAAAACTGTAAGAGGAGTTGAGTTCACAAAGTAGAAACCCCCGTTTAAAAACTTGTTAAAAAGTGACTAAGTTTCAAAGTCTGGCAAAACAATCTTTTCATAAAGTCAGGTGCACATCTTCAATATAGAAACATTCTCTGAAGTTTCGAGGATTTTGGTTGAAAACTGTAGATGGAGTGTAGTTCTCAAAGTTGGTACCTTACATTCCCCGCCCGCCATTCACCATACTATAAACCGGATTTGCACTTTGTGCAAACCGGCCAAAAAGGAACATTTCAGTTGATACTTATTCTGTAATAATGCCAGATTTTAGAAAGAGACTTTCTATTGTGATCAAGAACAGAGACTAGTATCTTTGTGTTCAGATGATAAGACCGCATTTTTATTGTAATTTTTTTTTTACATTTTTGCAATAGCTTTAACATGATTCATTTTTAAAAAACTTTTTATGTATACTTTACGCCAAATTATAACATAAAATGTGTCGTGATATATTAGCTGTAGAAATATTACAATTTAATATTTTAGCAACACTAATTTATATACATGTACATTTTCACAGTACCTTCTGTTCTTGTTTCATATTGCTGCAATTTAAAGTGCAATATTTAAAGGGAAAAAGGATCAAAAGAAATGTTCAAAGTTCAAAATTTATATTTATAACAAATATTTTTAAATTGAAATAACATTTTCTATTTTCATTGATTGGTTTGTTAAGATAATTCGCTTTAAACTGTATCCTTATAAAACATTACCTCCTTTTCGTCCTCATGTTCTTTACAGATTGTCTTGTCTGTTTCTTTTGGAATTCCTAGTAATTGAATTAATGGAGTTGATGGTTCTTTCCCTTTTTCATTTGACTTTCCTTTATTTTTTAAGGCTCCTACCTTTGACGAATTTCCTTTCCTCTTTGAGGCTTCTACATTTGGCGTTCCTTTATTTTTTGAGGCTTTTACATTTGACTTTCCTTCATCATTATAGAAGTCTAACCTATAGCGTTTTTTAAAAGCTTCATAAACAACACGGGATATTCCTGTATTTCTTCCTCGGTATAAAATCAAACTTTCTGAAAACAACATTGATAAATTAGCTGAATATCAAGGGGCAATGACTTCTGTGTAGTAATCACTGGTATTTAATTTATATTGAAAAGTTTCATCAATCAATACCTTTGAATTAGTGGCTGAACGTGTGATGACATTGACATCAAGAGTCTTATACAAAACGGCAAATGGAAACGTTTCGATGACGTTACTTTTAACCAAATCTGTTTATTATGATTAAATGGTAATGTTATTTAATATATATATATATATATATATATATATATATATATATATATAGAGAGAGAGAGAGAGAGAGAGAGAGAGAGAGAGAGAGAGAGAGAGAGAGAATGAATAAAAATATAACCCCAAAAAATTAAGATTCATGAATTAAATGTTCAAAAAGTACATGAATTCAAATCTAGCTTAGGAATGCTTCGCTAGTTAAGGAATGCTTTGCAAGAGGGATCGGACTTTAAAAAAAAATAAGAATCATGATAATTAATTATCATGAGTTTTTTGAGATTTGGATTGTTTTCTAACAATAGCGGTGTATCGTAACAGTTTTTTTCAGCTTATTTGTATGTACGTTTGCAATGAAAGTCTTCGATGTTATCTTAAACCAGTTTGAAATACTGCTTCTTTGTTTGGCTCTAGACATTAGATGGATAACGTATTCACTTGTTCACTCAGTCCCAGAATAATGTGAATACAGGAGTAATATGCTTGTCTATGCCTTAATGACCCAGTGAGTCATCACCTTAACAACAACAATTCGGTCTTGATGCACGCTGGTACAAGACAGACCATTATACACACTCGCATATCTCAAGCAAATACAATTAGCTGAAAATTGCTGATGCGACGTTAAAACAACATTAAAAAAAATATCCTTAAAATATGTCTTTGTAGCAAGTATGTCATCTTCACTCAGATATATTGTTCCAGGAAAATAAATTTTTGTAAATACAATGCAGTTTAATTAATAATCACCTGGACTAAAGGGCTCTCGAACAAACACTGGCAAATGTAGCTTGTGAAATTAATAACCCGATACGGAAATAATATCAAGACGTATGTATGTGTCCTTACCTCCAGCGTTTTTGGCAGCTGTGATTAGAGCGCTTTGGAATTTGGACTTAGGCCATGGTTTTGGCACAAAACTATCAGAGTCTCCAATGACAGAAAATACCATTTTTGGTCTGAAGTTCGGTGGACGTGTTGTCCATTTATCCTCCAATATTGACAATGAATCATTCAAATCATTATCCTGTTGTCATCATAGAAAGACACACTCATACATTTGTGTATACATTACAAGAGATAATTATATTTAAAAAACGATGAAGATAAATTCACATTTTGTCAGTTGATTATCTGAACTAAAGCTATAATTATTACATGTATTATTATCATAACAATTATTTCTATTATTATAATGTGTATGTACGTGTTTTCAATTTTATAGTTATTAACATCATCCAATGGTTAGATCAACCTGTGCTCCAAATCATTAGATTTGTTTAAAACCATTGGTCTGTAAATACACCTTTAAAAATTAACCTTAAAAAAGTTCTTCAAACAATTAACCAAAAACCCTTCATAAAAATGTTATCATTAGAAAAATAAAAAGACAAATAATACTTTTATAATTTTATCAAAAATTATAGGTTGGACAAAGAAAAGACAATTTATATTTTTATGATCTGATCTGAAATTTATAGGTAGCGTTATATATTGCAAAGAAAAATATGGAAGCGTATTGCTGCCAACTAAAAAAAAATATTAAGTCGTACGTACGAGATACTAAGTCGTACGTACAACATACTAAGTCAGTAATAAAATTTGAAATGCGAGCAGAATCAAACGATGTGCACTGTCAATATATTTATAAGACAAACACCACTGAGTGGCTAAAAACTGAAAGATTTCATAAACAATCATTCTAAAATGTGCGAAATATGATCAAATGTTTTAAAGATCAAGGAGATTTTAAACTTATAATTAATTGATAAACTTGTTTTCATGTATGACATTTTTTTTGACAATAATAACAGATAAACAAGCTGTTTTATTAATTTTAAAATAGAATGTCAAATGGAATTTGCAACTTGACAAAAGCGAACATATTTATTAACTATAAACATAAATATATATAGTTTTGTGTGCGAAAAATTAAAGTATCAAATATCATACTTACCCTGACAAATATGTCTACAAAAAATGATGATAAATAAATAAATAAATAAAAATAATAATAAACAAAAAGAAAAAATTGAAAAATACTTAAACTATAAATAGTTTTACAAAATAAAATTCATATGAGACGTCAAATGTACCTTTGTTATAGTATGTGTATTTCAGTAATAACTTAATTTCCCCGTATTTAATGGGATTCATCCCAGTCAAAAATATTGCACTTAAATCGAGAGGTCACCAGTTATGGGTGCAAAGGCAGAAATTTGAACCTTTGCAGTGCGTTAAGGACAATTTGCAGGAAGGATTCTTTAACGTGCCGCGCCTGCCGTGACACGATTATTTAGGTCTAATCCAAAGGACCCGTGACTTTCATTTCTAAATGCTCAATGCTTTGCTTTTTTTTAACAATGTTCAAGTCTTGGTCAGACCCGGTCAGGGTTCGAACCCTCGTCTTCCCACATACGAAGCGACCACTCTACCAACTACAAGATACCGTGCTTGTACTCAACGTATACTTTTGTTGGATATATAAATATATATCCAAATTTCGGGTGTATGACTATTTCACTTTTTTTTAAAAAAGTATTAAGGCATAAATACGCCCATTTAGGTTTTATAGTTCACTTCGGTGTACCATTTACAACCCTTTTAAGCGTAAAACGTCTCCACACCATACCCATTCAGATTATACACTATAAAGTCAATGTTAGTGCCATTGTTAGTGTAATGTTTTTTTCTCCACGCTTCATTTCCTCATTCTTGGTTAAAACCGTTTTATAGCCAGGGTTGGCTCTATTCCCTCAAACTTGAGTTGTACAATCGGGTCGTATTCTTTTAAGTTGGTACCGCCTTCATGGCTAATTGTAAGAGCATGTACTTTCAGGGCGGAAGATCGTGTGTTCAACACTGGCTAAAATACATAAGCTTCAGGTAGCATTCGGAGTAATAAGGACAGAGTAACGACTTGTGCATTCAATGTCAGTAAAATGTGAGGCGTTTATCGGCTTGGACGTAATTGCATCGAGTGTACTCTAATACAAGTCAGATCATAAATAAACTTGTTTGACATCCGATTTTTAATCCATTCATATGGATTCACGACATTTTTATTTTTGACTTTTGTTTTATAGGTGTGGATGTATGTGAATCTTTATCTACCAAACCGCGATACCGATTTATATTTCTACAGGACTGGAAACCTTTTCGTCTTTCACCTAGCTCTGCCTTGCCAAGGTCCTAGATTAAGATTATGAACAAGATAAGTGAAATTTGTCCAGTTCTAAAATTGTACTCTAAATATTTTTATTTTTTAAATTAGCTTTTTCTATCTTCAAAAATTACTGCGACAGAAATAAGGCAACATCAGAAAAAATTTCGCGTCAAAAAGGCAAGAAACACACTACGCACTGCTTCTTATGTTAGATATTTCCAACAAGGCTTTTTTTACTGCCATCAACATATGAGCTAACCAGCTATAGTAATATTCAGCAGTGTTTAAAATAAGCGCTTGTCCAATTGCCCGTATCAGTCTATTTTTTACCATGTATGACATATTGACCAGGCATACGGGCAAGTCCCATCCATTTTGTATATTTTGTCACTGTATCCGGATCTTCGCTATATAACACGTTTTTCATTTGATGCCGGTGATTTCATCCTTCGATTTTAATCAATGATTACGCATATTGCATAATTAAATTTAAAGTTTCCGGTTCTGCTGAACAAGACAAAAATGGGTTTTGTGAGTCTACAGTTAATTTACGCTAGTGCAATTAGAAAAGCGGTGACATAAAGTAATCTCTTTTATACACAATACTTTTAAGCAAACATGCACCTAACGGGGTGTAATCACATTTAGCCAAGGTCAATAAACAAGCAAAATAAATGAAACAAATGCAGAAATGTTTTCAAAATTTTGGGGCAAGTCTAAACTTGCCAGGGCAAATAAACCGTTTCATACACTGGACAAGTACAACTGCGGGGAAGTACATCCAGAAAAAGTTTCTTTAAACACTGGTTACTAAACACCTTATATTTATTTTTGTCCTGATTAGAAATGTCACAAGCCCCGCCCCCGAAAAAGTAATATAAAATAAGGGATTATTTGGCGGATATTTGGATTATAATCAATTAAAATTTCAATGACAATTATATCATATTCATTTAAGTACTCTGGTGCACTTATTGTGCATCGCTAGTCTTTTCTCTCTCTCTCTCTCTCTCTCTCTCTCTCTCTCTCTCTCTCTGGTTGTGTGTGTTTAGTCTAACAATTTAAATGAACTTTATACCTAGCATTTTATTTTATATGTTTTAATTGTTTATATATATATATATAAACAAATTGCAGTTTATGTTTTTACGAATTGCATTTATGTATTGATCGAAACTAAATCGTCGAATTTTATATAATATATGACATTAAAATAAATATGTCACATAACATCAATGATCATTATTTATACTACGATTTAAACTACATGCAAAGAACAGTAGCTTTTTAAAACACGTTAAATCAATAGAATAATTTTTTCTTTATGTTTATATGATACTTTAAGTTATTCAATACTTTTGTTTGTTCCATGATATATATTTAAACATTTCCAATGTGAGATGGTTTTATGAACCACCTAAAGGGGGAAAATTTCGAATTTAGCATGAAAGATCGAGCACAAACTTACCTATTCATGTACAAATCACAATTCTAAAAGTAAGTTAAACATGTAAACTAGCAAATTAATGTGATACCAATGTACTCCTAAATCATTATCATTTATTCTAACACAAATTTTGAGTCGTCAAAGATGGTCTTCAGGTATATTTAGAAAAAGTCTATTCTACGTCTGGTATCTACCAAATGTGGATTCTCAAAAATTCTAAAGCACTACTTGACCATCTCGTTTCTAATACTCTATCTTCGGTAAAAATTATAAAAAAAACTTTTGATTTTTCTACCCTTTACACCACTATCTCTAATTCTCAATTGAAAGAACGTCTAAAACAAACCATTCACTTCTTTTACAAAACTGGTGAACCAATATATAAATGCCTATAAATATATAAGCCATTGGCAGTCTTAATGTGAGGTGACATCACTAAATAAAACAATTTTATTTTAATGAATTCTTTTTCATTTTAGAAGCTATAAAATCGATTTCATTTAAATCCTTTGTAAATCGCAAAGACTTTTAAATTATTAATGAACCGGTTATTTTGATACGTTTTGCTGAAGCATCGTGAAAACACTCCCTGCATAAATCATTAATTTCTTAATCACAGTAATATGTCTTCATGGTTTTTTGTTTTGACTTATATTACTTTCGAAATCCTCAATAAATTCGGATGTTCTCTGTACAATATTTAAAATTTGAAATTTCGATAAGATCAATTTTTTTATTAAGTGTTTAAATTTTTAATGTTCTTTAAATAAGGCAAACAAAAAGTTAATACTTCTCATATAATTTTATTGTTTTTACTTATAAATCGACTCAACAAGGGCGATACGGCTGAGCAATCAGCTTAACATAGTATCATAAACAACATCACTAAGGGAACCAAGTCATCTGACAATTATCACTTGATACCATTAAGGCAAAATGGTCGTCTAATCCAGGTTCTTCCGTGCTGTCGGTCACAAAATAAGTGGCCGCTGACAGCGTTCCGCAGATGACCTTTTATTTCAGGTGAAATAGACAGTTAAATCCATCGGGCAGGATTCAAAGTGACCGGGATTCAACGTGACCGCTATCGGCAGGTGACCGTTCAGTCCAGGTGACCGCTAAAGCAGTTTTTACTTTATATGTATCAGTTGGAATTATTAAAATTTTTATCGGCATATTTCTTCACTGATTATAGCAAGTTTTTATTGGATCATTCCATATCTCGTCATCTTGTGTACTGACATCCAGATATGACCTTATTATCTCCCTTTTTCTCAAGAGATTGTTCTAAATCATCTGTCTTCATTTGAATGATTTAATTACAAATCAGTTCGAAATTGTATTGAGTTCTTATATTTTATCTACCTATATCATCACAAGGAAGAGTAATCATATGTATGTTGGAATGTGTAAAAATTTGTATTTACACATCTTTTTTTCATTTTCTTATTTTAAATATTACATTATCTTTAAAAATGTGATTGTTGTATCAAACAGCCAGTAATTTCACATCTGCAAGGTCTAAGCGTTATTTTATCAGGGAATGGTCAGGTCTTATGTTACAAATTTGACCATTAGTTTCATTTGTTACGCTTCAATGCAAGTTTTCCTAGATTAAGGGATAATGTTAAGTGGTTATAGGAGATTTACAAATATACAACATCACTATTGTGTCATCTTAATTAGAATTGGTCAAAATTTATTTTCTTCAATATCCTCTAAATTCTAATTTGTTTTCATTATGGAGAAACATTTTCTGTGAACCTTTGAGACATGAATTTCAAAACTATTTCTAAAATATGACACTCCTATACACCTGCTATGCTTTCAGTTATAAAACCATTGTGGGGAAAGGCATCTTTGCCAGTTTCTTAAACGCAGTCGGGCTGACCGCGCCAGTTAATATAAAAATTGTATTTTGCAGGTATGTAAAACTGTAAAAGCTAAGCAACTTGGTTAATTATTTTAAAGTTAATTTTATTTTGTTATTATCTTCAGAATCAAGTATTGTTTAGCACTTAATTTTAAGTAATATTCAATTTATCTTAGGCTATAACTGATAAGAATTCATAATACTTTTATTGTCAAGTTAATTGGTAATTTAAATTGTTTATCTTTAATGTACATCTTTCAATTACTGTATCAATAACTGTGTTAAGGTTTACGCATCTTAACTTTAATTCATTTTGTTTTTCTAAAACTTTGTTTTAAATTTATTTGTTTATATTTTTACACATGTACAGTCTAAGCCAGTTTCCTAGACGCAGTCGGGCTGACTGTGCCAGTTAATACAGAAATTGTATTTTGCAGAAAACATTGTCATTAATGAAATTTATTCAAGAACATCTGCAATAAAATAACAATAATTCAGATAGTAGTCGGCTTAATTGATTTAATTGCTCGAACCCTAACCTGAACACAAAGGTCCCGCTACAAAATTTAGCGCCCAACGTGGGGCGCGACTACAACAGTAATAACATTAAATAAGGAAACTGGACATTTGGGGTTACATGGCGAGAGAATAAAAATTGAGGCTCCGGAGCGCAAGGGAAGTTCAAAGTTCAGCAGATAGCTGAACAAAGTTTAGCAGATAGCTGAACAAAGTTCAGCAGATAGCTGAACAAAATGGAAAGGAACTTAGAGAAAGAGTTGTGAATTTTATTTAAAAAAAAACCGAAATTCACCAGTAGTGATGCCAGGTTGACATATTCTGAAAGGATATGTTACATGTGACTGCTGTGGACAAAATCCAGAACTTTCCATGTGGTTAGAAGTACTGGTTACCACAAGAAAGCTCTTGTTGTTCATCTTCTCAGGAAAACAAAGTGAACGATTGTTAAGAAGCATTGTGGATATTACAAATTTGTGGAAATCAGGAAAAGTCGTTCTGATTAACTCTTGTATGCAGTGAAGATTTAAAAAAACCCCAGCAATTATAGATACTGATACCATTATGAACATAGGACATTAAACTAAACTGACAAAACATTTTAAATTTAAAACATTTTAAATTGATTCAAGGACTTATATTTAGGATTTTCTGTTTATTTTTGTCAATTTGTTTTGAAATTGTGGAACAGACAAATTGTAAGTAGAATTTTTTTCTCATAAGTTATTGACCTAAGATATGGACACTGTTGTGAAACTTGATATCAGCAAATGATTGTTCACAGGTTTCACCTTAAGTCGAAGGTTATTTGAATGAACTGTTTATATCTTTTTATTGGTTTGAAAATTTAAGACAAATTCTAGTAAAATTAATCCAGTTGCTTCCGGTATTTTGACAATTCGGTATTTTGATAATTCGTATGTTTTAATTAGGTAAAATTAGCACTGACTTAGAGGCCTGTTCATTGTTACATAATTGAACTGGTAGCATAGTAGATTATTCATCTTTGTATTTGTTATTATTATTTGATAATATTACACATTACATATTTAATAATCAAATATCATGTCTCTAAAGGAACAGAAGTTTGGTAGTCTCGGGGCTCCCAAAGGGATGTGACAAAGAGCAATGTGAACAATTCATTAAGGAAAATATTAGTAAAAGTTTAATTGAACAGATAATTATAAATAAGGATAAGGTCTATGATGTCTATGATGTCCTTAAGTCTGAGGAAAAGCTTAAGGGATTTTGCAAGAATTTAATGGAGAATAAAAGTACAGAATAAAAAGGTAGGTGCTAAAACTGTACCCATTGAACTGGAGATGGAGCTCCCTGGACTTTTGGTGAGTAATGGGGCATCGGAATTCTAATTCTATTTTTACTCCAATCTCAAACATTTCAGCAAGTACATTGGAGACAACCCAAAATGACCCAATAATCACATCTATACCACCATCTACATATCCCGCCACTTTGCCCCGAATTTCCACTTTTTCTGGCGATTCTTTGGCTAAAGGCGAGGTTAGCTACAAATTTTGGAGGTATGAGATAAGGGCCCTGATTCTTGATAGGATTCATACAGAAAAATTTATTTTACAAGCAATAAGAAGGAGTGTCCGTGGTACCGCGACAGACATTTTTTTTACATCTTGGGGAAGATATCACCGTAAAAACGCTATTGCTCAAATTTGAAAAAGTATTTGGTGACATATTGCAGACCGAATCTTTATTAGAACAATTTTATACAGCCCGACAACAGCCAATCGAAAATGTTGCCATGTGGACTATAAAACTGGAGGATATTGCTTCAAAAGTCAAAAACAGTGATCCATTATCTTTACCTAATGGATCATATCCCATTATGCGTAAAACAAAATTTTACTCGGGGTTATATTCAACACAGATTTGAAAATGGCCAGTCATATGATGAGTTGTTTGTTGCAGCTCAGAAAGCTGAATTAGAGCCAGAAAAAGACGCTAAACGCCACAGAATCAACAAGGCTGTGGCAAACACTAGTTGTGTGGATAATAAGTTGGATCAAATTCTCCAGAAAATGACTAAAATGGAAGAAAGATTGAAAGAACTTATAAGTAGGCCTAAAAGAAATGACACAAAACGGACAGAATTTAAGGGATCCCGCTATTTATGTGGAGGCCAAGGTCACAAACGGTCTGAGTGTTTAAACTATTGAAACCTAACACCAGGGGGCCGGTAATAGGTATAAATTTATTGAAGCCCCATTACCCATTAAAACATTTAGTAGGAAAGGCAAACGAAGCTGCAGCAATCGTTAAAGGTAAGTATTGTACAGCACTATTAGACACAGGTAGTATGGTTAGTACATTATGTGAAACTGTGGTTAAGCAACTAAAATTAACAATTAATGCATTAGATGGATTAATTAATTGAGGGGGCAGGTGGTCATTTTTTACCTTATTTGAGTTATACCGAAGCTCGACTCGGACTTCCTGGTGTTCAACATTTGCAGGTAGATGCGTTATTTCTAGTTGTTCCTGACACAAATTATCATAAAAACGTGCCAGTTTTGATTGGAACAAATATTTTTAATGGCTTAAATTTAGAAAGTTAAGGAAAATAAACAATATTACAAAATGCTCGGCAGACTGTATCAGATAATCTTTTAAAACAACAAAAGGTAATAACTGAGAAGAAATGGGGTACAATTAAGGCAACAAAACCATTTACAATTCCACCTGGGAAATCTGTAATAACAGGCATGACAAGAGCTACCTCATGCATCTCCTCAAAAATTAATGTCATGGTGGAAAAGGCAGAAGGGAATCCAGTGCCTGGTGTAATTATTATAACACCTGGTTTATTACGTCTAACACCTGGTCAAACCACCACTCGAGTCCCAATTGAAATTGATAATATTTCGACTAAAATAATTACAATACTAGCGAATAGCGTTATAGGAAAGTTCCGAAAAGTAGATATTTTTTCAATGAATGAAGATGGTAAGGATCAAGCAGGTGAGTTTATAGAAACAACCAAAATGTTATCAGGACATTTAACATCTTCTCAGGTTAGCGAGGTCAAAGAACTTTTAAAAAAAATGGAAGTGTGTATTTAGTCAGCATGACCTAGATCTTGGTTGCACCTCTATTAGTAAGCACCGGAATAAGTTAATAGATGATGTTCCATAAACGAGAGGCATAGGCGTATACCTCCAGCCATGATAGAGGAAGTAAGGAGTCATTTACAAGAAATTTAGGAGTAATAAGGCGTTCTGAAAGTCCCTATGCCTCAGGTATTGTTCTGGTAAAAAAAAAGATGGTAGCCTAAGATTCTGTATTGATTTAAGAAAATTAAATACAAAAACAATAAAAGACTCTTTTGCACTTCCCCGAATAGATGAGACTCTTTATGCACTAAGATGCATTAGATTTAAAAGCTGCATATTTGCAGGTTGAAATAGCAGAAGAAAATAAGCATAAAACGGCATTTACAGTAGGTCCCCTAGGTTTCTTTGAAAGCAACAGAATGTGTTTTTGTTTGACAAATGCTACATCCACTATGCAACATTTGATGCAGACATGCATGGGTGACCTTCATTTAACTGAATGTTTACTATATTTAAATGACATCATTGTTTCAAGCAAAACATTTGAGGAACATCTGCAAAGACTTGAGTCTATTTTTAAAAGACTTGGAAGAAGCCAATTTGAAATTAAAACCATCTAAATGTAGTTTATTTCAGAAAGAGAATAAATTTTTAGGGCATGTTTTTTTTTTTTTTTTTTTTTTTTTTTTTTTTTTTTTTTTTTTTTTTTTTTTTTTTTTTGTAACTTATACTTTATCCTCCAGAACTTTACAATAAAACAAGATTTGATAAAGACATTATTACATAAATTGCATTATCTATAAATATGCACATATATATTTATATATAAAGCTTAATTTTAACATAGAACTTTGTTCAGAATTTATTTTAAAGGTTTAGGGTCCTTAACTTTTATTATAAAAGAAAAAAAGTATATATATTTAAGGTGTGTGTGTGTGTGTGTGTGTGTGTGTGTGTGTGTGTTTCTATACTCTGTCTAATATTCCAGTAATGAATATATATATATATATATATATATATATATATATATATATATATATATATATATATATATATATATAACTATTGCACACAACACACCATCCTAAATGATGCCTCTGCATCAAATCTCACTAAAAAGTTCTAACCAAACATCCCAATTTTCAAGAAATTTTCTGTATGTATCTTTTTTATCATTATACTTTTTTCTAATTTTATATGATTTTTCAACTGGATTTTCCATGTATTTAATAAAGGCGTTTTATTGGTTAGTCTACACTTGTATATATAAAATCTAGTCATTAGAAGTATATAGTTTTGAGCTATTAACTTTGTGTTATCTTTAATGCCAAATATGGCACTTTCTCTTTTAATATTAATGGTTCGATGAATTTTTGTAAAAATAAAATTTTCAACTTCGAGCCAAAAATCGTTTATAACCTTACAACCCCAAAATAAATGTTCAATTCTTTCTGAAGATTCTTGACAAAATGTACACACGTTATCTTTTCGAATTTTAATTTTGCACAGAAAATCATTTGTATATATTATTCTGTGATTTATTCTATATTGAAACCATTGCAGCTTTGTGTTTTTACAGGTATCAAAAGGTATTTTATATAACCCTTTCCAGTGTAAAGGTCCACTTTTCTTCACTTTTTACTTTCCTTTCCTTTGATATCAAAGTTTTGTAAAAATCCCTACTACCTTTTGTGCTCTTAAATAATATTTTATATAAGAAGGGGATTTCTAACTGAATAAGGTTAACCTCCTTTCTATTTTTATATGAAGTTTATTTATATAAAATTCAATAGCTCTTTTTAAACCCAAATATTGTATAAAGTTTGTATTGACAGATCCATATTTTTTATGAATTTAAAACACATTATGCTGCCATCAGTATTCATAAGATCTTTAATAAAATATACATTATTGTCTGCCCAAGATTTGTAAAAGACTATTTTGTTATTAATACGTATATCAGTGTTATACCAAAGTTAATATCTTTTATATCATTTATATTTTTTGGTACATGTTTAGAGCACAGACAATTCCAAGAATCAAACATGTCATTCTAAAAACTGTTATCACATTTTATCTTGAGTTCAAGAATGTATAAATGGCCATTATTCATCAAATTCTCAAATTTCGTGTACATTATTTTAAATAATTTTTTGTATTTTGATTTAATTTTGAAGGATACGCCTTATCCATGTAATTTTCAAAGACATAATGAATTTTTCGACATCGATCATTTTTAAGCCACCAGTTTCATGATTTTGTATCAATATTTCAATCTTTATCCTATGATTTTTTGATTACCAAATAAACTGGTAAAACATTTTATTCAAATTTGTAATAGTTTCAACAGGAGGATTAGGAAGAGCAATAAATAAGTGATTTAACTTGGAGATTATCAATGTTTTCAAGACAGTTATCCTTCTTAAGGGTGTTAATATTCTCTTTGGCCACTGTTGAAGATCGTTTTTAATAGCTTGAATTTTATCCCTATAATTGATTTGAGTAATAGATTCTAAATCTGTAGAGAATTTGATCCAAAGTAAAGTAAACTGACCTAGATTCCAGTCTAATTTAAGTCTGTGATTAAATGTCTCATCACTATGTTTTTACTACCTATCCATATAGCTCTTGTTTTAGTATTATTGACCTTTAGACCAGAAAGTGAGGCAAATTTATCAAGAATGTATAAAGCTTCCTGTAGGGAAGCTTCAGATCAATCAAGTAAAACAGTAGTGTCGTCTGCAAAAAGTGATACCTTAAATTCTTCATCACCTATCTTAATTCACCCTGATCTTGCTATTGTTTTTAGAAGAAGAGACAAGATTTCTGCACAGATAATAAAAATATATAAGGCGACAAAGGATCCCCTTGTCTACAGCCACTAGATACAGTAAAGAAATCTGATAACCGTCCATTCTGAAGAATAGAGGATGCAGTGTTTTGTTTAAATACTTTTATCCACTTTATAAAGTATTCACTAAAGTTAAAAAACGAAAAGACTTTACTAATGTAGTGCCAGGAAATAGTATCAAAAGCCTTTTCAAAACCAATCATTAGTAACAGTCCTGGAATATTTTGAAAAACTGTATGCTGCATTATATAATATATAAGTCTGGTATTTTCACATATTTACCTGCCGCTTATAAATCCTGTCTGATCTCCCGAAACAATAGAAAATAATACTCTTTTAAGTCTTTCAGCTATACATCCTGATGCTATTTTATAAATGACATTCAAGAGTGAAATTGGCCTCCAGTTCCCAAAGAACTGCTTTGGTTTATCACCTTTAGGTATACAAGTAATTATCCCTTGACGCTGAGAAATAGATAGTTCTCCAGTTTGAAAACCTTGATTTAAAGATCTTCTAATAAAACTAACAAGATCATTAAAAAAAACTTAAAAAATTCAGCAGTAAAAACCTGAGCCTGGGCTTTTATTATTCTTCATTTTTTAAGTGTATACAGAATTTCATTGTTAGTTATTTCACCTTCCAAATCATTCTTTTGTTCATCAGTTAATTTTTAATGTTATTAATGTCTTTCATAATGTGCTCAAAGTCCATATCACATTCATCATTTTTTTTCTATAAAGTTAAGAATAAACATGTTTTGCTTCATTTAATATTGTTTTTTGATCACTAATAACTGTGCCATTTTTTTTTTACAATTTTAGGAATAAATTTATTAATACAGTTTCTTGATTCAAGACTACAGAAATATTTTGTGGGTTTTTCTCCTTTATCTAACCATCTAACTTTAGAACTAATTATACTACCCTTAATTTTTCTCTTCACGATAATCTTCTAATTCTTTTTTCTTTCTCTCCAACTTTTCATAATCATTTTTTATGTCTTGTTCAAATTTTTGAATTTCATTAATAAGATCTTGCTGTTTTTTTAAAGACTGTTTTTTTACGAAATGATGAATATGATATGGTCTTTCCTCTTATTTCTAACAAAGCAGTCTCTAGGAACTGTTGGTCAGTTATAGTAAATTGAATATCATCATGTATTGTAGTTTTACCTTTTTTATACATTCTTTCACTGTTTCAAGATATTGTTTATCATTAAGCAAGGAGTTGTTGAACTTCCAGAGGCCCCTACCCCTAATAAATTCATTGAATTTAAAGTATAAAGATACAGATGAATGATTTGATCTGTAACTGGAGTTAATTACAACATCAGTAACACTGGACATTAACTCTTCTGAAACAAGATAGAAATCAAGTCTAGCTTGTTTAAGAGGATCCTTCTTTCGCCATGTATATCTTTTTTGATATGGATATAGTTCCCGAAAAGGGTCAATCAAGTTTAAATCATTTTTTATTGATAGAACAGTCTCTTTAGCTTTTGGATTATTTATTCTAGTGTAATTAAAAGTGTCTAATTCTTGGTCCTGAACTAAATTAAAATCCTGTAATAATAATAGTATCATTTCCAAAGTCTTCCAGAGTATCAACTAATTTTATAAAGAGTATCAACTAATTTTGTAAAGAATTGTGGACAATCTTCATTTAGAGCATATATATTAGCTAAGGAAATCCGCCTGCCTTCAATAGTTATATCAATAACAATAGATTTTCCATCTGTATCTTTTTTTGACCCTGTGAATTTTGTATTCAAAATTGTTGTTAAATAAAATACAAACAACTCTCGAGTTTTTGGACAGTAAATTAGGAATTACTTCCCCACCTCATTCTGATCGAATTACAGGATATAAATTATCAATCAGATGACTCTCTTGTAAGCAATATATCTTTTGTGACTTTTTCCTAAGGAAGTCCAACACATCCTTGCGTTTGTTATAGTCATTTAAACCTCTACAGTTGGCAGTGAGTATGGATAATGTATCATGTGACGCCATCTTCATTAAAGTAATTACAAGATATATTAATATTAAAGTAAATAATCAATAAATATAGCTTCAGGACTTCCATACTCCATGCCAACCATGAACAGGCTATTGACTGTAAAATAAATATAGGATACTTAATACTTGTAGACATTTTGAAAATGTAATTTATATGTTTAAATAAATCAAGAAAACATATCATGGAAGATAAACTATAGCTGTATAGCTCAAATAAAAACAACAAGGGTAGATCAAGGGTACCAATATATAAATCCTGATATATGTACATATTTAGTATATCGACAGAGCATATGGTGTATGTGTTGGTGCTATGTGTAATAATGTGTAATATGGCTCAAAATTTGTACTTGTACTCCCAGCATAGTACTTACTATTTATCGCTTAAAATCGGCTAAGTTTATTATATTACATGAGGCCAATTGTTTTATGTACTATTATATGCGAAGTAGACCTTAGTAGATGTATTACTGTTTATTACATATGGCACAAAACTATATTGTTATAACAAACGTATATTTACACTTAGAGAATGCTACAAAGATTAATAACTTGCATCCACTAAGATCTTTTTTCTAAAATTTATCTTATTTTTACCTAGAATCTAATGTTTGTTTTAGTTTATCTTAATCATCTGTAATCCGGTAAATATAATATTGTTACTCTAGTAAAGGTGAAAGGAAACGCTGCTAGATAGTGAAAATTACTCCTATGTTTCTATTTTTTGAGCCCGTAACTTATTGCAGATAAAAAACAAATCTTACCAAGTTTCATTGAAATTCATAAATTTCATTAGAACAAATAAAAATTCTCAATTTATGCAGCATTCAAAAACAAAAATATCAAAAAATCAAGAGGCCCATGGGCCTTAACGCTCACCTGAGGATATGACCAAAATCATTTGTAAAAAATATACAATATTCTAATATACATGCCTATACAAAAAAAAAAAAAGTTTTCAAGATAAGTGCATCTATGACCTTGACCTTTAAATGTAAGATCTCTTATCTTATATCAGAATGATCAACATATCCATTCCTACAATATTCCAATATACATGCCAATACAAAAAGTTAATAGTTTTCAAGATAATGTACAATTTTTATGCAACTATGACCTTGACCTTTGAACCTTTGACCTTGAGCCATATATCAAAATGATCGTCATGTCAATACCTACAATATTCTAATATATATGCCTATGCAAAAAGTTTATAGTTTTCAAGTTAATGCACAATTTTAGTTTTTATAAGCAAAAAATAACATTTTTAAAGATTTTTGAACCCCTATGTCACCATGACCTAGTTTTGGTAGCCATGGTAACGCCACGAACAGATCTGAATTGCACCGACCAAGACATGCTTCTGGCCAAGTCTCATTTAAAATCTGTCCAGTACTTTCGGAGGAGAAGTCGAAAATGTGTGTTAACGACGTACGCACGCACGCACACACACACGCACATACTCACGCTGCGCTTTGGTAAGGTGAGCTAAAAAAGAGAAATAAAAAAGAGAAATAAAAAGAAAGAAAAAACAAAATAGGAAAAAATAAAAAAGGAACAAACAAAAAAGCGTAGAAAACATAATTTTGTGACTGACAAGAAGTGCAACTGCACCTAACTTTAAGATATTACACAACTTGCACATCAAACATGTAACAAACCTTATATACCTTGCAGCTTAACTACAATATATAATAAATACATATAAGCCTCATTACAAAATATAAGTTCTCCATAATTGCTTGTACAAATAACTGATCATCTTAGACTCACGAGTAATTTACCATTCCTCCCTGTACCCCAAAATCATGTCTAAGAAAATTCAAAATTACTGCAAGTATATGTTAAGGGGAATAACTCTTATAAGAATCTGTAATGTCAAGACATAGATTATAAAAACTATGTTACAAACGTCAGTAACAATTCAGCTATATGCACAGGCAATTTAGATCACTTTTCGGAATACTAGTATTCTATATCGACTAGTGTTTCAATATTCTATATATATATATATATATATATATATATATATATATATATATATATATATATATATATATATATATATATTAGTAATTATTTTAAATTAACTCACTGTTAGACTATAGGTAGAGGGATTCAATTATGGATATGTACTAAGGAAAATGAAAACAGAGTCTATGTGGACTATGTATAGTGGATAATCAATAAGAAGAAACCAGTCAATAACAGTTCATATTCTAGGACGAAAGGTTACAAAAGGGTAATCTTTCAGATAAACCAATTTATATTTCCGCCTATCCTACTCAGATTTATTTCCAATTTCCTGTAAAAGTTGTCTCCTTAACACATTAGCTTCATGTGTCAAATCTGGAACTACACTATAACCCGTTCCCTTTACCATTCTTTTGCTCGCGTTAATGACGTCGCCCCTGTCCATCAGACTAAGAATTCGTACAATTATAGCACGTTTCCCCTCTTGGCCCCCGGGAGGTTTCTACACCTTTCACAAATTTCTTCGACATTTTCAAATTCTGTTCAAGGAATTCCCCGACTTTCGCCTCAGTTTCTCTACTCTTTTCATTAAGTGTACCATCTATACCTCTGATAATGATATTCCATTTACGTCCCCACATTTCTAATTTCAATCTCTATTTCTGTTTACCTTGTATAGCCTCCTCAGTATGTGGTACCGTCTCCTCGTGTATCTCCCGCACACTTTTATGCACATTTTCCGTTAAATTTTCTAAACACTGGACCTTTAATCCCATCTCATCAACATCCTTTCTGATACACTCGACATCTCTATTTAGTCTCGACTCCAACATCTCAAAACATTCTGACATTTTCTTCCCTCCATACCTGGGTTTCAGTTTCTTGGCGTCCGTCATTGTGATTATGAAATCTGCGTTAACAAAAAAAAATTTTTCAAAAACCACTTTTCCAAAAGCTTTTCTGAAAAAAAAAACCATTATGTGAGTTAACTCGAGGTATAGTCGAAAGACGAAAAAAGGGAAGAGACCAAAGCCAAATAGATCATTTCACTGGGGGGAGATAGAACAAAGGGCTTTTGAGCAGTTGAAAAATTGTTGTATCAGCCCTCTCATACTAGCTTTTGCTGATTTGACAAAACCATTTGTTTTACATACTGACGCAAGCTTAGATGGTTTAGGTGCAGCGTTATATCAAGAAATTGGTGGTAATGAGAAGGTGATAGCTTATGCGAGCAGAAGTTTAAATGCAGCAGAAAAAAATTACCCAGCTCATAAGTTAGAATTTTTAGCACTGAAATGGACAGTTACTGACAAATTCCATGATTATTTATATGGTAATACGTTTAGGGTGAAAAAAGACAATAACCCCTTAACATGTGTTAACTACTGCTAAATTAGTTGCTACTGGCCAGAGATGGGTCGCTCAACTTGTAAATTACAATTTTACTTTGCAATACAAATCAGGTTGTTTAAACAGAGATCCGAGAGGTCTATCAAGGATAAAGTGGCCAAATGAAAAGATAGAAACAATGAAAAATGCAACTGCTCAAGCCTCCTAGTTTCCAGCTCTGTAGCTCAGAACTAGACGATCTCCAAACTATTGAAGACTTAAAACTTGACTGGGCTACTTTGCAGCAACAGGACAGAAACATTAGTCAAGTATTTCGGTTATTGAAGGGTAAAATAAATGATCTTGCAAAACAAAGCTGGGAGTGTAAAATGTTCCAGAAACAAAAGAAAACCCTTCACATTAAAAATAATGTTCTTTTTAGAAAACGTTTATATAACAATGTAGAAAATAAGCAATACGTCCTTCCTGAGGATTTGAGAAAAATAGCTCTGCAAGGATGTCATGATCAGGTAGGACATATGGGTAGAGAAAGGAGTAAAAACTTGTTACAGGGACGGTACGGTTTTATTGGCCTGGTATGACGTAACAGATGACAGATTATGTTGCAAATTGTGTAAGATGAATAAAGCTGAAAACTCTACCAACTCAACGTGCACCATTAGTGAACATTTCCACATTTCTCCCCATGGAAATGATATGTATAGATTATTTAACACTGGAACCTTCTAAGGGGGGAACAGAAAATATACTTGTAATAACCGATCACTTTTCCAGATATGTCCAAGCATTACCAACAAAGAACCAGCTTGCTAAGACTACTGCCAAAGTACTTTTTGACAATTTTATTGTACATTATGGTTTTCCAGCCAAAATCCATAGTGACCAGGGAAGAAATTTTGAGTGCCACTATAAAGGAATTATGTAATCTTGCTGGTGTTCAGAAGTCGTGTACCACACCATACCACCCAATGGGAAATGGACAATGTGAACAGTTCAATAGAACACTTTTAGATATGCTTGGTACATTAGAACCATCTTAGAAAAGTGACTGGAAGACATTTGTACCAACTCTTGTACATGCGTATAATTGTTCTAAGCATGAAAACACTGGATATAGTCCGTTTCATCTTATGTTTGGTCGCCATCCCCGATCAGCTATTGATGTGCTTATGGGAATTAGTCTTGGAGAAGAAAAAACCATTATTATATTCCCCATATGTAAGCAAATTAAGGGAGCGATTAAATTATGCCTATAACTTAGTTTCCGACCATCTAAGACAAACTCTTTTTATGATATGTAGACCAGGGGTGTAGGTATTAACATCGGAGATCGAGTACTGGTAAGAAATGTTGGTCTGATTGGTAAACATAAAATAGCAGACAGATGGCAGAAAGAGGTGTATGTTGTGAAGGCACAAACGAATAGGGGCGTGCCAGTTTATGAAGTGGAGCGGGAGGATGGGATAGGCATAACACGGGTACTTCACCGAAATATGTTATTGCCTATAAGTGCTCTCCCGATTGAAGACAATCACAAGACACCTGAGGAGAATGGTACTCATAAAGATAAAAATTTCATGGCTAAGAGGGTACAAAAAAGATGCTAATATAGAGGCATTATCAGGTACAGATTCTGAAGATGGAGAAGATAATTTATCTTCATATTTGTGCCCACAGGAACGACAAAAACCAATACCTGCACTACGCCGTAAAGTAAACATCAACAAAGTTCCAACTGTCATTGAACAACAAAGAAGAGATATTTTGACTGATAATGATGTTGAGGACGATACTGATGGACATGAAACAAGTGATTGTCGATGTTAAAAAAGAACAAGGCATCCACCAGACCGTCTTGGCAATAATATGTATCAATTTAAGGTAAGTCAGAAGTCAATAACCTGACAACAGATTTAGTTTTGCAGATACTCCGTAAACTATTGTATTATAATGGCGAGGACACCATTTTTCGATGAGGGGGAGAATGTTGCAATGTGTAAAAAATTGTATTTTTAAATCATCATTTTTTTTATTTAAACATTACATTATCTTTAAAATATGTGATTGTTGTATCAAACAGCCAGTAATTTCACATCTGCAAGGTCTAAGCGTTATTTTATCAGGGAATGGTCAGGTCTTATGTTACAAATATGACCTTTAGTTTCATTTGTTACGCTTCAATGCAAGTTTTCCTAGATTAGGGGATAATGTTAAGTGGTTATAGGAGATTTACAAATATATAACATCACTATTGTGTCATCTAAATTAGAATTGGTCAAAATTTATTTTCTTTAATATCCTCTAAATTCTAATTTGTTTTTATTTTGGAGAAACATTTTCTGTGAACCTTTGAGACATGTATGTATGTATATATGTATGAAAAATATTACATAATATAGATTGAAACAACATATTGTGTTCGTTGTGATAAACTATTGTTCCATTTCGACAATCTTTTGTGGACTGCTGCTTTAAGGTGAGCAAACTTGGACATCCCCATTATCGATCCTAATACTTATTAGTTAATTTTTGTATACGCCAGCTCGGTTACATAGCATGAAGTTAAACTCGTGAAATTAAACCGAAATGGTGTGGAAGAGTGTCTAGATTAGACAAATGGCTGTATAGCTAGCAACACCTGCCATGTATTGAGTAAAATTAAGAATAAAAGAATCGCAAAACTACAGGGGGTTAAATAGAAAAATCTTTATTTAAAGTCGAAAGTAAAGTAACAGGCAAATGTTGAGCTTTTGAAAGTCGACTAAACATTAATAGCATAGCATTGAAACAAAGATAATAAATCACTGCATTGGATTTTTTATAGCACAAAAACACTCTGTTAAATAAAAAACTGATTCCTGCATGATTTCGGTACCTAAAAGAAAAATTTGTTTATTTTATTTTAATTATATCTTGGAGAAAAAAAGGACACTTTATAAATTAGATTTAATAAGTAAATTTTCATATGATGTTGCATCGTCTTCATAAAAAAAGGACACAGTATTTAAAAAACCACACACACAAATTGGAGAGATAAACATTGAAAGCATCACACAAAAATGTTAAGAGGAAAACATTGCATAAAATGAAATTGCAAGTTAAAAGCACAAAAATGAAAGCACTTGGCTAAATAAAATAGAAATAAAAATGCAACAATACAGAGACAGAGAAATCAAAATAAAAAATCGATGCAAATGATGAAATTTGATTAGTAAATTTTCATATGATGTGGCATGGTCTTCATATATAAGCGTAGGACTTTTTCTTGGATTTTTTTTTTCATTTTTCCTTGTGTGGCCTTTATCACAGAAGAGCCATGTAGGGGACAGTAATTAAAATTTAATTAATATACATGACTTAAACAACATTCATAATCACATTGTAAAGGTTTTATTGTAAATTGGCATTAAATGTGTACATATGGCATTAGACATAAAAAATAAGACAAACATACCAGTCCTTGTCAATATCACAATCCAAAAAACAAAGTAAAAACTTTGCAAACTGGCAAAATATGTTATACACTTGAACTTCCATCAAGGAAGTGAGAGCGGGTGCTCCTGAAGGGAGAATTTTACACACTAAAATAATGTTGTTAGAAGTTTTTACAGCCGGGACAATAACATACATGTCATGTATGTCAGCAAGGATTGCAGAAACCTCAGGGTCTCTGAGCACTAAAGAAGGTTTAGTACCCAGAGAACCCTAACGTTTTGCAATCCAGGACTTGACAAAAATTTCTAATTGTCCTTTTGGCGGATAAAGTATAAAGCTCTACGTCTTCTAATTTAGCCCAACCTCTGGCATACTCTTCAACAGAATCCATAATAATTTTGAAATTCTGTCCACAAGTAAAAGGTTGAGCCTCCCTGTATTTAGGGCCTTTTGAAAGAAGACATTTGAATTGAGTATTCTCAATTATATTGAGATCACCTGTTACTACATGCCCAGCTGGTTTATAAATATATGGGGACGCTGAGCAAGAGCAGGTAGGTGAAGTAAAGTCATGAAAATTTAGGCACTGCAAAGTTTGTTTATAGTTGAAAATTTTGGATGCAATGGGTTTATTGTACCAGTAGGAAATTAGAGGTAGCGAGAAGTATTTGAAATAAGTAGGGACTTTTAATTGTACTTCTTTGTTAAGTAGTATATTAAAGTATTAATAGAATGTATGCCTTTGTTTGCATAATGTAATTTAAGAAATTGGCGACGGTTGTCGTCCTGTATATTGTGTTCCTGAGCAGGTTTTAATAACCTTTTACATGCAATATCCATGATGATAGCGTTAAGTTTAAACTCTGGTGTATTAAAATCTGTAGTAGTTTTGTAAATGCATTGTTTTTGTAAGTGATTTAGACGGGAAAATGGTCAACAGTACAGTTTGGTTCGAATATGGTGTAATTCGATAGGTTTCTGAATGAATGGTAAAAGATTAGAAAAAGTAACATCATGGATATTAGGTTTATTGTAACTTCGATGTCCATGACTTCTTTTGTTACGTGTAGTTCTGTTGAACAGGTGTAAAACATTAACATTCTTACAACCTGGGCTAAAAAGGTTTCCTACTCTATCAATTTTATCATTGCATCCATATGGTGAAGCAGTGCCTAGTTCTCTAATCCAATAGTTATCCCGTTGTAATCGGAATGGTGTACTCAAAATAGGACTATAAGTGTGGTGGTATATTTTTTCCAAAATTCTAACCTTCATAGACAGCACGGAATGGTCCGGTTGATTGAAGTGTTGGTAAATAAGTTGGTTACCATAATTGTTTATTTCAAACCGGTGACCATTCATTCGTGCATTTAGTCTACCTTTAGTTTCGCCAACATATATGAGTCCACATAAATTACTCTATTCCATATACAACATTGGAAGATTTACAGTTCAGATCACCGTGACTTCGTAAAGTGTACTCCTTAGAAGTAAAATTGCTTGTAAAATGTGTATCTGTAATCAAAATTTTACAGGTTTTGCAATTTTGAGAATTGCAAGAAGCAACAGTGCAGTATGATAATTTTTTATCATGGTAAAAATATCAGTAAGCTTGACGGTTGTGATTTTGAGTTGTTTAAAATTTTGTTGTGAATCTTTATAGAAGTAACGATGGTCTGAACTGGCAATATAGGAAGTTTTCATGACATCCTGAAGGATAACCCTAGGGGCACCTTCATTAACTGCTAGTCTAGTGCCCGTAGTACCAGCAGGAGGCCTTTTTATAGAGCGCGACGTCTCAGGCTCTGTAGAATTATTTAGTATGTTCTGCATGAAAAATGCGACTGAGCTAATGGTATCCTCGGGGAAAAAACTTTCCACCAGCAGAGATACCGACCCAATATTAGAAATAAAACAAACATACCAGTCCTTTTACATAACATATTCTATTTGTCAAAATGACGTCATTAAGGTTTGGAATTCCGTGAAGCATGCTGATCCTTTTACATGATCATTAATTAAAAATAACACAAACAAAACCACAGCTTATAACAGTGTGTTATCATATTTGGTGATTACTAAGTCAAAGTTCTTTATAAAGTCATTCATGAAAAGTTCGTTTTTACATTAGCTGTTTTGTATAGCCCGTAATTTAAAGCTGCATTAAATTTTCCAAGGAAAAAAATTTAAACGGTGCTGATCCAATTAATAATGTTCCTTATGAACTATGTTACATTTGGTTCAACGATAAAAACTCGAATACATACAGAAACAACAATAATTTTGCAGCCAGGAGAAGCATGTGGGATCTAATATTAGAACATAGTTAAGTCATAAAAAAGCCGGGTCATTTAAACACAACCTACAGAACGGTGAAATACGATAAATTAAACATACAACTTCATTGAATTTGTCATTTGTGCCTTAGAAGGGGATACAGAACATCATTGCGAATACATCTGGATATTAATTACGGACAATTCATACAATTTGTCAGGTTTCACTTTCATTTTATTGGAGTTTCCGT
This sequence comes from Tegillarca granosa, assembly GCA_029721355.1. NCBI lineage: Eukaryota > Metazoa > Mollusca > Bivalvia > Arcoida > Arcidae > Tegillarca > Tegillarca granosa. The sequence continues at coordinate 24,240,811 of CM056597.1, forward strand.
TAATCCGTTCGCATGCTCAGGGCTAATTATAACAATCGTTAAACATTGACCAACCGGTTAGAGGATTCCGTTTATAGAAAATAGAAAATGAAAAACCTAATACAGCTTAAATCATCTGTGGTTGTTTATGTTGATTTCAAAGCTTATGCATTCAGAATGACTACCTTCAAGAACTTTTTCCTATCTCAGTATCTATGTATTAGCTATAGATCAATCAAGATGATCCTAAAAAACGCTCGCTTGAGACGTTTTCTGACATAAGTTGTGCCAAGTCTGGACTGATACTCATAAACGCTACCTCGGGTGGTATTCTAGCTAAGTTATGCCAAAAGTCTACGATGATCCTAATAAACGCTCGCTAGAGACGTTTTCTGATATAAGTTATGCAAACAGTCTGAATGATCCTAACAAACGCTCACTCGAGAGGTATTCTTACATAGGTTGTGCTAATAGTCTTAGATTATCCTAACAAACGCTCGTTCGAGACGTATTCTTACATAAGTTGTGCCAATAGTCTATTACGATCCTAACAAACGCTCACTCGAGACTTATTCTTACATAGGTTGTGCCAATAGTCTAAGATTATCCTACTAAACGCTCGCTAGAGACGTATTCTGATATAAGTTGTGCCAATAAACTATAATGATGCTCACAAACGCTCGTTCGAGACGTATTCTTACATAAGTTGTGCCAATAGTCTAGGCTGATCCTAACAACACTTGCTCGGGACGTATTCTGGCTTAAGTTATGCCATTAGTTTAGGATGATCCAACCAAATGCTCGCTTGACACGTATTCTAGCTAATTATGCCAATATCTACGATGGTCCCAGCAAACGTTCGCTCGAGACGTATTCTAGCATGCGTTGTGCGAATAGTCTACGATGATCCTAATGAAAGCTATCTCGAGACGTATTCTAACGTAAGTTGTGCCAATAGTCTATAATGATCCTAAAGAACGCTCGCTCGCTCGAGAAGTATTCTAGCATAATTTGTGCCAAAAGTCTACAAGATCATTCATGTTGATCCTATAAAATAATAATAATATATATATATATATATATATATATATATATATATATATATATATATATATATATATGTCTTAAAACATGAAATATTTTATAAAGGGTGTGTTTTTAATAAGTTTAATGAATTTCTGAAATGTGCATTTCTGGCACATCAAAATTTAACTGGAATTTGTGTTATATATTTACTACACTAGAGCTGATACCGCTGCTGGTGGAGTTAAAATCCCCGAATGTATCCATAACTCAGTAGGCAGTACTTTGTGCTGTTACAAAATGTACCATTTATCAAAATTTTCAGCCGTCTTAAATTTTGAAATTTATTCAAAACCAAGGTTTGTTCCCTCATTCCTTAGCTGGATTTTGATTTATATAATTTTGAACTTTAGATTAATTAATTTTCGACTGTTTGGCTCATCTTTTCTATCTATCACTGATGAGGAATGAATTTCTGAAATGTGCACATCTGGCACATCAAAGTTTAACTGGTATTTGTGTTATATATTTAAACCTCGTTTATCTCTACGCTTCTCAAACTTTGGCGTGTGTAACAGGAGAGGGAAAAATACAACGGACTAACCTGGACTCGAATCGACTCAGCTACCCGGCCACCTATTAATCCAGACCCGATAATTCCTGTACTTTGAATTGAAACTACCAGGTTCCACCCTGAGAACAACCTGTTGGTCAGCCACTTCCAAGGGTCGGACGAGCGCTTAAATGTAACAGCAAAGAGAAGAATGCGGCAGGCAAATCGGGACTGTAACTCGGGCCTTTCCACATTCTAGCCGGACGCTCTACCGACTGAGCAACGCGATAACCTATCAAACCGGCTGGTTACACGTGTCCATACAATTTTAGAGACCTTCTCGGTGGCATAAAATTATAACATATGCCTCGAAAGCGAGATTGGGACACAGCTCATACATTTAACTTTAAATTTTGAGATACCACTTCTTCCCTTGACGTGAAAAGAAAGAGTATCGAATAATTCACCCGTTACCAGGATAATTAGCTAAGGAATGGTATACTTGTATGGGGAATACTGACTCGTTGAACTAACAAAAGTTGCCCTAAGTGCGTGCTAGTACGCGGCAGACCATAATACACACTTGCTAATCGCACGAATATACCGACTTTTTCATATAAAGCAACATTGCATTTATACATACATATCGGGCAGGCACCCCGAAAATGTGATATGGACCGAAGCGAAGCTGAGGTCTATATTATATTTTCGGGGTGCCTGCCCGGTCCATAAACTGCGATATAACCCGCAACCCCTTGAAATATTTGTTATATCATACCGAATGGATACCATCTCAAAATACAAATGAAGGTATCAGCATTTTTAGAATTAATTCCTTTAAGACGATGATTGTTTACGTTTTACATTTGCCGTTCCTGACTGTAACTTTGTATTTGCGTTAAATCACTAATTAAAGTACTGTAAATGTACTTATTTTCGCGAAATCAAATTTTAGCGCAAATGACATGTTGGCTCTAATTCGAGCAATCATAAATTAGCGCACTCACGGTTGGTAGAAGTCAATTTTAAAAATGTTTCCGATTTTTTTTCTATTTTTTTTCTTGTTTAAGCTGCAGTAAGTTTACCAATTTTCTGAATTTTTTTTTTTGATTTTCTAAAAATATATTTTTTTTAAAGTAGATATCTTCTAACCACGATCCGTGACATTCATTTTCTTAAATTTCATTTCTTTTAGCTGTAAATAGACGGAATCCTCTGACCGGTTGGTCAGTGTTTATGAGCTTGGAGCATGCTCACGGATGTAGGGAAAAGCCTAGAATCGAAAGTGAAACATGACATATTGCATTAATTGTCCTTCATTAATATCCAGATGTATTTGAAATGGTGTTATTTATCCCTTACTAAGTCACAAATAACAAATTCAACGAAGTTCTTTGTTTAATTTATCGTATTTCAACATTTTGAAAGTTTTGTTTAAATGGCCCGGGTTTTGATGACGGAACAATGTTCTAATATTAGATTCCAAATGCTGCATATCGCTGGGTAAATACTGTAATTTCTGTATTTATTCGAGCTTTTATCGTTGAACCAAATGTAACATTGTTCATTAGGAACATCATTTATTAGATTAGCACCGTTTTAATTTTTTCTTTGGACAACTTAATGCAGCTTTAAGAACGTGTTCAAAATGTAAATATGTACCGCACGTTGACCTATTAAATGTTTAATTAAGATTTTACTGAAAAAATTAGGCGTGTGAAGTATAAAATGACGTTTGTGTTGAACGGTATTTTATGCTTACTTTCTCCGTACAATTTTTTAAAATTTAGTGAATTAAATCGTTAACTATTGTTTTGTAGTCTAACGTGCATTGATTCGGTTATAATGCGCTTTGATTGCATTTTCCACCGATCTTGAAGGAGCACCTTTGACATGGTGATTCCGATAATCTTGGCTGGATATCGTTTTAAGATTGATAATCTTGACGTGACGAAACTAACGTGATTCAAATTTTGCGGGACGGTGTGAAAGGGATTGAAATATCAATGGTTTAGACGCGAAAAGGTGGATAGACGGAAAATCATAGCTTGGGTCAAGACGCCGCTCTTGACCAATCAAAATCCTGTTTGCATAAACGGTTAGGTCAGTTTCTTCCCTCTGTCGGTTGATTAAAGTGACATGCAAGCTGGTGTTAATTGTTAATTAAACTGAATTCACAGCTATGTGTGAGTAGTTCTCTGTTTTTATTGATAATTCTACCTGTGATTATGATTTTGGATACGCTAATGATCTGATACAACTGATAAGCTACTTTGTTTGCAAACCGATAAAAAAAATCAAATAAGTAGATCAATTTCGTTTGTTATGATACTTGGCGTATTTTTTTAAAATGAAAATTAATAAAATCTTAACTAAGTTAATTAAAACGTGTAAAATATATCAAACTTAAACAAAACACTTAAGTAGACAAAAACCACTTCCTCGGATCATATACAAAATCGACGATTCTGGAAATTTTTTGGGTCCGAATTTTAAATGAGTTGAAGCTTTTTTTAACATCAAATTTTAGCTTAAAAACCACCTGCATTAATTATACGGAAAACATTTATTCGCGGTAATCATAAATTAGCGCGATTTGTCTAGCGCGAAAATCGCTAAAAAAGATTACCGCTAAATAAAGTACATTTACAGTATTCGGATTCAGATGTACTCTTTGTATATACAGCGTCCGGTCTATATTGCAAAATATCGAGAAAAATTAAATAGAAAAAGAAATTTATGAGGTATAATATAATGTTACATTTAAATGAAATGTATTGCATTAAAATGAGAAAATTAAAGGGAAAAACAAATACTAGAAAATTACCTGAGAGAGAGAGAGAGAGAGAGAGAGAGAGAGATGGTTAACTAAGGAAGATGATTATTCCGTGCTTAATCTCCTTCTTGGAACGCATGATCCAACAGCATCAAATAAGCAAAGATAAGAACATGATATATTTTATCTATGTAAAAATTTGAGGATTAGGGCCTAGGAAAGATTTCAGTCTGCCAAATCTTTTCGAAATTTTAGGCTGCAAATAGTACTTCAGGTATCTATCTAAACCTTCAGATATCTGCCATTAGGAAAAACTAATTGTTAATTAAAGTGTTTGGCAATGATCTTGATAAAAAATAAGGCAATTAACACCCTTCCCAAAAGTTCATATTCATAAATATGATGCTCTTTTTGCTTTACTATATCTTTAATTTCATCAAAAGTTCAAATTCATTAATATTATGCGCTTTTTGTTTTTATATATCATTTCCCTTATCTTTCTTCTAGTCAGTTAAACATCAATTAAAGCAATATTTATGGTAAAAAAAATAAAAATGTTTTTGAAAATATTGTTAGCGGCGACAATATGTGCCGATATGTCATGTTTCTTTTTATCGCTCATTTTGCAGGAAAAAATAAAAAGCTCAGTACATGTTGTCGCCGTCGGCAATATGCACAGGGTCGACAATATGTACCGTAGCAAGCTTTCTATTTTTCAAGACCTTATTCTATTTAAAAATATACCTAACAAAGCTTGAGCACATTAATTTACATCAAATAATTTTAGTATTTTTTAATTGACCACACTTAATAATAATTCTTTTTATACCTATCTAAAATAAGTTTAATAATTTAAATTTGGGTGTAAAACGGCATTTAATTCACATTCCTTTTTGGCCATGATAATGGCTTGATATGAAGTCTAACGCTTTCTGATATTTAAAAATTCACATTTAAACTTTTTTTTTTTGTTTAAAAAGATTTGTTTTCTTCTCTAAAATGACGTAAATAAGAAAAAAATTGTATTACCGTCTTCAGCGGTGATGATCTGAAACGATTACAGGTAAGCTGTGAATATTAAATGCGCCTGCCATATTTTCCTTCCATACAAGTACAGTATAGTCACTAGTTACACAATGGTTAATGTTTCTTTTAAATACTGCTTTCGCAATGTCACGGGTATTGGAGCTTTAATTGACATGACCTACCTTACGCCGTTTTCTGAAAATCATTCTGACATATTTATTTCATGCATTTTTTTAGAATTACTGGAATTCTTATTATAACTTGTTTGTGCTCGTGATAAAATTATTTTGTTTAATTTTATAATTCTCAAGACATTGATTTGAACTCCAATTAAGGATTTGAACTCAATTAAGTTGAAGGTGACTTTAACAAAATAGATAGATAAACATGCCAATACATTATAGAAATAAAATACAAATTAATTAATATTAAACAAAGAAAAAAACATTAACCTAAATGTTAAACAATTTTAGTTGGGTTAGCATTTTCTCAGCTATTCGCCAATCAATCAAGGTTATTAATCTCTTAGTATTATGTCAAAATTAAAAAGGCATAATGAATTGTAATCTATATATATTTTTTAAATGTCTTTAAAATTTGTTTAAGGTCCATATCCAAATCACAAATGTTAAAGAAATAGAAGCACACATGAATACTTACTAATAATGCTCGGTCAAAATAAAAGACTTTAAAAAAAGGAAACAAAAAGATATTTAACCGATCTTCTTTTATACTGTAAAATATTTTGCATTTATTTCATGTTGATCTAACTGTAATGTAACAACCCAAAAATGCAATATTTACATAAAAATAGTTGGAGTAGACATGCGACTGGTATTGTTTGGTTTTAATGAATTTATTGAGTCATTTAAAAAAGTTTCGTCACGGTTTGGAAAACGTACTGTAATTATAATTAAATAAATTTATTTCTTTATTTTATTTTTTATTATTTATTTATTTAATATTTTATATTGGTTAACCTAGTCAAAGGATCCCTGTTATGGAGAATAATTTTATGAAGAACTTTCAGAACTACGTGATAATTTACAACTCTTAACAAACCTATATACTAGAAAACAATAATAATTGTCTCTGTGAGCCCTTTGTCCTTTAGGTAGCTGCAATTATAGGGTTGCCATTATCATTCACAAGTAAATAACATTAATATAATCTTTTCTTTCAATTTAAAAAAAATTATTCAACTAGAAAAAGAATAAAAAAACAACTTTTTAATTCATATAAAACAATTACCTATATACATTAGTCATGTTGTTTGCAGAAAATTAAGAACTTAAGTTTATTTTTGATTAAAATATCCCAATCTCGTAGCCTCTCATTTAAAGGCAGTGTCTTTAAAAACTTCTTTTTGTAGCGCCATTTTATATTTATTATTAAATTTATGGAAAATTGTCAGTCGATCTGTAAATTTTTAATCTCTCTCTCTCTCTCTCTCTCTCTCTCCCTCTCTCTCTCTCTCTCTCTCTCTCTCTCTCTCACACACACACACACACACATACACACACACAAATTTAGTTTTCTAAGTAATTTTCATCTAAATAAAAATTGGATTACTTATATGACATTTTATCAAATAACCCGCGAAGTTTTAATAGCTGTTTACAAAAGATTTAAGTAAGTAAGATGTACAGTGTGTGTGTGTGTGTGTGTGTGTGTGTGTGTGTCACGTTGTGTGTGTGACTTTATAATTATGGTTTAAACGGGTATTCGGTTTGCACTTATTTTTATTTCACATTAAATAAAACAAAATTTAATGGCTCATTTCTTGAATCATTTCTGTTTTTCTTAAATCATGTAAATCTGTTATTTTTTCATAAATATTAATGGATTTAATGTTTCATTTATGAATCACTCCAAGCCTACAGCTCCTATATCATGAAAGGTTTTAAATGTTTTAAGTACCCAACTACAATTACGACAGTCTTCAATACAGCTTAACACCCATTATTATCATCCTTTTTAAATTTTTAATATGAAAGTGTTTGCTCTATCTGCATATATTTTTTAATTATAAAGTTCATCCAAATTCTGTCGTTTATTTCGTTTTTGTTTTAGAATTAAAAAAAAATCTTATCATCCATCCTTATCTCAATTAAGAGTCGCTAAATACGAAGCGTCTCAATCAAATTTTTAAATATAAAGCAATTTTAACAAATTAATCAGAGACCAAAACAAAGCCATTCAATAAGCAATCCATTAATTTTTACATTGATGTACAGCATTGTGACATAAGTTTTTCCGTTTTCCGCCATTTTGAATTTTATTTTTTCACTTCGATTTTATAAATCCGAAAATTTACGGAGTTTTATGAAAAATAAAAATTGGGGCACTTTTTATAGTAACTACGACACCCACTCACCTAATTATCAATCGGAAATTTAAGTCACGTGTGCTTTCTTTACAATCAAATTGTTGACACAAGGATATTGCAAGCCTAGGCTAATCAGGGCCCTTAAAAAGTTTTATGGCCGTCATCACAATATTGTTGATAAGTATGTAGTCACTGTATCCCAACTTATACTGGATATATTTGACTTACCATAGGTCTTTGTTCCTTTCATTCTCAAAATTGACTTACACGTGACGGGTGTAGCTAGCTAAACAGGAGGTGCTTACCCTTCCGGAGCACCCGGCCTCACTTCCTTGATGGAAGTTCACGTGTATCACCTATTTTGCCAGTTTGCAAAGTTTTGACTTTGTTTTTGGGATTGTGATATGGACAAGGACTGGTATGTTTGGTTTATTTAGTGAAGTGATAGTTTGTCAACATTGGCCAACCGGGGGAAGGAAATGTCTTCCGAGAAGAAAAAAAAATATTATTCAGCTACTTAACGCAGGCCTTTAAAAAAGACTGCAGAATTTTTGGGAATTGATTATTCAACAGTGTTAAAATTTTTAAAATGTCACGGACAGCGCCAAACTTCAGAAAATCTGTCGAGAAGTGTGAGGCTTAGAAAAATGGATGACGGCTGGAACGGGTACTTCTGGAGTATGTATGTAAAAGAACAATTCAGAGGATTTTGCAGGCTTATGGTCTAAGAAAACACTCCATTCGTAAAAAAAATGCGGATCCGACGGGTTAAAATGGTGCGACGTGTTCATTGGTGTAGAAACAGATTAAGATAGACAGTTAACAATAATTGGAAAAATGTAATTTTTTCGGATGAAATGAAGGTAATTGTTGGCGGAGATGGACTTATAAAAAAGTGGAGGAAAAAATGAAGCCTTCCGGAATACATCGGCCATATTCTGCAGTACAGGGGTCAACGTGTTTTTATTATTGTTTGGGGTTGTGTTTAGTTCGAGAGATCTGACGTCGATTTTATTTTACTTTTCGACTTTTGTAAAATCGACGTCAGAGATCGCTCCATATATTTTTAACAAAAGTCGAAATTTTTTAAAGTAAAATAAAATCGACGTCAGATCTCTCGGACTCGGGTTGTGTTATATTTTATGGTGTTGAAACTTTGACATTTATAAATGGTAACATAAATAGTGAGAAGTATATTAAGACACTTGATGATAACTTATGACAGGTTGTAATGAAGCATTTTCCAAAATGAAAATGCCCCATGTCACGCCTTCCTTGCTATAAAAGCCTTTAAGGAAAGAAATTTTAAAAATTTCGTGTCTACCCTGGCCTGCTCAGTTTCAGGATTTGTATATAATCGACAATATCTGGCTTGTCATGAAAAATCAAGTGAAAATCAGCTTCAAACTATCCGGCATGCCGACGTCTCAAAGCCGTTTTTCTTCACACCTGGAGATCTCTAAGTCTTAACTACATCCAGAACCTATATTCATCCATTCCCACACGATAACATAAAGTAATTAGGTCATAGGGCTATATTACCAAATATAAAAGTATACATATACAGAAGAACAGGAAGGTCTTTATATTATTTCCAGTTAATTTTATTTATATGCAAATTAAAGCATTGTTAGTTTAAGACACATCGATTGTATTTAGAGCTAGTTTTTAACGAAAAACTAATGTAAATTAACATTAACAATCGTTAATACTGAAAAAAAAATATATTTGGGGTACACATCCATAGAGTAAGTAAATATTTAGAATATAAAGAGCAAACTACTAGTTTAAATTACTTAATTGGATTTCATGTTAAAATTTATCTTTTTATCTTTATTGAAGAAGCTAGCTAGACAAGAGGTGCTTACTCTTCCGGGGCACCCGCCATAGTCTTTTTGATGGAAGTTCACGTAAATTACTAAATCGGCCAGTTTTCGAATTTTTTACTTTGTTTTTCCGAATTCTGACTTGGACACGTACTGGTATGTTTTTGTTTTTTATATTATCTTATTAAAAAGTTAAAAAGTTTTTAGGATAACGAAAATTGTAAATCAGTATTGACAATGGTTCATGTAAAGTTGTAGGTAATATAAAAAACATCATTTCTACATGGAATACAACGTAAGAGGTTAGGGAAAATCGTATTTTGTTTAGTGTATGCAAAAAAAAAAAAAAACCTGACGATCGCAATCATAGGTAGGTTTTATTATATATTTTTGATGTTGGAATGGTCTGTAATAGATGACTGTATATTCCGTTTCGGATCTCAAAACTTCTCTCTTCCTTCTTAACATTAAATTTTGACAGATCGTCAGTTATAAACAAAACTATTGAAGAACAACTTGACGAATTTGCAAGGTCAACACAAACAGAACATCTCAAAAGTCGGCTTTGCAATTTAAATTTTTAAAATTTTGAAGCACATGGTGCTTCAAGCATCATTTTAAATATTCGCCGTTTTTTTTTGGTCTACACATTAATTTAATTGGAAGAGTAAGTTGTACGACAAAATGGTTAGTGCGTTTTTCTAAAATGTAAATTGTTTTTGCTTTTTTAACATTTCAGGAAAAATAAGCAATCCTAAAGTATAAAAGGCCCATCTATTAGCCTGAGGTGATATATAAGTAAGTACAAGACAACACGTTTCCACAACCAACATATAAAACATCTGTCAAGATACAGAGGTCTTTTAAGATACTATTAAGGGTTCAGATGTCTCTACAATTGAGAAGTTGCCACTGTCAAACACTTTTTCTTATCCGTTTGAAACAGTTTTTTCTCCCGAAAATAAAAAGAAAGTTGATCTCAACTTTTATTTTCATGATAAAAGTCCATTTAAATGTAAGAAAACTTAGTTTGACCAGGTTTTAATAAAAGAAACAACAGAGGATGAGGACTTAACTACATTGAACATGTATAGTAATAATGACCTTTATGTTCTAAAACAAGGTCTTGAGAATGCAGATTTTTAAAAAAAAATTTTGAGGTTTACAGATTAACCATTCAAGCAATGTATCATCCTCTTAGTAAAAGACAAGATATCTCAACATTTAAGAAAATCTTGACACAGCATCAAAAGCTACTCATTGTGCTTCTTCAGTCGCTGTTGCATATTATCCAACACTGTGCTTTGTCGAAGAGATGGTATTCTAGCAACAAGCAACATGTCAGCAAAAGTTACTAACTCCTATCAGAATCTATAGTTTTTGAATATTTATTCAATACAAAAGACTAAAGGTGATTAAATTCAGATACTGTCAACTTAGCGGCTAAATTTATTTTTCCTCAAATAAACAATCAACAAAAAGATGTTAAGTTTCAAACGCAAATATCTAGCAATATGTCAAAGCATCTATATTATAATTTTAGTAAGACAGATAGAGGTTAAATGTTACCTTCAACATTTACCAGCAGAGACTGTAATATTGGAAAATCTCCCACAACGAGCCTCCTACATCGAGTAGAAGATGACTTAATTTTTTTTTTTGGGCGGGGGGGGGGATGTAGATGGACGTTTAAAATTTTTCGGTCATACTTGGGCAAGTTTAATAGAGAACAAAATTAAAATTGGAATAGTAAAAGAAACTAAAACTTCTGTATCTGTCCGGATTGTTGATAAATTTTAAGAAATCGGATCTGATAACATTCCAGATATTTACCCAGCGAGGTTTGTTGATTAAAACCTTAGCCTGGACTGTCATGGAGACTTCAGATTGGCTTCAATAATTGGTACATATAATATTGCAGCAGAGGTTAGTATCAGCAAAAAAATGTATAAAATGAAAAGTTCATCTCTTAGCCTGCACTAAAGTAAAATAATAATCTAGAAGGATCAGTCTTTATATAAAATCGTGCAGTGCGTGATTGTGTGAGATTTTGTGATCTCTTTTGTTCTAATGCGCGCTGGTGACAATTTTATCCTGCTAGCTTACTGATACACAATATCTTATGTTTACAGTGTATTCCACAAGGTCAAATCGTACTGTCATCGAACCAACCAGTAAGAAACTACAAAGGAAACCCTTTTGCCCATATCTTTACGGTCCTACCGAGAGCCAAGTCTACAACAGTGCGAAATCTAAAATTTAGGCAAACGTCTTTACCACTTGACCACCGCAAAAAAGAAGATACTTATAACTATGCTAATTAAATGGAAAATATCCTGAATTGATCTTTAAATGTTAGTTTTAAAAAAATCAAACCAAAACACAATGACATTCAACAATCTTTAGCATGTAGAATGAAAAGCAAAAGTCACGTATTCTACGAAAAACCTACCAGAATGACGGAATATACCATACTCCTCCAAACAAAATGAATGTGTATACTGAAAAAAGCGAAGAGTCTTTAAATTGATGATAACTGATAGACATATTATATCATGATAGTGTATGATAGTGAGTGCAGCATCGAGTTACGTCGTAGAAGACACCATGTGCTTCAACTTTGTTGGTTTAAATGATAAAGCCGACTTTTGAGATGTGCTTTTGTGTTGATATGTCACAATCGTGAATAGTTTTTGTAATAACACACGATCTGTCAAAATTTAAAGTTAAACAATAGTAGAGAAGTTTTGAAATCCGAAACGGAAAATTAGAGCCAATTCATACATCGAACATATAAAGTAAACACTTACCTTCGTGTTTACAAGCTGCGATCGTCAGCCATTTTTTAATGCACTAACCAAAATATGATTTTCAAATATTGTCTCAGTTTATCAAAAAACAAACATATAAATCTTAGCAAATAGCAAATGGCTTTTGTCACAATTAAGGCTTAAGGATAAAAAAACAACAATTTATTTAGGTTGGAAGTTCATAAACGTCAGTTAAAACAAGATATATCAATTTAGTGCGTGACATCACCATTACTCCAGTTATAACGACGTTAAGCGGGAAATATATAAGGTTTCATATTGTTCCGTAACGCCACTGGGTATGTATCACGTGATATACCGGGAATTCCATTTTCTCATAACAAAGAATGCAAAATTAATATTTATGATTTTAAAAAAATACATTCAAAAAATGCTTATTGTCATAAAGCTTTTTAATGTATTTAACGACATTTTTTTTCAATGCTTTAAGACTTTTACACAAACAAATATTGTCCTTTAAACCTCATTATAGTTCAAATTTACACATCACAGACAAATTAAGTGACAAAAATATGAGAATTATTCCATAACCAGTGTGTGATGCTGAAAAAGGGTTAGGTCAATTACACAATGTCCCTCTACAAAGTGTTAAGCATACAAGTTTGCCTGGGTGGTACTTGTATCTAATGAACAACGAGTTGTGTTGTCAGAAAGCCGACTTCCTAACTTGTCCCCGTACGGGATTTTAACGCCATCCGTACAGTGTCTTATATAAAACAGTGTTTTTCCTTAAAATACATAATGGTGATATTGTTTATATCGTAAAAAGTGTAAATTTTCAAAAAGATAAAACAAGAACAAATCATTACATACGAAACACAAAAAAATATAAACGAATATTGAAATCATTTTACAAAAGAGATTGCGTACTTCTTCCTCATTACGAGAACTTTCTAAAAATGGAGAAAGACCTCTTGTTTAGGGAGAAAAAAGTGTCTGCAATTTGAAACATTTTCTCACTCCTTTTAAGTTAAAATTGAAACTCTTTTGTTTGACTAACAATTGCAAAAACTTGAATTGTGGACATTGGTAAATGTAAAATGACGGAAACCATATATAATAGACACCAAAGTACTTATGTAAAAATAACAATTGACTTCATTTACCTTGCTTATACTATATTATATTAGGCGTTCATGCTAATTTCAACTTTCTAGGAAGATTTTCGTAGCCTCACCAAACGTGCGATCGTCCGATATTATGATATAGAGGCGTCGAGCTATATTGTAGGAAATGTTATTTTTAATGCGTCTTAGATGATATGACTCGAATGTTGAATGCCCGTAAAAATATCCGTGTTTATTTCATAATTTATAATAACTCTACTTGACTAGATTCCAAGGTGAGTTATATATATTTGATATGTTTTGAAACGTTAGCAATGATTCGTTCCCTTTTTGCCAAATTACAAAGCAGTCATCAAGGAAGCGTTTACAGTTACTTTATATGTATCTTCTGTATTCGAGTCCATGAGATTCTTCTATTTCTTTCATATAATTGTTATTCTAAATATCCAAGTACTAATGTCGCGTATGTAGTTGTCACCTTGGTCCCCATAGCTGTAAAGTTTTTGTTTTTAGAATTTCCCATCAAAGAACATCAAAACAAATCGTAAGCCTTCGTGAATTTTGTTTGTTTATTTGTTCTGGTAGTTTATAAGAAAAAAAAGATGAAAAAACGTGTTTTACATAAATATTAATTTCATTTTTTTTTCTCTTCAAAAATCCTTTTTTTCAATAATAAACCCCAAAAAAATCATGTTGGGACATTGATCTTTCGTAAAACCATTTCAATCAGAAACTATGATCAAACAACAGTTTACATTCAATTTAATAATAATAATTATTATTATTATTATTATTATTTTTATACATGTTTTACATCAATTGATACTAACCATTTTCTGATATATCCAATATCATACACATTTCTACTTTTCCGATTCATTTCGTTTATTTCTTTGGTTCTGTCGAATAACTTGTGTCTTTAATTTTTCTTAAAGCATTGCTGTACTTTTTATCAGTTTCTTCCAAGCTCCAAATGTTAGTCTTGCACTCCCCACTGTCTTTATCATCAACACACCTATAACATACCAAATTCTCTGGAAGAAAATAACAAGATATAACTTTATCTGTATTTAACTATAGCTCAATTTGTAGAGTATTCGCACCATTTCAAAATAATTTAGGTATGGTGTTTGAACACTGCTTCTATTTCCTCGACTTGAAGAAATGCGGTAAAAGTTTCTTTTTTTTAACTTAAAAACCAGAGCTTGGACATGTTATTTCTGGTATGATGTCATAGTATAGGCATTCTTTCCAATTTTAATGTTAAGTTTGATGTCTGAAAGTTCAGCTTGTCCAATTCTGACACTTACATGCACACTATCCGACGCGCTTCCGGTTAATTAGAGATGTTGTTTTTGTATGACAGTGTACACAATAGCTTTTAAAAGCCAGAAAGGCGGAATAAGAAGACAAATATATGCTTTTTTAACACTTCCATTCATGATAGAAATGCTTCAATAATAATAATAATAATACATTAACCGAAAACAGGAACTGTCTTGATATTCATAATCTATGTTACAACATCATAATGACCAATAGTATGAAATATGAAAAATGATATAAATACCAAGTATAGAAAATTTTACCTATATTTTTACTAGCATCATAAACGGTTTGGTTGATAGGTTCTGGGTTAGGACCATTACACACGCTATCATTACACAATTGAATTTTGAACACGGGCTCGCTAGATTTATCAAAGTAAAATGATGATATGTTTTACCGCCCATTCCCTGATTGTCAAATAAACTGATACCGTTAGGGTTTTAAATACTTCAATCACATTATTTATCAGTTAATCTGTCAATGCATGTTCTCAGTAAGATTTTAAATGGATTATATTTTTTTCGTAGTGTCTTGATTGGGTCTGGCTAACATAATAACCCGGTGCTTTGTTGTTTATTTCTATATAGAAAACCGCTTTATTCCGGTAAAACAACTCAGAGCTTCTTCCCAAAAAAGATTGGCTCTTCAAATGGTCAAATGGCTGTGAAAGTGTTTATGATATACTTTATAATGGTCTACATATAATCCTTGTGCAATGAAGTGTCGCAAGTAAACATTGCACATTATTCTTTCTCACTGACCTCAAAATGAGAAACCCTAACTAAAAACGAATATGTTCTAACAGGCCTTTTTAACTTAAGTAATGCCCTATAGTGTACTAGATTCTTTGTTCTTTCTTCACTATTTCTTTTATATCCAGTCGATCTTTAATGTTTAAAAAAAACTATATAATACTAATTTTCTGAATGTACATTTTTCTATTGATATTTAAATGTGTTTTGAGGTTATTCGAAAGATTTAAAAAAAAAAAAAGTATTAAGATAAATGACGCTTTAATTGTTACTGCTTTAAAAAAATTTATTTTTTGGACATAGATGTATCAACAAAAGAATCAGAATGATTGAGCATATAACGGTTAACTCTCATTTTCAATAATAATAATAATAATAATAATAATGTTATAAAAACCATAAATAAATAACATATAAAAATAATCATGTTATTGTGCATTGTTTATAGTAATGATTGTCCTTATGTAACTTTTTGATAAAAAATAAATTAAATTAAACAAATTGTGATCAAGTTTGAGATAAGAAAGCTTTTTGCGTATATTGTGGACAGCACTTTAATATATTTTGTTTGACGGCTTTGTTTAAATCCAAAGATTAAAATACGAGTAATCTAAATGCATAACAGTATCGACCCAATCTTGTAGTACATTTTGTTTCGGTGTTTGCATTTTTCTAATCACGATAGAAAAAAAAGTTTTGGAAATATTGGTGGGAAAAACTATCTTCGAATCTCAAATAATTATAAAATGAACTGAACTATGTAGTTAAATAGTTAGACATGTAATGCATTTAAGCAATGGACTTTGATTGTAATCTATTTATTGGTGTGTACCTCTATTTCAGTTGGGTCATGCGCAATTTGCATAAACCCCAAGGGGTTTATGGAAGACAAAAGAGTTACATGGTAATAAATCGATTACAATCAAAGTTCATTGCTTATATTAATAATCCCATCCCAACAGAATACGCGTCAATAAATCGATTACAATCAAAGTCTATTGCTAATATTTGTTTGATTCCATTTAAGTTTTTCTAAACGCGTTCTGATTTAAAATATATTTGTCAAAAATATAGTGTATAAAATACCCAAACCAGGACAAAGTATTCTTCCACCACCATATACTTTTTGTGACATCAACAACTTTGAACTTTGCGTGACGCAATCGATTTATTAAAACATACCTATTCCTATTTAGACCAATAGTTTATTGAAACTCGCCAGCGGACCACGTAATCAATAACTCTTAGCGTTTGTGTAAGATGTGAAAAATAACGTCTACGTCAATTATTTTCGAAAAACGTCGATTTATGTAATTCCATTGCCAATAGAAATAATTATCCCGCACAAACTCTATTCTATTTATTTCGATTGTAAATATTTTGTAGATATTACCAACAATAATTAAGATAATATTAACATATTAACATATTTATATCTGTTATGTTTAAAGCTGCATTAAGTTTTCCAAGGGAAAAAAATTGAAACGGTGCTGATCTAATTACTGACGTTCCTAATGAACAATGTTACATTTGGTTCAACGATAAAAGCTCGAATAAATACAGAAATAATAATTTCGCAGCGAGTTGTAACATGTGGGATCTAATATTAGAACAGGGTTACGTCATAAAAAACCGGATCATTTTAAAACAACCTACAGAACGGTGAAATACGATAAATTAAACATAGAATTTCATTGAATTTGTCATCTGTGTCTTAGAAAGGGATACATAACACCATTGCGAATACATCTGGATATTAATGACGGACAATTAATACAATTTGTCAGGTTTCACTTTCGATTTATTGGAGTTTCCGTACATCTGTGCGCATGCTCCCGGCTCATAAATAATAATCATCGTTAAACATTGACCAACCGGTTAGAGGATTCCGTTTATTTACAGCTAAAAAGAAATGAAATTTAAGAAAATAAATCTCACGGATCGTGATTAGAAGTTACCTTTTTTTATAAAAATGTTTTTAGAAAATCAAAAGAAAATTCAGAAAATTAAAAAAACTTAATGCAGCTCTTAGGATACAAAAATAAATAAATAAATAAATAAATAAATAAAACATTTGTTTTAAATGAAGAAATGACATTTTTAAGGAAAACATACCCGCTCTTATTGCATGCTGAATCACACAATTTTTATTCCAGTTTCCGTGACACTGTTTCAGCAATGGGTTGTTTTTAATTACTTTTTCTGTGTCGTTTTCATGCTGATATTGTTGAAATGCAGCCTCCTTTCTAGAATACTTGTCTGGCATAGTCCGTTTTCTGTGGTATCCCTACAAGAATAACAGTCTAACGCTTCTGGAAAAAAAATATAACTTCAAGACACGATTATAGGTATTGCAGATATTTAAGAAGGAAAAGTATTGAATAAGAATGAAACAAGTAGAGTAGAGTAATGGTTTTATTAATCTAGTCTAGTCTATTCGCGGCCAGATTGTGGATGTTGGAGGAAAGCAGAGTACCAGGAAAAAACCAGTGAAATCTTACAAGCGAAATGAAAACTTTCAAACTAACGCATCAACTCAAAGTGCGATTCGAACCTAGGCGTTGAGAGACCCTGTGATCCGTAAGATTGCGCTTAAGACCACCCGGCAACTGAGACCCCTAAAAAATAAAAAAGGGGGAAAAATTCAAAAGTAGTACTGCGGGTATTCTCAATAAGAAAAACGAAATTTGAGCAAAAAACGTATAATCGGTTTTGTAAACATATACCTGGGTACTAGAGTTATAATTTTAAAAATGACAATCGGTTTTTAAAAGTGGGAGTTATGTTCGATAATAAATATGTTGAAGTTTCAATTTTTCTTTGCCGAGGTTGGTAAACTACTAAGTTTTTCTAAGAAACTATTTGCTCTTTTTATTTATTTATTTTAAACGGGCTTCGGTACATTATTGATTTGACCCTGATCAATGTTCTTATTTTTACACTCTTAAACGTGTAAAACTTAATAATGTGTCATCTATTAACTCTTTTTAATCTGTTGAAACGAACATTTTACAGCTGTTCTAGACTTAAATCATACTCCGGCTGATTTCAATGGAACTAGTATGGTAAACATATAACACAAATACCAGTTGAATTTAGATGTGCCAGATGTGCACATTTCGGAAAAACATTCCTCATCAGAGCCAAACAGTTGAAAATTAATGAATCTAAAGTTCCAAAATTTAATAAATCCAAATCCGGCTAGGGAATGCTTTGCATGAGGGAACAAACCTTAGTTTTAAACTTATTTTAGAATTTAAGGTAGCTGAAAATTTTGTTAAATGGTACATTTTCTGACAGCACAAAGTACTGCCTACTGAGTTATGGATACTCTCGGGGAGTTTAACTCCACCAGCAGCGGTAAACGAGGCAATATTTAACTACTGAACTGTCTAGAAACTGCATTTATAGAGCTATAACTTCATGTGCTATGTAAAGCAAACGTACTAGCAGGCGCTAGCGATTATTTTGTAAGTGATTTCGGTTTCTTTTTAAAACATAATAATAATAATAATAATTATTATTATTATCATTATTATTATTATTGTTAAATAAATAAATAAATGTTTAAAAACCGGGAGAATAAATGTTCAAATGTAACACCTAGTACCAAATATTTTTTCTATGATACGATTTATTCCTTTTTATAAGTTTCATTATTGTATCCAATCATGATATTTTTCTATAAAGATAACTTTATTCTAAAAAGAAGGTAAACAGCTAAAGTGTCGTTCCACTTGAACATTAAGGGGTATTGATGAAGGATATACTGGCAAACTCCATCCTGACCATAACCGCTGCGGTGGCTCACTGGTAAAACGTCCTCATCGAGAATGGAAGAGGGATCGAACGACTGCTGAGGCATATGAGAGTTTAGAATTGGAGATACTGCTTCCTTGTCTGACACCTTGTATTAAATGGTAATACTAATACTGGTTCACCTGGTCATTGTATGCTTGTCTGCGGTATACTGACTTGGTGAGCCCTGAGTGTACGCTAGTATATACCAGACTACTGAATACAGTCTGACATCCACGCATACACTAATTTATTCCAAATTAAAGCTCGATAATTAAAAACTTTGTTCTCGTCGCGAATTATCTGAAGAAATGCTGGTGCAACGTTTAACAGCATTACAGTTAATTAACCAGTCTATTTTTTTTTAATTACAAAAGTGTTGAGTAGTGTGATTCGACAATAGGACCTACCTATTTTACACCTACAAAAGGAGAAAAACACAGGTGGGGGAAAGATAACTTAGCTTCCTATCGAAATATAATATAATATAAAGGAAAAATATCTTTTCTTTTCTTTCTTTTCTTTCTTTTTTTTTTTTTTAAATTTTGTTGTTGTTTTTTTTAATTACAAAAGTGTTGAGTAGTGTGATTCGACAATAGGACCTACCTATTTTACACCAAGCCTACAAAAGGAGAAAAACACAGGTGGGGGATAAATAACTTAGCTTCCTATCGAAATATAATATAATATAAAGGAAAAATATCTTTTCTTTTCTTTCTTTTTTTTTTTTTTTTTTTTTTTTTTTTTTTTTTTGTTTTGTTTATTGTACCGTCTTCATCGCGTCTTTGAAGAGATGAATAAGGTACACAGAACAGCTAACAGGGTGGCAGGGAACAAGTGGACCAAAAAGGAGTCTGTTAGTGCCTTTCACGGACTAAGTTCAAAAACGCCTCGAGAGAATCGTAATATGACATGATTTCAGTTCGCTTACTGGGTCAAAATTTTCTACAAGGTTTTCTTTCAACGTACAAGTATTGACTTCTTCTATTTGAATGAAAGAATCCAGCTATGGCACAAAACACCATAAATCCAACTTTCTAAAAAAAAACCGATAGGAATAGAAAGTCTAATAATAAAGCCATAAAACACAACATACATTACTTCAATATGCATTTCAGTCAAAAAATGTAAAAAAGTTTGCCTTGAAACAAACTTTTACTTAAATGGAGTTCACATAAAAAAGCATTAGAAACAAAAATGATTAATACAGAAGTTTCATTATAAAATACTAGTAAAATATAACGTTAAGTTGAACACAATCGTAAGCAAGTAATAGGAAATCTTATACTAGTAATTCGGTTTCATTTATTTCAAACCATTATTTAAAAAGATGCAAAACCAACCTTTGACAGGAATAAAGTTCACATACAGAAAAATTGTAACACAAATCAATTTTATCACATCCATTCTGTGCCTTTTTTTAAAAAAAAAAGAATTCCTCTAAATTTTGTTTTTCTCAAACGAATTTCTCCAGCAAGGCAACTTTAACATAAAGGGTAACTAAGTGCGGTATCTTATTTGTTTATTGATTAATGCTATTTCAGATAAGATAGAGAAATGTAATAATGCGCCTCATATAGACAACTATTTTTGTATAAGGAAGTAAGTTTTTCGCTACTTGTGTTGTTTAGGCCGAAATCGATTTGATTGATCGATTTCTGATGATCTCAGATCAGAGATAGAAATCTGACATGTGGATTTTTATGATTTTTTTTTACTTTAAAAAAGTCTTTTCAGAAAACATAGTTCAGTTAAAAGTCCTCGGCATATTTTACGGGTATAAGATAAATGCTTTTAATAGTTGTTACAAAGGGTTTTATCGCGAATATTAGCTAGGGATTTTTGTGCGTGACAGAATTCAATTGGTTGTCATGTTTTCGCTTTTGCTTGTGAGGGAATATTTGGTATCGTTATGTGTCAGTATATCAATTTATAAAGTTGCATAAAGTTATGGTGATGTGTATAAAAAAATAATTAAATATAAATTGAAAAAGACAATCTAATTGAATGAGGCACTAATATGAATAGTTGAGAATTGTGTTTTGCTACATCTCAGCGTCAACATCATCAGTATAAAAGGGATAGAAGTGGACTTTATTTTCCAACACAAGCATGAAATTTTGGCCACCATGTGTATTCACTACAAAGCCGACTTCTCTATTTGAGTTGTGTTGAGTAATAATGTTTAACGTCCCAGTCAAGAATATTTCACTTATATCGATATGTCGCCAGCTATAGGCGAAAGTGCAGAAAGTTTGCCCGTGCGTTGCGCTGATGGCATTATACAGCAGGGGTCTTTATTGTGTCACGCCGTGACACGTAACCTCGTTTATTTTAAGTTCCCATCTGAAAGAACCGTGACTTTCATTTCGTAATGCCGAGTGCTTGGCGAAAGAACAATCACTAGCCATTTTCAAGTCTTGGGTCAGACCCAGTCGGGGTTCGAACCCACGACCTCCCACTTCCGGAGCGAGCGCTCAACTGAGGTACCGCAGTGGTAGCTTCTCTATTTGGCTACTTGGGTCTCAGTAGTTGAATGGTATAAAGCAAACGCTCACGGATTACAATGCCTCTCTCTCAAACATATTCTATTGTAAAAAAAATTGTCGGTTCGCTTGCCGATTGTTGGTGTTTTTCTCCAGGCAATTTGGTTTCCATCACTATTTCAGAACTGATCGCTTGATATAACTCAACGGTATTTGATAACTTTACTTTTCTGTCTTTTAAGCATAACTGTTTTAAAATACAGTTTAAAATATTAGGACATAGTACGCATTTGTTGCAAAATGCACTAAACAAATATAACTTTCTCGATTTTAAAAAAACCTACTACATATGACCAAGCCTTCAACTTCGATACATTGAATAAGTTATACATGTTTTAAAATACATTTTGTTTTAAATGCGTTTTGTATAAAATACATTATTCCTTACCTAAACAGTGCAATAATGCAAGTCTCGTTCAGATCCTTGGGTCATCTTACTTAAAATATTGATAAGACATAATTTGATATAGGCTGACAAGTTTAGATAAGTATTACCATATATGTAGTATTAAATATCTCCTATCGGTAACTAAGTTATTAAAAAACTGTTTATACATGCAATTGACACGTGTAAAACCAAAAAAAAGTATATATATACATTAGAATAAACTAAAATAAATAAAAATATTGATAAATAAATAAAATAAATCTCTTAGTTATGAAAAAAAAAAATCATTTACACATGTAAATAAATAAATAAATAAGAAATCACTTTAACGACACGAGTTAATTATTGCGTCATCTACTTCAACTTTAAATCTAGGTTCATTGAATCTTTAAAACACATAACTATTTTTATAAATGTAGATATGCCTAAGTTTTTTCCTCCCCGCCGCAAAATACCCTTTTGTTATTGTGCCCAGTACCTGTTCATTGCAAGGAGCTTTAAGATCAATGAATATTTGTTGTACATCCTAAAACTGAAACAGACAAGATTAGCAACAAGGAGACATGGTATAAAAATTTGAGTTGAGTTGAGTTGAGTAATGGTGTTTTACGCCCAATAATTCTTCCACTTATATCAAGGCGATCAGTTATTGAACTTTGAAGGAAACCGGACTGTCCAGAGAAAACCACCTCCTTTCCGCAAGTGAGCTAAAAAAATTTAACGTAGGTTCTGCCCCAGTGACAGTCGAACCTTTTTCCCCTAAAGAACATGTGTACATTCTGGGACTATTGTTGAAATTGTTTAAATCCAAATTTATATTATACTATCAAATATTTTTAATGAAATCGATAGTAAAATTAACATAATCAATCGGAGCACTTTATTTAAGATCTGTTTTGTATCGATTCTGAATTGCTACATTGACTTTATACAAGTTTTCAATTTCTATCAATCACTGAGTTAACACGTTTATTTTTGACAGTTTGAGTTTTGATTAATTGTTGTCTACTGAATTATAACGCTTGCACACGGAAACAACTGTTAGAAGTCAACATTTGGGTAGAATCTAGCTGATAAACCAATGGATGTAATTATGCTAACAGATCTTCGTGAGGATGGGGTCAGTTGGGGGTGTAAGCCCCTACTCCTTTATCTCGTTGATTATATATTTTTGTGCATTTTTATATACCAAAAGCCCGGCACTCTGAATAAAAGATATATTTCTCTATAATACAGCTAAGATTGCATCAGAATGCAGGAGATTCGAGCTTTCGGATCCGTCATCTATTACGCTTCTCATCCCTTTAAAATCCTCTGAAAAATTCTGCCTTTTTACCTGAAACATAAGTTCGCCTACATGTCTTTTGTTTAACACGAGGCCCATGGGGCTTAACGCTCACATGGTGATATATCCAAAATTGTTTGCAATGTGCAATAGACAATATATTAATCACAGAAGTTTTCCAAATTTTCTCGTTTAGAACTGCCACAATCAAAATATCTAGTCACATTTCATTTATAAGTAGCTAATATGCATATATTAACTAAAGTACAATAAATAATTTCCAAATCATTTACAATTTCACTATACTTACGCAGCTATGTCCTTGACCTTTGAATATATGACCTTGAATTATAAATCAAAATGATCATCATATTAATACCTACAATAATCTAATATACAAGTCTAAACAAAAAGTTAGTAATTTTCAAGATAATTCAAAAATTCAAGCTTTCTTATCTAGCTATGACCTTGAACTCTGAACAAATTACCTTGAACCATATATCAAAATGAATGTCATATCAATACCTACAATATTATATTATACATGCCTATACAAAAATTAAAAGTTTTTAAAATAAGTAACAATTTAAGTTTCTTATGCAGCTATGACCTTGAACTTTGAACCAATGACCTTGAACCATATATCAAAATGATTGTCATTACAATATCTACAATATTTTAATATATATACCTTTACATAAAAGTTAATATTTTCAAGCTTATTTCAAATTTCAGTATTTTCAAGCAAAAAATATTACTGCAGGAGCAACAACTCCTACGTGAATAAACATACTATTAGAAAACTTGGCAACTTGTTAGATTTCGTCATTATGAACATTTTTGCAATGTATTGCTTTAAAATATCTTTTGGTTCGCAAGAAAATAGCCTCAAACTGCAAAAATCACAAACTTTGATCTTTGACCTTGACCCAGTTTTATAGGTCATTTCAAGTAAATAACAAAACTTCAAACGCCATGTCAATATCTGTTGAAATAGTCAGTTTATAACTATTTGAAACTATTTTACACTATTTCGAAGTTAAACCCAAAAACATGTAACCTATTTTTCAGCTGAATTTCACAATTTGTACAAACTATATACATGTACTAGAGACTACAGAGAAGCTGACAATCAAATCAATTTTTTTTGCCACTTTTGGTTTCAGAAGAGAAGATTTTATAGTATTTTTTCAAATGAAGGTCACAGTGACGTACCTTCTATAGCCACGACAACAAAAAGTACAAACTTGAAAAGTGCCCTCCCAATAACTCTTCGTGTGAAGTTTGACCAATACTGGCTTGGTAGTTGAAGATGTCCAATATGTGTATTACAGAAGCACACACACACACACACACACACTCACACACACACACACACACACACACACACACACACACGGACATACAGACACGCACTGTCGCATTACCATAAGCTCTCATGGCCTATAGCCCAGATGAGCTAAAAATCGAAATTTCTCCAGACCCTAAATTTTCAAGTTTCTTTTCGGCTTTCAGTGGCACAAGGCGTTTTATAGTGTATCGCCCATTTTTGTATAAAAGGCTAATTCAGTGAACTTAATCACTAGCCCACCATCTGCATATTTTCAAGTTAAAAGTTGAGTAATGGTGTTTTACACTCCTGTCCAGATTCTTTCACTTAAGACGGTCAGTTCTAGCATCGTTGAGGAAACCTGAGTGCCCAGAAAAAAACACTGACCATTGGCAAGCAAACTGGCAAACTTTAAACACTAGCAAGCACTACCAGTAGAAGAACTCCATCCACGGAGAGCACAGGAAGAGGAAAGGATTCCAGCTTCAACGAGCTGAAAAAACACGAGCTTGCAAGATCTGTTCCAACAGAAATGACCAACTTGCACCGAGAAAAGCCGATGATCGTTAAATCAGCTGCAAGAGGCATAATGTTCATATAATAACTTTATAAACAATCCTATTAAAGAGCTGTGGCCGATGAAGCATCTACAGGTATTATTACAATCTACAAATATAAAGAAAGCTAAAGCAGCAAAATTGTTACAATAATTTAAGCTGATGTTGTAAATAAATTTAAATTCAGAAAATTATTACACAAAATAGTCAGCATAGACTATACTTAAACAAACAAGCAGGGAGGGTGGGTGGGTTAACTGATGTAGTTAAAATTATAAGAAGCTATCGCGATGGAGTGGGATTCCAGAAAGAGGCTTGGCGGAAACTAAATATTTGCAAATTCATGCGTAGTATGAACCAATGTATTGGATAGGAGCTCGGGGAATTTGAAATACTAAAATAACAGGATTTTCTTAGTATCCCCTTATTTAAGATATTCTTAAAGATAACAACAAGAAAGTTTTGTGGAATAAAAATGGCCACAGCTTTATTTATCAAGTCACATTTAATACCAAACTGGAATACCACTTGCAGCTGTAGCCAAACCCTGCAGGCAAACACGACTGACAGTCGCCCCACATGAATGCCCTGATCTGTCAACCACAAACCAAGCAACTACCACTGCTTGGTAAACGATCTACCGGAGATTAGCCCAGAAGAAGAACTCCACCCACGGAGAGCACAGGTAAGGGAAAGGATTCCAGCTTCAACGAGCTAAAAAAACACGAGCCTGCAAGATCTGTCCACATGGACGTGTCAATACACGTTCACGGCAAAATAAGCTTCCAACACCCCAAACCCTAAGGAATATAGCCTCAACCATCTCTGCCTGTTGCTTAATAATATTAAAATTTACGAATATCCTTAATCAAAATGATTCTAGGACTCCTTGAAGGGCATTGAGATAGATGTCATTTCCTACATCTAACAAATGTATGCCATCGAAGCAATAACAACCAGTTTCCTTATCAGATAAATCTGATTGTGTGATTACTCTACCACCTAATTTAAGAATATAACTATTCTCTGTTAGTTCGCTTACGTACATTGTCAATAGCTACTTGAGATCTAGCACCATACCAAAATAGACGAGGTAGGATACAGGACCAGACAACTGTAGTGTTGTGTAATTTGAAAAGTGAGAGAAGGTCTAGCGTCATCTCCCAACGTAACACACCACTGGCTCTTGAAACTAAGTCATTGGAACCTAATTGCATTACCAAGTACTGGGGCCAAGAAAAGTTTCTACCACCTAATTTAAGAATATGACTATTCTCTGTTAGTTCGCTTACGTACATTGTCAATAGCTACTTGAGATCTAGCACCATACCAAAATAGACGAGGTAGGATACAAGACCAGACAACTGTAGTGTTGTGTAATTTGAAAAGTGAGAGAAGGTCTAGCGTCATCTCCCAACGTAACACACCACTGGCTCTTGAAACTAAGTCATTGGAACCTAATTGCATTACCAAGTACGGGGGGCAAGAAAAGTTTCTTAAATCTTGCTGGATGCGTGTCAGTAGTTGGCCCCGCTTCATACCCCTGAAACCACACAATTTGTTTTGTACACCATACTTCTCCAGACCAAGGTGTCGACCAAATGGATGCTGAGTGCTCTCCTCTGTGCCCAATAAACGATGGAAGAGCCAACGATCCAAATGTCTGAAAGACTTAAAACTCCAGTAAGAATAGAGTTGGTAATTAACACTAGCTACGAAATACAAACTTGCTACAAACAAACTAAGTTCATGCAATATTATCAACTACCTAGCTATGAATGGTGATTTTATACGAATATAGCCCCGATATGCATCCGATTTCCATCTGCCCCATGACTGAGTAACATTTGGTGGAATATTTTTCATGCTTGCTAAGCTTGCAGCACCAATTCTGAAGCTGTGCGACTTAAACTGTTGGGTGGGCAGGTTAAAAAATTTCAATCTTTTTTTTAAACTGAAGAAAATTGGTATTGAGTTAAAGGTTTACAGTCGGAATGACAAAATAAAATGTTACTAGCAGCTGGTCGAACGGAGATATATGCTTTCATTGCTTTGACTGGAGAAACAGCTGATGAAGGGACATAGTCAATGTAAAGAGTAGTGGTTTTTCCAAATTGATCAGTTTTTGAGAATCGAATTTTTACCTTGAGCATGCCAATTTGAATTGAAATGCCGATTATGCTCAACACGGTTGAAGAATTTGACTTGCAATTAGATGTGATCGAGTGGCACTGGAAATTCATTGAACAGAGATTATTGGACCCGAAAACTTTGAAAAGAGTCCCAAGCATGTTCGTAAACCTTCTGTGTATTTACAGCTGTTGAATTGTTGATTAGTCGGTTAACTTCGTCCCAAAGCAATCCCACATTTCCTGGGGGACAGGGTCCGAGTCTGTTCTTGCCCTTGGTGCCAACTGACGGAACATGGAAAACTGAAACCGCAAGAGAGAATCTGCAATAAAATTTTTACAACCAAAAATAAGAATGGCCCTAACTGATGTTCTATTTGAGCAAGTGAAGGACAAGCTTTCTCACCAAGATCATAGCTCGTGGCAATTTTGCAGATTGTTTATTGATAGTAGACACAACTGCCTGATTGTCAGTTTGTATAAAAATGCGCTTGTTTGCAAGGTATTGTCCCCACAAGAAAAAGGCTACTACAATTGGAAACAGTTCGAGAAAAGTTATGTCCCTTGTAATTCCGATATTGTGCCAATGAGTGGGCCATTTACCTACAGACCATCTGCCTTCAAAGTAGGCCCCCAAAAAGAAGGCCCCAAAACCTCGACCACTACCCCCTGCAGTATCTGTGTATAAATATAGAGCAGAATCCCTTACCCACAATGTGTTTTGAAAAAACTGATATTCCATTATAACAGTTGAAGAACATAAGCCACATTGACATATCCTCTTTCATACGATTTGTAATTTTGTTAAAGTGATGTGGTTTTTTGGCCCCGCTTAAACTGTCTATGAGACGACGGCAGAAAGGACGACCAGGCCTGATAGCTCTGTAAGCACTGCTTAAAGAACCGACTGAGGGATTGCATTTCTTTCAGTCTAGTTTTACTCCCGTCTAACATGATGGCGAGTTTAGACTTGATTTCTTGAAAATAGTGATTTGGGAGTCTGGCAAACATAAAGTCTATTTCTAAACCTAAAAAAAGAGTTTTGTGGAAGGACCCAGAGTTTTTTCCTGAGCAATGGGTACCCCCAAATGGTTGCACATGTCCATAAATTTTTCAAATGTCTTGGCACAAGTCTTGGAGTTCTTGGGCCCAGAGAACAAAAAATCGTCCAGGTAATGAATAATGCCAGAATTGCCAGACATTTGTTTAATATACCATTCTTAAAAGGTAGAAAACAATTCAGGAATTGGCACATGAAATACTACTGCCAAATGGTAAGGACCGATCGAAAAAGTATTCAGTCCCTAATTTCAAACCCAGCAAGACAAAAATCTGATGGACTGACTGGCAAGAGCCGAAATGCTGACTTGATATCAGTCTTTGCTAACAAACAACCAGAAACTAGTTTCTGAACCATCTCCACAGCCTCGTCAAAACTCAAGTATTCTACTTAACAATTACTGTGGTAAATATTGTCATTGACAGATGTCCCTTCAGGGTACGGCAAGTGATGAATAAATCGGAAGTCGATCGGAATATTTTTGGGTGACCAAGCCGATGGGGGACACTCGAAGTGTTGACAGTGGGAGTTGAGGAAATGGGCCAGAAATTCTGCCTGCGTCAATTTCTTTTTGAATTTTTTCCCTACACAAGGCAATGTTTTCCCTAGCAGATTTTAAATTCGGAGATTCACAAGGCATTCTGGGCCCTGTATACTGTAATGGAAAACATCTCTAAATCCCTGTAGTATTTTGTTTGCAGCTATTTTATTAGGAGTATATCTGAAGAGCAATTTCAAGTTTATTTTTGTTGATTGGGGTATTGCCTAGACTGAACAAGGGGCCTGGGTGCTGGCTGACTTTGCTGGTTTCTGTTTTGTTGGCCACGAAAAGGAGTGCATTCTGACTGGGGATGCTGGGAGTGACTTTTTGAACATATGTGCTTAAACTTGCAAGCTGACCTGGTTCATTTGTTGCGATTGTAGTCCCAACAAATACCTTTGGGTTTACCAGCCAATTCCTTGGTCCCTAGGTTGAACTTCTGTGAGGGGTTATTCAAGGGAGTGGAGGCGGAAATAAACAATAGCCAAAGGTCCAAGTCCAGTCTTGCCCAAGACTTTGAAGGTTTTTTGGCCCTACGGAGACGGAACTGCTCATCATCCTGACGCCAAGCTGGACCAGGAACTTTAGAAGCAGCTCAACGAATATTACTGAAATAGTTTAACTGATCTTATGTCATTTGGACATTTTGATACTTTTGTAAATATATTGAGGCAATTATCATGAATGCATCTGTCCACTGTCCAATATTCGACACCTGTTTTAGTGTGCTTGACCTATGCCCAAGTCCGATTTGTCTAGATCTGAGAATGACTAGAGGAGAACTCTCATTGTCAGGGTCTAAAATTGTATTCTCTTCTTTGTCAGGAAGGAGGGAAGTAGAGATTGAAATATTGATCGTCCCAGACTTTTAAACGAATTTGTTGAGGGACATGATCACCTAAACTGTCGTCGAATTCGGGAAGGGCAGAAGAAATGTGGTCTGGTTCCAAATTTACCTGGGCTCCTGTAGCAAGTTGAGCCGAAGACAAGATTTGGCGAAAATGTAACAGTAGAATTAGAAGTATTACCCGTATTTACGCCAGAGTTAATGGGCGCCGCCATATTTTTTCAGTCACCTGGTGCACAGAAGAACGGCGGAACACTTCATTCCCAAGGGAAGCGACTTCGCTATCTTAACTAGAGTCTGACGATGACGGAGGTAAAGTTGCCACAGACACTTTCTGTCTTTTCCTGCCACCTGTTTGTGGGCGCCGACGTTTACGATCGTTACCTTTTCTGGATGTTGGCTGGGTGACTTTCTAGTTTCCTTTTGTCTACCTGTTTGCTTCCGTGGATGCAGCATGCGAGACCCGGCCGTTTCAGCTTCATCCTTTCTAAATCTGCCGATCAGCAAAATTGTAGTCCCGGACTTCTGGTCAATTAACCAAAGCTGTTCTGTCGAGTATGTAGGGTTTTCGTTGGAAATAAAAATACAATGTTAAGTTAACTGATGTGGTTATAATTATAAGCAGCTATCACGATGGAGAGGGATTTCAGAAACTAAATATTTGCAAATTCATGCATAGAATGAACCATTGTATTGGATAGGAGTGCGGGGAATTTAAAATACTTAAATAACAGGATTTTCCTAGTATTTGAAAATCCCCTTATGTGTAAATGAATAATAATGAATTATTTAAAAAATATAAGAAAAGTTTAGTTGGGTTAGAAATTAATCTACCTCGTAAAGAAATTCCCCATGCATCTAAATGACTGTTTTGAAGCCTCTTTGACATAGATTGAACTTGATTTACGGTGTTTCACACCCCAATTCAAGAATCTTTCACTTATTTCTAAGTTGTCAGTTAAGAGATGGTGAAGGAAACCAGAGTGTACTGAGAAAACTGTCAATCAAACAGACAAACTTTTTCACACCAGTATCTGTCTGATTTGCATTAAAACTTAGGTTGTTAGAGGCACTATGATCTCAAACTCCAAACTAGTCACCATTTGACCACTTAGGCCCCTTCTCCCTCTCATGGAGAATGGACTAATGCAATGTTTTATAAACCATAATTCCTCTTATCCTTTAGGTTCAAATCCCACTTATTAAAAACAAAGTCAGTTTCCTTGCCAATGGATTTTTGAGTTGTAAAGGCTCTCCATTTTCCTCCATCAATCCAGTCTTTACAAATGTGAAATAAACTTGAATGAGGAATAAAAAATATTGCAAACCAACCAATCCACCAGATAACCAATAGTAACTGTAATGATGTTCATTTTGTAAGTCTGTCAATCTGTCTAATCAAGTTGTTTTTTCCCATTGTATTTTAAGACCCAAAACAGACTATTATCTATATAATCCTTATTGATAATAATTTCTTTTTATTGACTGAATGAGTAAGATATTAAATAAGATATTACCAAAGTTAATTATTTAATTGCTTGTCCATTACAAACATTGTATAATACATTTTAAACCCTGTGGTTACGTCATATATTTCCAAACATTTTTACTTAGCATTAACTGTACCTGCAAAACTCTGTCACATAACAAGAGCAGCCCGACATATAAAGACCATTATGGAAATCAAAGAACGATAAATAAATTTTGTTGTGAAAAGGTACTGGAAAGAATGAAATTTCTAAAGAAGGAAATCATTAGTGCTTTAATTATTTTTGAGAAATGCCAATAGTGAAAACAATCCTAAAACAGAATCAAGTTCAAATTGTGTCGGCCTAACCATATTAGTGGTGAGAAATATTCATTTTTTTCTAAATTTTTCTTCAAAAGTAAGTTATAAAAAATCGCCCTAAGTCTCAAATTTATGTATAAAATACATATTTGTCATTTTTATACCATCTGGTAAAGCTAATGCAGCTTGGAACAGCCAGACTGTAAAACATTTCCGGTGGCAAAACATATTCACCATTAATGTAACATACTAAGGACAACCACTAAAGGGAAGTAACTCTTACAATCCAAACTCATGACAAAACAAGAAATTCAAAAATGATATAACTATACATGTACATAATTACAGATCTTAAAATCCTTTTTATCAGTATTTTAAATATGACAAACTTTATGAGCATTTAAGAATCATACATACATTACATATTAATCTCACATTCAAAATGTCATTTTAAAGTTGAAGTCATTTCTATAGACATTAAAACTATTTCACTTTTCTGTCAAAAAAAAATAAAATAAAATAAAATCAACATATTAAAGTCATTTCTAGAGGCGAAATGTTGTCACAAATCTTTTCTAAAAGTCACTATTGATGACATTGTTAATTTCCCAAGGTAACCCTGCTACTAGACATTTTAAGAGGAGAACTATCTGGTATGTGACAGTTTATGTACCATGTTAAAATAGAGCTGTAGGTTGCAAGATGTTTCCACAGACAAGTTTTCATGTAAATAGCTTAATCGTGATGATTTTGAGCAAAAAAAAGACACATTACCCTACCAGAAGGTTTTGGACTGGCCTCGTTCAAGATTTTTTTCACTTATATGAAAGTAGACAGATCAGGCCCCGGTTTCACAATCATTCCTTAACTAAGATTTTCCTTAACCTAAATTTAGCAAAATTTTAGCAATCTATTTCTGAGTTACATTTGTGATAAAACAAAATACAGATGTTACAAGCTTTAAGTGATCTTTAAAGTGGCACCTTAATTTACTAAATATCTTAACAATAAAGGAAACTATTAAGGTTTCAAATTTTCCAGATTTAAGATAAAGAAAATATTAGTTAAGGAATAATTGTGAAACCGGAGCCAGGACTTAACTCAACTTCACTCAATAAAACTCAACTCCCACTCATATCATAAGCTACATATTTTATACCTGTATGTATTCGAGTAGTTGCTGTAGATGACAAAGTTTTTTAAATCCCTTTTAACAGTAAGAACAGATATATTTCCTTATTCCAGAATGTACCAGACTCTGCTGTGCCAATTGTTGCTTGCTTTTGAAGCCTTTGTTGCAGATAGGACATATGTGGTTTCTTTCGCTATTTGCTGATGTTGCCATTTCTTGTGTAGCTTAATCGGGAGATATGGATGATACAGCAGAGTTGATGATTGGATCAGATGTTTGTCGCTGCATGCTTGAAATTTCTGAAATAAACAAGAATAATAAAGATAATGTTGATATTGAAAACTTTTGTCCTGGAAAAATAATTTTAGTTAAAATATCATGTATAATGTGGTAATCAAAAAATAGTACCCTGGATAGCCATAAAAAAGATTTATTAATATTTATTGAAACATGTTGTACTGAGTAAATGCCCACATACAGAAAACCATGATAATCCATTCAAATGGAATATATTTACCATTGATAGCCAAAAAATTTTCAGGGTTCTACCGATTACAGTTTCCCATATTGGGATCTAAATAGCCAACAATTTAGCAAACTAAATATTTCTTGCCATGAGAATATTAGATATAAAATATCTAAATTATTGCACATATTACCTTTTAATGAGGAGATTTTTAATTTTTTTTTGATTTTTACTATTTTCCCCTCATGGGACCCCATGATAGGCATAACTCATTCATTTCTGCAAATTTAAAAGTCCTTTACCTAGAAATCATTACCTTGAAAAATAATAAAATTTGAAATTTGGCACAATTGTTTCATTTAGGAACATTTAATTGTGAAAACACACACACACACACACACACACACACACTAAAACATACACAAATGGATATATATATATATATATATATATATATATATATATATATATATATATATATATATATATATATATATATATATATATATATATATATATATATATATATATATATATATATATATATTAAAAAAATCATATTGACCATATTTATGGATTTCCGTTTTCATCAAAACAATTTAAGTGTGTATTTTATTTATAGAACTTTATCAATAGCATGTTTCGCTTGTATTTGTTATACGTTTATGGAGTTAAACAAGTTTAAAACATTAAATTAAATTTAACGAAGGTTTTATTACCTTTTAGGGTGACCTTTTTAAAGGATATAATAGATTTGCTTTATTCAGATCATACATACCAACATTATACCGATAAATACAAACGTTATACATGTAATGATGAAATACTTATTACATTACAATAGACAAAAATGATTTTATTTAAATAAAATGTTTAAGTTATTTCGATTTTAAAAGAAAACATTTTAATGCAGTTAACCTGAATATCAAACTTAGAATGTGACATCTATCGTTGAAATCTTGTGAAATTGAAAATTAAATGCTTTTTGAAGGAAAATACCGGAAAGTCCTTAATGTTTCCGTTTCAAAAATGGACAAAAAAATCAGTCAGGAACATTAACCTCTACACAAGTGATTATAATTATCCAGTAATGTTAAAATATTGCCCTATTCATTACAAAGTACACATTGTTAATACCCCTTATAAAAGGGCAATTGGAAGAATAACTAAAAATAAATCTTTGGCAGTTGAGATGGTAAATGTGTTGATAAATCTTTGTTGATTATTGTGTTGTTTAACGTCGCATCGATAATTCTTAGCTATTTGGCGAGAGCAGATTCATTAATCAATAAGATTAATGTAAGAACAAATTTATGTACGTGCGAGATTTTCCTGTTTGTATTATGGTCTGCTTTATTCTAGTAAGTCATGATGACGATGGTTTATTACGTTGCAAGCTCAGCGTATAAGTACACCACAGACAAGCATGTTCCTTCTGTCACATTATTCTTGAAAACCAGTTTATAAATGTATGTGTTTTCTTCAAGCCGAACGTCTAGCGCGAAAACAGTATCTCAAATGCTGGAAACTTATGAATGACCTGGCGGGAGAGCAATTATACGACCTTCTACTCTAAAGGCGGACTTTTTACCATTAAGTGACAATGGCTGTAAAATATAGTATCACCATCATCACTTTGTTTTTTATACTGAATAATTTCTAATTCTTTAAATATTGTCCATAAAAAGGAAAAAAATTCGAGCCCTAAAATATCAGATTCTCTTTTATAAGTTTATTTTCAAAAGTTTAAAAGTTTACAAGGGGATTTCATTCATAATAGTGACAGCAACAGACCAAGCAGCAGTAGCATTTTTAACAACAACAATAATAACAACAACAACAGCAGCGGCAGAAAACCAGGATTATGTTTTGCATGCGGAAGACCGGGGCACTGGCGTTATGAATGTTTTAATAGAGACAAAACAGATAGAAATGAAATAAATGACAAGATAAGTATTATAGATATATCTTATAAAGTAAGATCAATACATAATGATCTGGATAAAGGTGAGTCAAATTCAGAGTCTCAGAATATTGGCCAGTTGAGTACGGTAGGTCGGTTAAAATCAGCCATAAGTAAATCAGAAAATATTAATTCAAGTCAATTTGTTTTATCAGTAATAAGAAATGGTTACAAGTTACCATTTCACACAATACCAACACATGTTGAATTAGGTAATAATAGTTCAGCATCATTCTGGATAATCCAGAGTCAATATCCGCCCAGCTACTCTACTATATCGCGTAGGTAACGGAGCAGATGTAGACTCTGCATTATAGAGAATGGTTCAGCATATAATCATAGTGTTTTGTAGAAGAAGAAATACACAATCTTCTAGCTAAAGGTTGTATCACTGAAGTTTTCACAAAGTCACACGTTATGAACCCCTCACTGTTGCTTCAAATAAGTCTTAATGCAGATTAGTACTGGATAGTGACATATTTATCCACATTTATTTAACTATAAATTTCAAATATGAGGATTCTGTTATTGCAAAGGATATGTTCAAAAAAAGGTTATTACGTTTTTGGTTTTGATTTAAAATTGGCCGACCATAACATCGAAATTTTTGATGAACATCGAACATACAGTATTTGGGTTTTTCTTGGTGTTATGGTAATGTCCGAAAATACTGTTTTTAATGTTTTGGCTTTTGGGATTTCAACTGCTGGCTATATAATCACTAAAGTTAAAAGAGCTTTAGTTACATATTGAATATCTCTAGGCTATAAAGTTATTATGTTTCTTGATGACGTTATTGGGTATAGGGAAAGTTCCAGCAAATCTTTAGAATTAAGTAAGAAAATTCAATCTGATTTGTCAGAATGTGGGCTTTTGATTCCTGAGAATAAATGCGTCTGGATTCCTTAACAATGTTTAACATGGCTTGGTCTGTTTTGGAATTTTACTGAAGGCAAGGTATATATGACAGACAGTAGAATACATAAAATTTTAGTATTGACACATTGCTCAAACAAGTATGGGAAAATCCATGTGTTCCTGTTCGGTCATTGGCTTGTCATTACTTATTCCATTATGGAAATCTGCCCCATTTTGGGCGAAAACATTTCAAGGGAATGCATTTCAAAATTTTGTTGAAGATAACAAAGTTTTAAAAAATGATTTGTAAAGCGATGCAAAGGAAATGGTATTTTTGGCTGCCATAAAAAGCAGATTTTTTAATCTTTTATTAATTGCATTTAAAATAAAACATGTTTTAAGATTTTTTTAGGACTAGACTTAAAAAGCACAGTGATGCGAGATCTTGAAGTGGCGAATTCTGGCCGAATTATATCTATTAATATGCAACATTTAAAGCTGAATTAAAATTTTAATTTTCTGATTTTTTTTTTTTTTTTTTTTTTTTTTTTTTTTTTTTTTTTTTTTTTTGATTTTCTAAAAATATATTTTTTTAAAAATAGATACCTTCTAACCACGATCCGTGAGATTCAATTTTTTTTAATTTTCATTTCTTTTAGCTGTTAATAAACGATATCCTCTGACTGGTTGATCAAAGTTTCACGATGATAATTATGAGCTTGGGTATGCGACGGATGTACGGAAAAACCCTTGAATCGAAGGTAAAACATGACAAATTGCATTAATTGTCCTTAATTAAAATCCAGATGTGTTTGAAATGGTGTTATGTATCCCTTACTTAGTCACAAAAAACAAATTCAACGAAGTTCTGTGTTTAATTTATCGTATTTCATCGTTTTGCAAGTTGTGTTTTAATGACCCGGGTTTTGATGACGTTTCCATGTTCTAATATAAGATCCCGAATGCTGAATCTGCCTGGGTAATTACTGTAATTTCTCTATTAATACGAGCTTTTATCGTTGAACCAAAGGTAACATTGTTCATTAGGAACACCATTAATTAGATTAGCAACGTTTTTAATTTCTTTGGAAAACTTAATGCAGCTTTAACAGAAAGTATGTCTAAACATTTAGTTTCTTCAAAAAGTCAAGCTACTGTTAAAAATATTATTTATCTTTTAAAAAGTGGCAGGAATTTGAAAACTTTTCATGTATACTCTCACAACCTATATACGTCGCTTTATATTTAACTCAGCTTATTGACGCAGAATGTTCAGTCAGTGTTTTACAATCGGCGATTTATGCTATTAAATAGGCTTACAAACGTCATAATTACGACGATCCTACAGACAATAATTATGATACAAATTTACTGGAGACAACGAGAAGAAATCTTAGTGTTCGAAAGACTAAAACATCCATTGTTACTTCAGAGCAGATTATCAGTTTGTGTAAATTATATAGTGACAGTCAGGACATTTTAGTTTGAAGAGATTTGTCAATTATTGTTTTGCCTTTTGTCGTTTTTTTTTTACGTTACGATGAAGTCAAGTCTTTACGTTGTAAAGATATTAAATTGTTTGATTCTCATATTTCTTTGTATCTTTCTAAAAGTAAATGTGACCAGTAAAGACAGGGTAATGAGGTTGTCATTAGCAAAGGCAAAACAGAAGCATGTCCAGTTGCTATTTTACGTAGGTATATCGCTATTGCGGCTATTTCATTAGAGTCTGAGCATTTAAAAGCAAGTTTGTTTGTTCTCTAATTCACAAAAACAAACCTCTTAGTTATACACGAACTAAAGAAACGGTTATTTCTAGGTTGAAAAAATTTTGTGACGATTTTAATTTCACTCCATGAGAGCTGGTGGTGCTTCAGCAGCTGCGCGCACATCTATAAATTATAGGGGCTGGAAGAGACATGGGAGATGGAGGAGTGACATACCTAAGGTCACCAGAAAATTTAATTTATAATTTTTATAAGATTTTGTCCCCCTTTTACTGTTCTTTGTGTTTACTATATACCCCAAGGCTACATGCAAATTATAGTGTTTTTTCTTATTTATTTAGTTTACTAATGTATAACATTAAAGTTTTTCGCGTTACAACGTTTAGCGAAAAAAAATTGTCTATTTAGTATTTTTAAGTTTGTCTCTATATGCGGACGAGGTTTATAATGTATGTCATTTTACGCACGGGTGATATAAAAGTCATTGAAGTGTGAGCGAATTTTACCCGTGATTTAACGGTGTTGTTTAAATCATTCTAACTGCGCTTTCCACGTTGATGACCACTTTTCATTTCATTTATAGTTATATTTATATAAAACTTTAATAATTTTGAAGTTAACAAAAATTGGTTAAAATTTCTACTCGGATACTTATAAGGTTTTCCAGAGAATTTTTCTTAATCATACTTTTGGCGATTATTTTTTTATCTCTGGTTTTGTATCCTCGTAAGTGTTTCAGTATATATTTATACTAGTGTTTAAGTTCATAGGAAAAACAATAATTAAAAAGATTTGGTTTTGTATTTTGTAATAGTAGAATTGGTCAATGTATTGTATTAAAGGTATCAAATTTTATGTCAGTTAGGCCACAATTAAAAATATCTTTGTTTCCCCTTGCCCTACCCTTACTTCTGATATTGGGTAGGTAGGTAGACTTTTTCTTTCTCATAGATTGAGTTTTCTTTTCTGGTTAGGAAACATTTTACAGATGTCGCCTTGTGTGTTTGTGTGTTTACTAGTACATCTTCATCACTAGGGCGTTTGCATTGCATTAAATTATAACTGTTTAACTTGACAACTAAGAAGGTTGACGACTATATCATGAAAAGGAAAGAGAGACGAACCGGAATCTATTAGCACGAAAAAAAATCACACAGCATTTTTCAATAAAATTTTTTCAGTCCGACGGCGGGATGTTTTACGGTCAGTTGCGCAAGGGGAAACAAACTATATTTTTTATTTTGGCCTTATCTAATTATTAATAAATGCTGCCTTCTAATATATACCGCAAGGCTACATGCAAACATAGTGTTTTTTCTTATTTTATTTAGTTTACTAATGTATAACATTAGACCCTAAGATTACGCGATATCACTAAGTTATCTATTTATATTCTGCTTCTTAATTGTATAAAGTTCTGGTCATGGGAACAAGCTCTACTATAACGTATTAACTTTGAAACGAATGCATGAAAAGATTGAAAGGCAGGTATATTGCTAAATATAAATGGAAAGTTTACCATATATATATATATATATATATATATATATATATATATATATATATATATATATATATTATATAATCACGTC
Source organism: Tegillarca granosa (assembly GCA_029721355.1). NCBI lineage: Eukaryota > Metazoa > Mollusca > Bivalvia > Arcoida > Arcidae > Tegillarca > Tegillarca granosa. The sequence goes on from CM056597.1 coordinate 24,280,310, forward strand.
ATGTAGGTGGGGGAATAAAAGTGTTAATAAAACATTGCCATGGTAGAAATTATGTCGCGTCTGGCCTTAGTAATATGTTTTTTTTTCATTATTTACCGACAACGACGTAGTAAATCCCTATGTACACGACTCTATCATGTGAAGTCATATGTTATAAATATCGTCTGCTGCAAATACTGTTTACATTTTGATGTTAAACAAGTAATGGAGGAGAAAAGAGGGGAACTGTCCATAGCTTTTAGAAAGGTCGCAGTGTAGCTTTACCGAAAATGAGAAAACATTATTACGGAGAACAAATCCCTGCCATCTGTATACCGTGCGATCAGAAAATTTTAAACTCGGCATGTATGGACAATCGCTGTAGATCAGGCCTACCACGACAGAAAATATAACATTTATCAAAATTTTCAGCCGTGTTGATATTTGAAATTTATTTAAAACTAAGGTTCGCTCCCTCCTGCAAGGTATTCCTCAGCTGGATTTAGATTCATATAATTTTTTAACTTAAGATTAATTAATTTTCAACATTTTGGCTAATGTGTTCTATCGTTCAAACTTTTCGGCCCCTAGTGTCACTGATTAGAAATGATTTTCCGAAATGCACATATGCCACATCAAAATTTAACAGGTATTTGTGTTATATATTTACAAAGTGTAAAGGTAAGTTAAATGTAGATCGCTTTGCACCTTTAGTTGAAATTAAGGATAAATTCAATGAAAACAGGAATTTAAATTTTCTAAGACGACATTAAAATATCGATTGAAAGAACATAGATTTCCCAGAGGTATATATAGGAAGAAAGTAACAGTAAGAAATGTGAACAGGAAAAAACGGTTGTTGTGGTGTCGGGAAAAAATGGTGGACCGTTAACTTTCAGTGAAGTGAAGTTATTTTAAGCGATGAGGGCCAGATATGTAAGTGGAAAATAAACGCGTGTATGTGTAGAGAAAAGGAGGTGAAGGATGGAAACTGACCTCCAAAACAAAATGGACGCAAATGGTATGGGGGTGTATTTGTTTTAATGAAGTCGGTACTTTATCTAGGCTTAATGGCAATACTAAAGAGTACCCGTAACGATTTTCAGTTTTGACATATTTTATTCGTCGCACTTAAATATGGCTGTAGCGAAAATTCCATAAAATTCCATTCCATAATAAGGTAGATATCGGTTATTTTCTAATACATCTCTAGAAATCCAAATCAAAAAGGTCGATATCGAGGCTCCCGTGTTGTGACGTCATACCAGTAACACACCTCCACAAATAATAATTTACCAACTACTAAAATGAGTCAAATACGAACTCGTAGTTTAACTTTCTATGATTATTTTACAGGAAAACTATTTAATGAAGTGGAATTAACATCCGTTTGACATGTACCGATAATTAAGATTATTATTAATCTTTTGGTTTATTAGACACATTCCTTAGATTTAGACCCACACCTGTAAGTAACAGGATGTCACTTATAATTTGCAAAATTGATTTGCAGGTTGATAAAGTTCTCTTACGACCTGTAATATACAACAATATATTTACAGTTCGAGTAAAGTAAAATAATCTTATTTGGTAAACTTTTTTTGTCATATACAGTATAAAGATTTCACTCAGGAAAAAATGGATATTTTATTTTTAAATTTAAAAAAAAAATTTAGAAATTTTTCCTTAGTTTTCATGTCAATTATAATAATAATAATAATGATAATAATAATAATAATAATAATATAACTTTTAGACAAAATTGAAAATTAAAAATTGACGACCAGAATAATCTATTTAAAACATGTTTATTTATCTACTCACAGCTTTTGATTTGATAGATTTTTGTTTTCACCTTTCCTTGGGCAAACATTTAGCTGTGATATTTTTTAATTCTTTATTCTATATTTACAAATCCATAAAATTATTATTATTATTATTATTATTATTATTATTATTAAAGATTTTATTATTATTATCATCTCGTTTTTTTTAAATGTCTTCTCATTCTAAAATCCATGCCATTTCATTTTAAACAATTATTATATATTTCGCGGCAAATAATTTGAGATGAAATATCTTGGTTTTTTTTTCTTTTTAATTACCCCAGCATAATTAGCAATCGGACAGTTGAAAATAGCTATGACACAAACTTTAATTGTGTGAACATCTTCCAATTATCGAGGAAATGCGATGCCACCAGACTACTTAAAATTTTTCTACATCACGGGCATTTAATTTCAACATGTCCGACTGTTTCATGTATTGATTTTAGCCGGTGCCACTGTCATGTGCTCATTTTGAATTTTTATTAAAATAATGGATTTAAAATTTTGAATTTTGATTGCATTATTTTAATAGAAATTTAAAATCAGCAAATGACACCACAGTAAGTTCCATTATATTCATCCGGTATCTGTCCAGTCTGACATGATATTTAATTCATTTTAAAATGTCGACGATAAAATTAATTTTTCGTGTATTTGACAAGTTAAAACTCATCGCGTATTTTTTGTTATAGCTATGTAACTTATCGTAATTCTTGAGTCTGTCCAGTCCGACTTTATAATTTTTTTTTAAAGTCAAAGATATAATCAATTTTCGTGTTATTGACAAGTTAACACTTGTCACGTATTTTTCAACAGTTATGCAACCAAATGCAGTCACAACTCTGGAGTATTTTCGGACTCGACTCAATATGTTCATCAGATTCGTCCGTTTCTGGTTCGAATAAATAACGGCTATACTCAAAATTTATCACTTATAAGATTGTCTACTGCTTCCCTTAATAATGACGAACTATTTGACACAAATAGGTATATGTCAGAGTCGTTACTTTCTTCTAAATACGTCAATATATCATCATTTTCCTACTGTCTATTATGTTAGACACTAAATCTATTACTGCCATGACGTAACACGTTAAAAACTCAAAACGAGGCGTTTCACTTTGCGATAAAAAGAAAGTTATAAATGTGGATTGCAAGCTGTTATAATTTTTTTATTTTGTCACCAATTTTGATGCAGTTTTCAATATTGTTATATTTAAATAATGTATATATCAACTGTGATAAAAATAGTTTGGTTACAGGTACCCTTTAATGCTTAGAAATACACAGAGATTTTAGACATTTATCTCTGGACTGTCATTGCCTGTCACTTTCCGACAGGAAATTATCTTTCTTAGAACGACAATGCTCCAATTCATAGGACGCGAATCGTAGGAGAATTCATTGAAAGAAGTCATTTAAAAAAATTATCTTGGTCAGCTCAATCACCGGACTTGAATATTATTGAAAATATTTGGTTGTATATAAAATGAAAACTACAGCAACGCATACATCGTATAAATTTGGATCATGATCTGTACCAACAAGAACTTATCATTTGGCAAGACATTACTAAGATATGCACTAAACCTCTTCTAGTCTATTTTTCGTCGAATTTTTAATAAATGTAATTCAGTTAAATAGACACTTGACTTAGTATTAAGGTTATATTTTTATCTTTTATTTTAGTCAACTGAAGCAATCACTGTTTTTATATTTGGGTGATCATTCCTACGTCGGTTGCGCGAAGCCATGTTTAATCAACACCTACGTTTTCCTACTGTAGCTTCAAATGTAGCATGCCTTGGTTGTCATGATATTAGTCCAAATGTGCAGAGAACATAAAGAATCCTTCAGATGTATTCAGAAAAAAAATCTATTCTAAAAAAACGCTAAACCAAGATATAAATTTCAAGTGCTCAACAGGGATTCGTATTTTGTAAAAAAAAAAAAAACCATACAGACTGCAAACAAAAATATACTTAAGATACCATTTAATGTTTGTGTTCTTTATAGACAACGTATGTCTGATGAGAAGACATTTGCAAAATCCTTCCGTAGCAAAACATTTAACTCTACATAAAGATAAATAGATAAGGATCTGCCTAATTCCAAATTTGGAGAATATGTGAATGCCATCAATCCAAGTGAGCTTAAAATATTTTTTTATGTTCTGCCAGACATTTATATATTTAAATCTCAATCATGACATCCGCGAAAGGATACATCTAGAGCTATACGACAAACGTGAATAACCTAAATTTCAATTGTCAACTTTCTGTTTCTCTGAAGTATTATCCCTGCGTGTGGTGTATCAGTTTCACAGTAAATACGGTATGCTAGAGCTTGTTTTTCACTACGGGGGGACTTTTTGCAATGAAGCTATTTGCTTACAACTAAATTGAATCAAAGATTTTGCAATACTAGGCTAATCAAGGGCCTACAAATTATTGACCATCATCACAACGATGTTGAGAAGTATGAAGTCACTGTATCCAAACTAATATTGTATATATTTTACTAACCATAGTTCAATATTTTTTCCATTTTCAAAATTCAATTTTGCACTATCCTTTGATTGCAAAGCACTGCATCCTTGTCATTATGCCACGAGGTAAGTTTTACATGGAGGGAGAAATGACTTATATAACCATAAGGAAATGTGATCATGTGAACATTTCCTAAAAATTTCAGATTTTGAATAGAAAATATGATGCAAAATATGCTATATATATATATATATGTGTGTGTGTGTGTGTGTGTGTGTGTGTGTGTGTGTGTGTGTGTGTGTGCAATATAAATGTGACTTATTTATCTGACCAGCAACATCAGTTAATAAGATTGTTAATTCAACAAATAGTTGTATAATCTTAAACAGATGTGCACTTCTGATGTTAAAATTATTTAATTCAGTTTTGAAATAGAAGAAACACTATTTCGTAAATTTAATTTATTGATAATTGATAATTTTAATTTAGGTTTTTGATTGGAATGAATAAAAATACTAGATACACAAATACTTATCAAAAGAAATGGAAATATTGAACAAATTCAAAAAACTATTTTGTTATAACCTATCTCTAATAAGGAGGAGAAAAAAGAACGAATGAATCAAAATAAACTCAATATAGAGATTGCAGACGTTTAATGAAAGACAAAGATTGTTAATTAACCAGGGGGTGGCTTTTACGTCGTATTAGAGAGAGAGAGAGAGAGAGAGAGAGAGAGAGAGAGAGAGAGAGAGAGAGAGAGAGAGGCTTATGCACTGTCAACTTTTAAGTTTCAGCACTTCTATCATGGGGGTTATACAGTGTTGATAGTAATGCCCATAAAAAACCATCGACCAGCACACACAAACTGACAAATGTTCTCACACATTTTAAATTTTGGCGTCAAAATATTATCTTTGTGATATTTTATTTAGAAAATTCATTAATTTATAATACAATATTGGAACAAGATGATTTAAATCTTGGTGGAGAGAGAGAGAGAGAGAGAGAGAGAGAGAGAGAGAGAGAGAGAGAGAGAGAGAGAGAGAGAGAGATCTGTATAATGGGATACCAAAATATAAAGATATATAGAAACAGCAGTAGGGAGAGAAAAATGTGTATAAATAGCTAAATATATAAAACAAATACCAGTTAAATATCGATGTGCCAGATGTGCACATTTCGGAAATTCATTCCTTATCAGTGACACTAAAACCGAAAAGTTTGATAGATAAAAAAATAAGCCAAACAGTTGAAAATGATGAATCTAAAGTTCCAAAATTATATAAATCCAAATCCAGCTAAGGAATGCTTTGCATGAGGGAACAAACCTTAGTTTTAAATAAATTTCAAATTTTAGACGGCTGAAAATTTTAATTAATTTATTAATTAATTAATTCTTTTTTACTTCTGATACAGAATTAACAAATAATGTAGCTAGATTATTTATTTATTGACTTATTTATTTATATCATTTTTTTAAAATTGAATAATTGAGTCATGTATTATTGAATTTTTTTTTTTTAATTTTTGATTATTCATTGACCTAATGCGTATATTATGTTTCCCAGTAAAACGTTAGTTTAAAAATTAAACCATTAAATGATTTAACTGAGTCATGTATTATTGATTTTTTTTTTAATTTTTAATTATTCATTGACCTAAAGTGTATATTATGTTTCCGAGTAAAATTTTAGTTTAAAAATTAAACCATTAAATGATTTTCAGATTTATTTTTTGATATAATTTCATACCATCTTTAAGACATATTTAAGCCAAAATGGTGTAAAGAAGCTTAAAATTTCAGTGCCATTAAGCCGTCTTTAGGCCAGACTTAAAGATGGCAGTGCCTTTATTCATCTTGAAGCCATCTTTTAGCATCTTTTCGCGTATCTTCAAGCAGCTTTAATCTCGGATTAAAGGTGCTTAAAGATGCGATTCTGTCTTGTATATGTCAATAGTCAATGTGTAACCGTTTACATCACTTTATACTGAACAGATTGTTGTTTGTCATCTTTTGAAGCATAAAACAATAACACTAGAATAGTATTAACTAAATCTTTATTGTGGCAAAAATATGAATTAAAAAGACTTGTTCTGTTCGACACAAATAAACGGTATAACTTTTAATTCTGATTTCTGTTCCAAAAAATATTAAATAAGAAAAATGAATGCAGACAAACATTAGGTTTATCCTTGTACATTTTCGATACAACAACTTATTCATTATTGAAAAATTCTAAACTTTAAAGTAATTTTCAATGTATTATTATATTAATGGAAAAAGTCTTTAAACAAGGCAAATAACAATTCAAACAACAAAAATATTACTTTTTTTTAAATATGAGGAAAAATCTGCAACAGAGAAAATAATAATAATAATAATAATAATAAAAATAATAAAAAGAAGAAGAAAAAGAAGAAATTCTGTTATTTATTAGGTGAAGTATAAAATAGCAACAAAATATTATATTAAATAATTTAATAATTAACATCTCATCCCCAAAGACTTATATTTATTATGAAACCAATGAAAAATGTATTTTCAAAGCACGTAGTTTTTTTTACTTCTTGGTACTTAAAATTCAACATTGCCTATTGATAAAAAAAATAATAATAAAAAATAAAAAAAATAAAAAAATTATAATAATGAATAAATGAATAAATAAATAGATAAATAAATAAATAAAAAATAAAATGCTTTTAATACCTGGCGTCATTATCACGATTATATATCTTACTATAAACCTGATTATACAAAGAAGAAATGTACCATTAGAAGGTCAATACTCTTGTTTGAATATTTAATCTCATATGATATTGTCTTTACTTAAAATGAAAGTTAAAAATCAAATTTTTGTAAATTTTTATTTCAACCAATTAATGTACTCTGAATCAAATCCAATATTAATTTAAAAAACCTAAAATCAAACACCACTGCATTTATTTGGACATATTCAAACCAAAAACAAGCTACAAACTATATATTTTTTTTCATATCAAAATTAGTTCAAGTATTTCACAACAAACACATATATCAAATTTTATTCAATTTGATCATTATTACAGGGGCTATGCTCATAAAAAATCAATCAATTAGAGTGCAATTTAACTTTTTTTTTCAAAATTCGGTTATATGAGTAATGATTCAGCAACAAACTAACAAATCTAATTTAAAATTTCGACCTTAGGGCAATGCAGGTATAGGCTAATCAAGAACCTTAAAAAGTTTACAGCTGTTATCACAATGTTGTTGATAAGTATGAAATCACTGTATTCAAACTTATATTGATACAGTGGACTTACCAGCAATATTTGTTTTTTTAACAGCAAAGTTTTCTAAAGACGAAATGTAAATATTTATAATTTGTCCGTGTCCCTGACTATTTTTATACTAGATATAATTGATGATTTGAATATACGCTAAATGTTTCACGTATTGTTTCGTTAAGCTGCATTTGTGTTTGCCTTTTTAAGAACAAATATAAAATCATAATCATTCTTATTATACTGATAAAATAAACGCCACTCAATACTGCAACACCATTTTAAATTATTCAAAGATATATTAAAACAACCTCTCAATTCAATACCGGTTTCAAAGTATGAACAAAAGAATATAACATGATAACCTCAATCGTATAAGCTTTTATACTTTTGTAAATCAAAACAAATCCGATAAAATATTGTGTAAGCAATAAATAAACACAAACATACAAACACAAACACACAGACACACATGTTCATTAAATTAAATTATGAAAAATACACAAAAGAAAATATAAGAAAAGTAAATGATTTGCGTTCTGCTAAGAATAACGTGTTAAAATAAAAATAAAAATTTAATACAAATATCTACAAGACAAATTATTGGTTAAGGAAATAATTATGTATTTGAGGGGCATTAAAATATAACAATACCATCTTATTTTTTCGCAACAACAATATTAGTTGAAACGCGTTTGAATATTGGCACATAAAATTTCAACATTTTTAACAAGTGAAAAAGTCATAAATGCTGCAAAAAATATTTTTAAAAGGTATAAACTTCAACCAAACGGCTCATTGTAAAAAGTAAAAATACTGCTTTACCATCACTTTTTTATTCTTCTGTATAACTGTGTACCATTTAGCAAAATTTTCAGTCGTCTAAAATTTGAAATTAATTTAAAACTAAGGTTTGTTTCCTCATGCACAGCATTCCTTAGCTCGATTTAGATCTATATAATTTTGAAACTTTAAATTCATTATTTTCAACTGTTTGGCTAATATTTTTTATGTATCAAACTTTCCGGTCTTAGTGTCACTGATGAGGAATGAATTTCCGAAATGTGCACATCTGGCACATCAACATTTAACTGGTATTTGTATTATATATATATAATATATGGTATTTATACGCGTTAAGGGAGTATAATGACGCTTTTAAAGTAGGCATAACAAATGAAACTTAAGAAAAATAAGAAGCTAAACCGATTAGATCACCATTTGTCTAGGTTACATATTGTATATGAAATGAACAGGACTGGCTTTTTCCTAACATATTAAGCCATAATGCATAATAGTACAGCATTACACACAAATAAAATTCAGGGAAAAGTTCTTATTTCCTTCTGGCTCTCTTTCTTCTTCAAGTATCTAAAAAAGTTTTAAAAAGTTTATAATAATATAATTTGAAGTCAATCTCTACACAAACGGTTGATAGGAGCTATTGCATTCCTGTTCCGATTGTATGTAGTCAATCTATAAACTTAAATTAACCACTTCTTTCAAATCTTTGACTAAATTCTACCAGATCTTTAAGATCACTTTTATTGCAGGAATTTCTTTTTCAGCATTCTGATAGTGTCTTAAAAAGCCATGTGTGAACAGTTCCTCAAGATTCTAACAATTTAGTTTAAAGCGAATTTTAAGTTATATTTTGGTTCTTTTTGTTCTATAATTTGTTTATTTTTTTACAAATTGCGTTGAAAATATATTAAATTGCGTTAAATTTAACCTTATTCGTAAAATAATTCCAATTGCCTTATATCGGGTTTATAAAAAATCATTCAAATGATTTTTTGTCTAATCAAGGTTTTATAAAAGGAATAAGTATACATGACATTATATATTTCACGACTTTTTGGTTTTAACAGTTTATCAGGGAACAGGCAAGTTTTTGAACTATCTACATCAAGTAAGTTGATTTTAAATCAGTTTATTATATGGGAAAAATATATATTTAACCTCGGTCATCGATAAGTAGGGAAACTTACTTTTTTCAGAAAACCAATCTCAATATTAATCATAAAAAAATCAAAATCATGACTTCATTTTGAAATGTTGAAACATGTTTAAAACTACGTCTGAATGACTTGTTATTCTGTTTGGAAGGGTATTTAAGAACTCTCTAATAAAGTTAACTTTATGGGTTAATATTGCATACACTTTTTTCAAAAAAAAAACTTACCAAGTCAACGTTGTTGTTGAAACTGTACGATAATTTAAACAAATAAAACTACAATATGAACATGTGAATGCACAACGTTTATGGTTGATTTGCATTCTTACCATGGCTCGATATCAATACATCTTCCAGCAAATACTTTTTGTATTTCCGCCCTATGCTTTCTTTTTCTCCTTTTCTTTTCATCCTCTTTCTCTTTCTCTTTATCTGTAAGAAAATAATATATTTATATCCGATGCCGGTCAAGAAAATTAAAAAATTAATAGTAATTATTACACTTTGTTCTTGCTATGTTTTATTTAATTGTTTTGTTGTGTTGTTTTCGGTATTCATCTTCGACTTAAATAGGGTTACTGGTGAGGAATGGTTTTCCAAAATGCACACATATGGCACATCACAATAACACATATTTACTGTTAAATATTTCCTAGCCCGGAGCGGGTACATCTGCTGGTGGGGTGAAACTTTCCGAGGGTATCCATTACTCAGTAGGCAGTACCTTGTGTTGTCGGAATATGTATCTTGTGTCAAAATTTTCAGCAATCTTATTTTTGAAATTTATTTAAGCTAATGTTTGTTCCTTCATGTAAAGCTTTTCTGAGCTGGATTTAGGTACATATAATTTTGGAACATTGGATTTAATAATTTACAAATAATTTGTTTATCTTTTTCACCTATCAACTGTTTCGGCCCCTATTGTCAGAGGTAAGGAATGAATTTCCGTAATGTGCACATATGGTACATCAAACTTAAACAGGTATTATTGAAAATTAAGTTAAATTCTAAGTTATTATTTATATCTGTAAATAATTAATTGTTGTTGATTTTTTTTTTTTTTTAAATACAGAATAAAAATGTAAATTATTTTACACAATGTTCTTGTTTAGATCTTCAACTATATTCTTCTGATATGAATTGTAGATATTCGTACGCTTCATGGTGATTTAACTAGTAAATTGGGTAACATTCATTGCCGTGAAAAGGAAACTCATCAATCTAGTATACAGTTAATTTCCCTTTCATGGCAGTATAAATAAAGTAAAGCAGATCAAATGTCATGCTTACAAAATTTTAATTGGTTAGATATAACTGTCACTTACGCTTATAAATATATAGTATAAAATAAATTTTCATCCTGGGTTGTTTATCTCTTTATTTGGAGGTAACGCTTCCTACAATTGCCCATTTTAATCACTCATCTTTAAACACTCATCTTTAAAGGAACCATTTGGGTTGTTTATCTATCTTTTTGGAGATAAAGCTTGCTACATTTCACTAATTTAATGAATCATCTTTAAAGAACCAGTTAATTAATGAACTTTATTCGTATCTGTATCGAAAATTCATGGAAGATTAATCGTAAAAATTAAACATTTTGTACACTTATTACTATTGGAATACAACAAATAAAGATATATATCCGGGGAGAAAACCTTCGTTAATTTTAAACAATGTCTTGAACGCAATTAATATAACAAAGTGCAGAATTTAATTAATTCATTTATAAGACCATTTTAGTTGGAACTTGAAATTGTTTTATCAAATGACCTAAAAATTTATTTCACTCAAATTTTAGAAAAAACAAATTAATTTCGTTAACATAAATTACAACTCGTATCGCACCTTCTCTTTAAAAAATATAAACTTTACTGGAAATCAAACTAACAGTATTTTAATCAGGTGTGGCATACTTATATCAGAACATTTGTTTAGAGAAAACAAGTAGGCATATTTATAAGTAGAACGGACGGAAAACTTTGCTTGTTCCACTGATGTTTTATAAAAAGTTTATTGAAAATTTAATTTACCTGTTACAAGACTAATAATTACTATCAATATTTATCATGTTGAGTTAAAATGAAATTCTTCAAAGACAGTCATTCATTAAGTTTTCAAGTTAAATACACATACAAACATTCACAAACAAACACAAATACAAACATTTCAATAAAAATTCAAGAAATAGAAAACTGAAAAGTAATTAAATAACAGATTCTATTTATAAACAAGAATAAAATAATTGTTCGAAAACTTTATAAATACTTTTGTATAATAAAGCAAATAAAAAAACAGAAAGAAGAGGAAGACAGAAAAGAAGGAAAAGAAAAATTTTAACACATGGTTTAAATAAAGGTAAGATTGGACCATAAACAGAAAAAATTGAATCATTGAAAATATAAAATATTAAGTGTTATTTCAGTAGATTTACCGTATAATCAATGAAAGTTTATTAAAATAAGTACCTGACTTGCAGCAACATAGAACCGAGTCATATTTAAGTATCCAGTAAGGTGGAGACAAATAAAACAGTATGTTAAATGGAGAGGGAATTCTAGACTGATATTCCGTTACAAGTGTATACCGTTGATATTTCCATAATTTTACGGAGTTTGTTTGCACTTCGTCAAAAGTATAGCTGAAATATAAACATAATTGTTTTGCTATGTAATAAATACGTTCATGCTTTATGAAGTCAGAAATAGTAATAGAATAATTTAAATAACAGTATAGAAATGTGTTACAATATGATGTAAACTTAAAATGATGCCAATCAAAAATAGAATTTGAAAACTTCAATTTGCATATGTGATGTCCTTAATTTTATTTTAAGCAGTTTTTGAGAATAAAAACTGATATTTTAATTTTTTAAAATATTTTAAATATAAAAAAGACTAGAAATTTTAAATGATAATAAATTCCGTTTACCTGGTGGAACTTACAAATATATAGTGAGTGAGTGGGGTTTTTTTTAGCCGCATCAGCATTATTGCAGCTATTCGAGGCTAGAAAATGTTAAAAATTAAAATATATAAATACTGAACGGAAGTTAATTAAATAAGATCCCAAAAAATCATAAGCTGATCAATGCCAGTTATATCACAATTAAGTTGTTAATAAAAGACTGGATAATATAAATATGTTAACAAAATTGTAAAATCATGGCTGCGGTAACCGAATTCTTTTTGCGTTAGCCTTTACATCCAAAGTGTATATATTGTTGATTCAACATCGGTAGATCTCAAGTTTATATCTTTCCCTTGTGGTAAGGTTAATTTGTTGGCACGACATTTATATGACTGACTGAATCTATTTACAAAAAATAAACACTATAATTCACCAAAAGTGCGCACTATAATAAAGCAGAATTAAATAAATTGCACAACAACGTGTCAAGATAAATCCTTGAAATCTTTAAGTATAACAAGTACATTGTCTCGTTCTAAAACGGAATAATTTCTAATGTGACTAAACAATTTTCAACCAAACAATCTATATTAATAACGTAACAATGTATCCTAAAAACATTTTATACAAATATTGAATAAATATGAATAAATATAAATAATCTACACTGAAAACTGTTTGTATACACCAATGTTCTCTTAACAAATGAAAAAAAAGAAATAATAGACCAAAAAGTTTACTAAAACACTTAAGTGGAAGCAGACAAATGTTGTATGGCGTTTACTTAACTATAAAATGAGCGGTTGTATTAAATATTGAATACAGAATTAATATCCCATGGTTATTAATACAAACATATTTTGTCTACAGTATTAATTTCTAATGATCTTACCTGAACTTAGCGATCACAAGGTTTACTAGTAATAAGTTTGAAATAAGGAAGTAAACAGCAGATACAACTGGAACTGACCACTCTTCTTGTGGACATCTTTCTTGGGATGGATCCAATTCATAAATCGTCATGTTAGATATGCAATCCGACAAGTCCTTGCCTGCTCAATAAAAAAATTAGGGATATTACTGGAAAGAACGGAAAGATGACGATAGAAAAATTAAAGTCATGACGTTTGTCGTTAAGCTTTGTAAGTAACCTTTCATGGGTGTCATAATTAAGTCAAAATATAAAGAAGAACATGAAAAATCATCCGTGTCTTTTACTTCAAGCTCATTTGGATAAATTACTACACATGTTTTCTAAATTTGGGATAATTCAAAAATAGAAATTCATCTATATATCTTTATGTGTATTTGAATGACTTAGCGACAGTCTTATTTTCAAATTCTGCAAGGTCAAAAAATTAATTTTGCAATAAATAAGACCAGAAAAGAAAATCAAATCATACTTGAAATAAAGACAACACTAAAACCGTCATCATTAACCAAAATACGGTATAGATAAGCAGTGAATATAATATAATCATATCTAGCTAAACAGAAAGAGTTTTTCCAGATTTCACTTCCGTGGCGAAGGCACAAAGTGTTGAACTAAATGTGAAAGTTTCTATAGTTGGGGGTGGTGTTTAGAATGTGAAACAATATCTTTGTTTTTGATGATATGCGAATTAAACAACGTCATTTTTTAAAACTTTTCACATCAGAAGTTTCAAAACTTAAGCAGGTTGTAGTCCGTTTCATGATTTCTATGCTTTCCCTTTTTTTAAAAAACCTCTTTATCTAAGTTTGAAAGCTTTAACAATTAAATACCCAGCATACGTTTTTTCAACATTTTGCATTAGAAGACTGTCAAATCAATAACATATAAGAATTTGTACCTGTGATTGCATTTTACCTTCTCTTTCTCTTTCTAAAGTGTAAATACATGTTTGGTATCACGTTTAAAAAATGACACAAGCTTAATCATACGACTTACCCAAATAAATTAACTCGATATATATTCAGAAACTATTTTACATATCCTTTACGAACAGATCACCTTTTTACAAATAGTGTTCTTCCAGACAGTCTGTGTTAGGATACATAGCCACTTTTTGTGTTAATAAATATAGATTTATGATATAATGATATATATATATATATATATATATATATATATATATATATATATATATATATATATATATATACTTTTTGATTTATCAGTGATTTATATTGAAATATTAAATTTTAAGTATAATATTATATTATCATCATAAGTTGAACCCTATATCAATATTTAAAAGAAAAACTTGGTTTGTCATTTTTTCCAACTATCTGAAAAGGTGTTTGATAAGGAGTTTGATTTTTTTAATGCCTTACTTTTAATTAATAACATATTAAAACGTTTTACGGATGGTCCATACCTTCTAAATATTCGTTAAATGTTTCGCCATAGATCTGCCAGTATGGGTAATAAAACACTTTCCAAAAACTCCATGTTTCAAATGACCCTGGTCCAAATATTGCAAGGTGATTTGGAAACAAATTGGCGTGGTAATAGATACCAAAACCAACCATTATAATAACCATAACGTATAGGAAGTCAACCAGATCTTTCAACTGCAAAAAACACATTAAAATTTGGAATATGTTTTCATTTTTTATGCTGAAATGATAAAACCTAGAATGATACACTTACGATCACCTTTGATATAAGAAGGCTACACTTGCTGTAGTAGCTCATATAACTCTTAAGTCAAATAGTCAAGAATACCAAAAAAGATATATACGATATAAAAAGTATCGGGAATTTTCCTGAAACATTAAATATATAAGATTTGGCATTTGAAAATACTTCAACTTTACCAATTTAAAAAAAAAGATTACTAGATTTAAATGTTCTTTCGAAAAGCATTTAGATATGATACCATCTCTTTGATCATAAGGAGTTGTGTTCCCAGTCGGTGGCTTATGAAGAAAATTTGTAGAAAACGAAAATACATCACCAACAACGAGAGAGAAAATAGTCTGCGGGCTATATTGTAGTTTTCTGACTGATAAAAATGTCTCACAAATAATGCGATTATCAGTAAAATGTATGACAAAATATCAATCAAATTCCAGAAATCTTTAATGTAATGACAAAACCTCAAATACCATCGCCTGTGTGATTTATCCCTTTTGACGAAACAAATGCCCTGAAAGAAAAACATAAAATTATCGATTACCCTTCAGTTTCAAAAAAATTGTAATGAAAAAAGACAGACATATGTTACCATAAACGAATCAACTTGAATTTAACACGCTTAAAGTAGTAAAAACAATTAAAAACATAATGATAATTCGCCATTTTACATGCAAAACTTTGAACACTTAACAAAGATTGTCCTAGTCCGACCTTTACGTTAAATATCGGTCCTAATAGCAACAAAAATGTTAGATGATTTTATAAAACTTTAATAATGTTGGTAATATATTTGAAATATTATTTCAGTTGTTAAAATTTTGAGTCAATACGACTCGGTCAGTTGTCGTAATTCAAATGTTCAACAGTCCCTAACTGGAAACTTTTAAGATTTTTTATAGAATTTTTGTCCTTAATTTTTCTTGTTTACATATATATATATATATATATATATATATATATATATATATATATATATATATATATATATATATATATTTATTTATTTATTTATTTATTTATTTATTTATTTATTCATGTGTAGACAAAGTTCGCTAGTCCTATAAGGGTATGCACAGCGGTATATAGAGAAAGTGTTGTTTTTATTATTTATGACTGACTTACAACTGTAAAGTAATTAGTATTCTACTTTTAACCAAACATGTATTAATTAATAAGCTCATCTATTATCTCACCCCAGATAGGCGCTTTACTTCTTCAATCAAATCTCCAAAAGCCCAAAAGTATGTATAATATTCCCATATTCTTGCTATTGTTCTTTGGTAGTTGTCATCATCTATGCTGGTCATAACATACGAACTATATGACACTAGCATTGTTAGAAACGTTATCTAAAAAGACATGATGTAAATTAGCTTCAAAAAGAGTAACAAAATATTGTCTGTTGGACTGCCAAATCGATTTGTCAAACAAACTAAGAGCTGGACATAAGAAAAAAGTATTCAAAACTATTTTTAGCTAAATATCGGTTACCATGGTAACGAATTTAACAAAAATGTACTATAAAAGAGAATTGGTATAAAAATCCATAATTATTACAATGTCTAGATATCAGCAGTCGAAAAACGTGCATTTTATACAGATATTTATATTTTAGCACCTAATAAAAGCTTACATAATGTAAACTTTTGAAATTTTGCAATTTTCACATAAAATGTGTTGTCGATTAAAACAGAATTATTAGCTAATCGCATCAAAAAAAGACAGTCATATTTTGTTATTTCAATGGACGTGTTTACGTAAGAACACATTTTTTTCGACTCAATACTTCAACAGTTATAAGGATTCATGGAAGAGAAACATCTTTATTTAGAGAACATACATGATAATTTTGTTTTCGTCTGAATTTCAATCAAATTTCCGTTACCTTGGCAACAAAAATTGCTCAAATCTCAAATCTGATCAAAAACGTGAAAGAGCATGATATTTGACTATTTAAATATTTCATGCAAAATAAACACAGGTGCAACCCAGTTTTATTCGTTTATTATAAAATGTATAATTAGTAGAACTGTAAGTTACAGATTGTTTTAAAATTTTTATTTTTTCACTTTAATAAGAATACATAACTTTTAGTTTCAAAACTTGAAGCCATCTTCCATTTTGAAGAAACTTGAGATAACAAATAATCTTTTACCTACCACCCCCCCCCCAAAAAAAAATGAATCAAATTTGAATAATTATACCAAACGTCATTCTAAAATTTTTAAAATTTCCTTGTAAGTCAGTATCCGTTACAGTGATAACAGAATCTAGAGAATTTGGTTAAATATTGGGGAAACCCATGTGCTTTCACAGTACATGCACTTACTTATATTTGAAATAAGTGACATGTGCTGATTTTGAATGCATTATTTTAATAGAAATCCAAAATCAGCATACGTGATATGTACAATAAACATACACTTCTACAACTTGTGACGTCTCAAGTTTCAATTTGGATCGAAGTTATGATATATTTTAGATATATGCCAGATACTTGATAAAGTTGGTAATTCACAACCTTTTGATCAGACTATGTCAGGTAGGCAACAGCAGGTGAACAATATGCATTTTATTTATCATACGAATGCTAAAAAGTTGGCCTGACAAACTTAAGGCGTACAAGTGACATAGTTATAAGCAACACTTAAATTCATTGCCTCACAGATTACAGTGCCTCTCACCACTGGTTTTGAATCCCAATCGACTAGTCGAGCTAATAAAGCAGATCCAAGAGTTAAAAAATTTATATTTCTTCTGAAGGTTGGGGATTTTTCTCTGGATTTCCTCCATCATTCTTAAACCGATCGCTTCGACAGGGATTGAAAAATTTTGAAAAACAACAAAACCACATAGGATTTGGCAAAGATTAATACCTGTTACTGTTTTAGGGGTAACTTTGATTTTCTGTGAACCAGATTATCTTGCCTTTTTTCTGTATATCTTGTTTATATACAGAATCATATTAAACATTTGCAACAAATAGATTTTGCAACTGTTTGAAAATGCATATTTCACATATTATATTTTGGGTGGGAAAAGTTATATTTGACTTTATATGAAGACTTTCAATTGCTACTGTGAGACAGTGTTTTAGTATTTAAATCATAAACGAACTATTCGAACATATGAAAACACAGCATTGTCATGTAAGCAACCCTGAATCACTGCGCGCGCGCGCGCGCGCGTGTGTGTGTGTGTGTGTGTGACACAATCCACCGAAATCTAAGAATTATTATAAATACATTAACTTACAAAGTAAGGGCACTGCTGGGTATTCCTAAATCTAAATTCAACTGGTATTTGTGTTATATTTATTACCCCTGAGCGGGTATCCTCTGCTGGTGGAGTTAAACTCTCCATAAGGTTACCAAAGCTCAGTAGGAAGTACTTTGTGCTGTCAGAAAATGTACCATTTAACAAAATTTTCAGCTGCCTTCAATATTAAAATTAGTTTAAAACTAAGGTTTGTTCCCTCATGCAAAGCATTCCTTAGCCGTATTTGGATTTATTAAATTTTGGAACTTTAGATTCATAAATTTTCAACTGTTTGGATCATGCTTTTCATTATCAAACTTTTCGGTCTAAGTGTCCCTGATGAGGAATGAATTTCCGAAATGTGCACATCTGGCACATCTAAATTCAACTGGTATTTGTGTTATATATTTATTACCCCTGAGCGGGTACCGCTGCTGGTGGAGTTAAACTCCCCGAGGGTATCCATAACTCAGTAGGCAGTACTTTGTGCTGTAAGAAAATGTACCATTTAACAAAATTTTCAGCTGCCTTAAATTCTCAAATAAGTTTAAAACTAAGGTTTGTTTCCTCATGCAAAGCATTCCTTAACCGTATTTGGATTTATTTAATTTTGGAACTTTAAATTCATTAATTTTCAACTTTTTGGCTCATGTTTTCAATATCAAACTTTTCGGTCTAAGTGTCACTGATGCACATCCGGCACATCTAAATTCAACTGGTATTTGTGTTATATATTTACTGTTTATAATAATAGGCTTGTTAAAAAGCTTTAAATAATTTATTTATCGCGGAGTTTGGGTATGTTTAACATGTCATACAGGAATTGTTCTCACATTGCAAAATAATGACACTATATTGTCATCTCTATTTACTTTTTTTTCGTCTTCAGTTTTATGGTTAATTCGACGAGCGAGGGAGAGAGTAGTGTGTGTGTGTGTGTGTGTGTGTGTGTGTGTGTGTGTGTGTGTGTGTGTGATCAAAAGTCATCGTCACTGTCATGAAAATTCGAGTTCCCAACGGACACACATTTCAGAGAGTGGAGACGTAAAATTTTGCGCCCCAGTCAAGATTTCTTCATTCAGGCTGTAAAATCCAGGGAGAAATGTTGGGACCAGGAGTAGTTGGTGAAGAACACCAACTTTTGACATGCAGACAAATTATTTTTCTCACATTTGCACATCTTGAGAAAGGGACCTAGACATTCAGACGCGTATTTTTTAATCATAGGTTTTCAAGAAAGTATTAAGTTATTTTATATGTTTAGTGACAATAGCGTTTCAAAATTACAAATTTTTAGTATGCTCTTCTATGAAGATAATGTATTTATTATTTCCTATAGATTTTGAAGTTTTATTTATATTTCCATAAGTTAGTAAATAAAAGTTAAAAATATTTTCATACTTATATTGACCTTATTACCAGATATGAATTCTTTTTACACAAAAAAGAAATACATAAAAATAGTGTTCAACTCTAAATTAAGATTCAAAATTATTAAATTAATACTAAAATTGTATTTGTTAGAATTTCACCAGTATAGCTAGATGTTTTTCTGACTTTAACGACAGTCAATTTTATTCCCCACCATGCAGGCGTTCGTTTTTTTTTATTATTGATGGCTTTATCACTAAAGTCCCTTTTTTTGAAACTTAATCTATGTATTTGTTTATATTGTTTTTTGAATTTCTGTAACTTCAATAATTTGTACTTATTTTGTATCATAACTTTGTTTTACTAAAAACATGAAACCACACGGATATGTACATTACCTGGACTTTTGTTCAAAACAAATCATTGACCCTGTTACATATTGTCCATATGGCTGTGATAAACCAATACCAACGATCACTTCTATTTATTTCACAACTATTCTTTGTTATGATATATACTAATCATTAATGAACCCAAGCCGAACCTTTATATTTTTAGAAACACTGTACGGACGTAGGAGAAGACACATATTCTATGCATCGAACATGTGTCGGTGTGTCGGTTGCATGGGTTATACAGATATCAATCAAGGCATTCAGTTGTTTTTAAATATATGTATTATTATATAACAAATACCTGCTAAATTTTGATGTGTTCCTCATCAGTGACACTAGGAGCCAAAAAGTTTGATAGATTAAAAAATATATGCCAAACAGTTAAAAATAAATGAATCAAAGGTTCTAAATTATATGAATCCAAATCCAGCAAAGGAATGCTTTCCATGAGGGAACAGACCTTTGTTTTAAATAAATTAAAAAATAAGACGGCTGAAAATTTTGCTAAATGGTATATATTCTGACAGCACAAAGTACTGCCTACTGAGTTATGGATACCCTCGGGGAGTTTTACTCCACCAGCAGCGGTACCCAATCAGGGGTAGTAAATATATAACAAATACCTGCTAAATTTTGATTTGCCAGATATGCACATTTCGGAAAATCGTTCCTCATCAGTGACACTAGGAGCCGAAAAGTTTGATAGATTAAAAAACATATGCCAAACAGTTAAAAATTATTGAATCTAAGGTTCCAAATTTATATGAATCCAAATCCAGGAAAGCAATGCTTTCCATGAGGGAACAGACCTTTGTTTTAAATAAATTTCAAAAATTAAGACGGCTGAAAATTTTGCTAAATTGTATTCTAATATAGAGTAAAATGTAGTTTTTTTCTTATTTTATTATAATTATTTAATCATTTATTTATTTGCCTGCGCGGACTGATTACCCGACACGAACGCGTCGTACATACATTTTGATACTCAGGCAATGATAAATCTTCTTGAAAACAGATATTCAAATCGCGGTTCACATTTTAATTAAAGTTGTATTTTGATCGTCCTGGTATAAAAATTATTTTAGCAAAGCATCAAATAAAATTTCCAATTTGTGTTTGATAAATTAATTTTTCTATACGTCAGAAAAGGGATGGCTTCGTAATATTCAACTTAAAAAATCGGATTGAAATATATTCCCCATCAAAAAACTTAAATATCATTTGTTGACAAATTTCTCTTTTTTCATATGGTACCAAATTTACACCAATCTGTCAAGTTTTAACAATTTAACTCCAAACATTGTGCAACAGACCGTCCGAAAATCAGAATGGCGTAGTTTGGCGTATCTGCCAATTAAAGGGTTGAGGCCCTTTAAAAGTTTTATATCCGTCGTCACAAAATTTTTTTAAATATGAAGTCATTGTTTTCAAATTATACTTGATATTTTTTTAAAATCAAGAGTCCGTGAACTTATTTAAAATTTGATTTTTGCATTTTGTAGTTGTTGCTACTTCCGGTTACCCGGCTTCACTTTCTTGGTCAAAATATCTGAGTTAAAACCAATGAACAAGTTTTCAAAGTTTTTACTTTTCTTTTGAGATGGTGATTGGGGCATGCTTTGGCTTGTTTGTGTTTGATTTATGAATATCGTTTTATTTATAAAATGTTTGACTTTTATCTTTCCGTTTTACTTTACTTAAACAAATTTTATTCTGTCACAGCTAAAAAATCCCTTTTTATGTTTTTATCCTTAAGATGCAGATAGCAACATTGTCGGGTACGATTATCAATTCATTTTAGGCTTCTACTGAAAACATTAGAAGGTGTCAAAGAAAATACGATTAACGTAAAAATTATATTTATGATTCATTTATAGCAAATAATCTCATTTTGAGATCGAAACGTTGTTAACAAAATCAAATCTTTGGAAACTTTCACACAAAGGTAACTTGATTATAAAAGAATAATAAAATATATTCATGACTCGTATATTGCAAGTGTTTTTACACATATAAAATGTTTAAGGAAAAAAATTCATTTATACTCACATAGTTGATTACATATCTCATTATTGGTGATGTGAGGAATTTTATTCTACGAAAGGACTGAAATTGAAAACAAAATTAGGCTGTAGAAGTTGAAATGCGTATATTAAAAAAATTCATTTACAAAAATATTAATGATTAAACGTGATCAACAATGATAAAACACCATGCTTGTGATTGTTCATAAAATTATCAACTATTTAATTGGATCTTAAATCACACACAAATAGAAAAAGATCATACTTTTATTTTGAATATCTAATAAAATACTTGTTTAATTATGATGTAACATATGTGCACACATTTCGAAAAGCCACTACTCATCAATGACCCTACAGGCCGAAAAAGTAAATAGATATAGAATATAAACCAATAGTGAACATAAATGATTTCCAAAATTTTTTAAAATTATATAGATCTAAATCCAGCCAACGAATATTCTTATGAAGAAAAAACCTTAATTCTAAACATTTGTCAACAATTAAACGGCAACAAAAATTTGGATTTTCGTTCGTCAAAGTACTGAATACTGAGCAAAGGATACCTTCGATGAATGTTAATCCACAAAGCGGCGGTACTCGCTTAATGGTAGTAAATACCTTAGAAAAAATACCTGTTTAATTTTAAGTGTCATATATGCACATTTCGTGAAGTCATTTCTCATCAGTGACTTTAGGGACCGAAAAAGGTTTCAGAATTAACCAAATTAAGCTTAAAAAGTTTGGATTTAATAATTTTAAAATGTTTGGCTATTTTTATCTATCAAAAATTTCTGGTGAAGTAAAACTCCCGAGCGTATTTTTAACTAAGTAGACAGTACTTTATGTTGTAAGAAAATGTGGCATGTAGCAAAATTTTCAGCCTTTTTAATGTCATTCAATTTCAAATGTTTGATGCGGAATGGATTTCCGAAATGTACATATTTAGGACATCAAAATTAAATAGGTTTTTATTAAATATTCATTTTATAATACCAACCCACCTTTAAAAGTGCGATGCAGTCAGGAGCCAGTTTATTGTACCATTTACGATTTAAGGCTTTTTGACAACCTATGTGTGCAACTATATCATACAGCTTGTTTTCATGAGCAAATTGCATTGGACTGCTAGTCATTCCCCAAATGGTAGACAAATCCTCAACGATCTTTGTAGTTGTTTTTGGGTCAAAGTCGTACAATTTATCCATCAACAACAAGCATCGATTTTGAAAAGCCCTTTAATTTGAAAATTCAAATATACTTGTTTCATAAACTGGATACATTAGCTTTATAGGCAAATGTAAATAATCCTAAAGGAAACATAGTGAGAAAATTCACAATTCTAAATAAAAAAATAAAATAAAAAAGCATAAAAACATATAATTGTTTGTAATAATAAATTGAGCGAAATAGATATATGTTTATTATCTGACAAAGTATTCTTTAACATGGATTTTTTTCTTCATCACTTTTCAAAAGCAATAGATTTTCAAGAAATAAAATAATTTATTAAAATAAAAAGTTAAAATTCTAAAATAGAAAAAAAAAAGAGACGAGAAATTAACTTGACGGCGGATGCCAAACTTATTGAACCTATTTAGTCATACCAATTTAAATAACAAGAAATGAGGTGTTAGCAACCATACGTCCCGTGGATTAAGACCAGTGTTTGTGATTATATCGAAAGAAAAAGAAATAATCAATAAATCTTTTAAGAAATTCATACAGCAGTAATATGTCACGGTATCTCGCAGATTAAACTATTTTCCTGTTGACAATTGCTAAAAATAAAGCAAAGAGATATCTATCAGCAAAATTATATAACATATTCATGTACATATTTTTTTCTTTTCTATAACAATGTTTTAGAAAGGTTGACATACCTCTCAACCTAATTTTCTGGACAGGCATTATGCTGAATTTATTTAACAAAGAAAATGTAAACTATTTAACAAGTTAAAAAAAATTCCTCCATTTATCATAATTCAGTTTTTGTTTATTATAAATAAAACGCAAACTTACAAGTTCATGTCAAAATCACAATCCCTCCCTAAAAACCAAAGATAAAACCTTGAAAACGGTAAATTTAATCATAAACGCGAGCTTCCATCACTGAAGTGAGACCGGGTGCTCGGGGAGGACAGGCTCTCCTGTCTTGACATTTTTGTCAATTTTGAGATTAAAAGGAACAAGGAACTATGGTTAGTCAAATATATCCAGTAGAAGTCTGGATACTTCATACTTATCAACAATTTTGTAATGACGGCCATAAAACATTTAAGGGGCCTTGATTAGACTAGGGATGCAGTATCTTTGCGTCAACAATATAATGGTGAGCAGTTTGCTTGGTTGTAAAAAAACACCTAGTGAGAACAAGCTCTACTATAAAATATAAACTGTGAAACATATACAGCATACATAGGAGAAGCAGGGATATTACTGCTAAGAATAGAGAGTTGACAATAGAACATTAAAAGTCATTACATTTGTCGTATAGCGTCATATGTAAACGTTGGTGGGCGTCACTAATTTAGGTATAATTCCAAATATGAAGCAGAACATGAAGAATTCACCATGTCTTTTATTTCCAGCTTACTTGGATAGATGTTATTCACATATTTTCCAAATTTGGTATTACTTAGAGATGGAAAGTCAGCTTTATATTTGTATGTGTAGTTGAATGACTTGGCGACAATTTTTCTCCAGAATTTGAAAAGGTTCTGTAAAAATTCTGATTTATAAAGAAAAAGAATAAAAAACAAATCAACATTTATCCAGAAAAGGTCTATTCTAGCATCAACCAAATGTTGATTGTCAAAAAATCTAAAGAACTACTTGACCATCTTGTTTCTGATAATCTCTCTTTGGTAAGTATAACGTTTTGATTTTTCTACACTTTACACCACTATCCCTCATTCTAAATTAAAAGAACAAAAAACAAATCATTCACTTGTCATTCTTTTACAAAAACGGTTTAATATATATAACAAATACCTGCTACATTTTTATGTGCCATATGTGCACATTTTGGAAATTCGTTCCTTATCAGTGACACTAGGGGCCGAAAAAATTGATAGATAAAAAGCATAGACAAAACAGTTAAAAATAATTGATTAAGTTCCAAAATGATATTAATCCCAAATCCAGCCAAGGAATGCTTTGCATGACGGAATACACCTAAGTTTAAAAAAAATTTCACCGCTATTGGTAGAGTAAAACTCCCCGAGGGTATCCATAACTCAGTAGGCAGTACTTTGTGCTGGCAGAAAATGTACCATTTAGCCAAATTTTCAGCTGTCTTAAATTTTAAAATTTATTTAAAACTAGATTTGTTTTCTCATGCAAAGCATTCCTTAGCTGGATTTGGATTAACATCATTTTGGAACTTAAGATTCATTAATTTTCAACTATTTGGCCTATGTTTTTATCTATCAAACTTTTCGGTCTTAGTGTCACTGATGAGGAATGCATTTCCGAAATGTGTACATCTGGCACATCAAATTTTAACTGGTATTTGTGTTGTATATTTAGCACTACTGAAAATAACCAAGATATCAACATCTTGTGCTGTTATTCTGGTTATTTTTTTAAAATCCATACAAAAATATACTTAAGATACAATCAACAAAATGTTAGAGTTTTTGATAGACAACATATTTGTTGGCATAAGAATTTTCCAACAAACAATTGGTAAACCAATTGGCAAGAACCGTGACCTTTGCTTGCTGATTTGTTTTTTTATTCTTTTTCTTTATGAATCAGAATTTTAACAGAACCTCGTCAAATCTGGAGAAAAGACTGTCACTAAGTCATTCAACTACACATAGATGTATATAGGTTACGTTCTATCCCTTGAAAATCCCAAATTTGGAGAATATGTGAATGCCATGTATCCAAATGAGCTTGAGAAAAGACATGACGGATTCTCAATGTTCTGCTTCATATTTTGACTTATTCCTCAATTATGATACCCACGAAAGGATACATCTAAAGCTATACGACAAACGTATTACTTTAATTTTTCTATTGTTAACTTTTCGTTTCTTTGCAGTAATACCCCTGCTTCTATTCCGTATGGTGTATATGTTTCACAGTTAATACGTCATGGTAGAGCTTGTTCCAACTATGGGAACTTTCTACAACGACGCAAACTGCTTACAATTAAATTGTTGACGCTAGAATATTGCAAGCATAAGCTAATCAAGGTCTTTAAAAAGTTTAACGAACGTCGTAACAATTTTGGTGAAAAGTAAATAGTCACTGTATACAAACTTATACTGGATATATTTGACTTACCATAGTTTTTAGCTCACCTGAGCACAAAGTACCCATGTGAGCTATTGGCATCAATATAGGCAGACCCTCCGTCGTCCGTCGTCCGTCCGTCCGTTCAAACGAGAAGTTCTTAGAAACTTCTGGTCACATTTTGTTTAAACTTGGTCAAAAGCATCTATGGAACATTTTCTTTCAGATTTGTGTTTTTGGTTGCCAAAGCTACCAAATGTGGGTCACAATGACCTACATAGTTAAAAACCTTAAAAAATCTTTTCCAAAACCACTTCACTGAGATAAAATATGATGTGATATTGGGCATCTACGGCATCTTATATACCTAGTTTGTGAATTTCAATAATTTTCGTGAAAAATTAGGTTACGCGTTTTTGCGTTTAATTTTAGTATATTGTAAATAGTACTTTTTTACAAAAATTACAATAATGAATAAATTAAGGTGAATTCTTTTTCCAAACATCGTTTTTTTATGTCAAGAAACATATGTTTGACAATTTTCATGAAATTCTGTAAAATACAAATCGCTTTTTTCGGCCTTTTTCATTTTCAATTCTAGCAACCCAAGGGTCGAGGGTTCAAATCCCACTTGGGCCACTTTTTTTAATTTTTTTTTTTTATTATTTTTTTTTTTTTATTATTTTCTGAATTTTTTTGACTGACAATGGTGCATGGAAGAGCTTTTATGAATTTTTACTTTTTAGTGTATTTTTTTTAAATACATGTGATACTGCAACCCAAGGGTCGAGGGTTCAAATACCAGTGGAGCCACTTTTTTTTCTTTCTTTCTTCTTTTTTTTAATTTTCTATATTTTTATGACTTACAATGATGTATGGAAGAAATTTTATGATTTTTTTACTTTTTAGGTTGCCATAGCTACATTTACCTAAACAGTTGAAAACCTTAAAAAATTTTCTTCTCCAAAACCACTTCACTGAGATAAAATCTGATGTGATATTTGGCATCTAAAGCATCTTATAAACCAAGTTTGTGAATTCCAACAATTTTGTGAAAAATTAGGTTACGTGTTTTTGCGTTTATTTTTTATACATTGTAAATAGTACTTTTTTAATTTCTGAATTTTATGACTTACAATGGTGCATCAAAAAGAGATGTTATGAATTTTTACTTTTAAGTGAATTATTATTTTTGAAAAACATGTGATACTGATATGTTAATTAAGCTAAAACCTTGAATTTTTTTATTTTTTTTATTTTTTGTTTTTTTTTAACAAAATCATTGTTATGTGACATTATTTAAATTAATTGAACAATTTTTTAAAAATAATTTGCAGTTGAATTTTACATTTTTTTAAATATTTTAATTAATGTCCAGTCTGTAAAGTCTTAAATCCGGATCTGAAAATTAGCTCATGTGAGCTTTTGTTATGGATAGGAACTCTGCCATCCATCCATACATCCATCAAAAGACTTCTTCTCAGACACTACTGGTCACATTTTATTCATATTAGTCAATAGCACCTTTAAACCATTGCCATTCTCATTTGTGTTTCTGGTCACTTTGGCTAACAAAAGTAGGTCACAGTGACCTATATAGCTAAAAACCAAAACAATAAAAAATAATGTTATCTGAAACCACTTCTATT
Organism: Tegillarca granosa; assembly: GCA_029721355.1. Lineage (NCBI taxonomy): Eukaryota > Metazoa > Mollusca > Bivalvia > Arcoida > Arcidae > Tegillarca > Tegillarca granosa. Next base: position 24,308,306 of record CM056597.1, read on the forward strand.
GAGGCAACATGTAATGACTTAACCAGGTATTATCAAGACATTCCAGTTACATTTAAACTCAGGTGAGCAAATTAGGGCCATTTTGGGCCTCTTGTTTGTTACTTATTCTCAAAATTGACTTGCACGTGATGGGTTTAGCTAGCTAGACAGGTGGTGCTTACCTTCTGGAGCACCGACCTCACATCCTGGATGGAAGTTCACGTGTATAATTAAAATTGCCAGCTCTGAAAGTTTTTATTTTGTTTTTGAAAATGTGATTTTGACAAGGACTGGTATATTTGTTAGATTTATAAATATATGTATGAGGTCCTACTATAGTGTCCAAGAAATGAAGTCAAAATTAGTGGCTGCGTCACCGAAAAATAAGTATTAAAACGAATGTTTTTTTTAAGTTCTAACAACAAACTGTTTACTTTTTAGAAAGAATGTATTTCTCCTTAAATTACCGTCAAGTTTATATTTATTTTTATTTATTTATCTTTTCTGTTTTTTATTTTTATTCTTTTAATTACATAGACAGAACTCGAATTGAATAAGTCTTTTACATAACTTATATGAAAAAAAGAATAACATAATCAACAGTTTAATTTTGAAGCTCTTTTTCAAGTTTTTTCCTGAAATGATTAGTCTTTTTCTGCTAAAAATCGATCATTCTTTAAACATGCAAACTATAAAAAGTACTTGAATAACAAAGAACATAAGAAAATAATATTGACAAACGACTACCATGCTTGTTTTAAATGTCTCTCACTCCGAATAAGCATTTTACCAAATATTTTACGGTATATCTATATTATCTAAGATCGAAAACAAAGCAAAAATATCAAGAAAAATATAAATTGCTTATTGCTTTTAAATTAAATCTATAAATACATCAAGTTTATACTTACTCTGAATGATTAGCCAGTGCTTCGGATAACTGAATCTCTTTTGCATCACTAGCTTCTTCGGAAAGGTGTTTAAGCAGAACAGCACAACAAATCCCAGCTACTGTAAGTTTGTAAATGATGGGAATGTGAGAAATACGTAGCACAGCCTTTTTTGTTAATGAAAACTGCTTTCAAAATCATAAAAAATGTTTTCCAGATATATTCTATTTTAAACTTTAAAGGAACATATTTATTTCCTACAGGATTCTATCAACTTAGTCGAACCTTACAATAGACTTATTGTACTCAAACGATTCTAAAAAAGTATTTATAAAGCAACTTTTGTATTAGCAGTTGAGATAGAGAATCTCTTTTGCAAGGTGGCGTTAACTAGAGTTTTGTCGAAAAAATACTACTAATAAAAAAAAATGTGCCTGTCTGTGGGACTGAAATATAAATGTCACTTCGACAATAGAGTTGCTTTTGACCTCAATCGGATGTTTAGATGGTACGATGTTGCAACGTTTTCAGCCGTCTTAATTTTTTAATTTTAATAAACAAATATGTTAACTAATTCACTTTTTGACAAGTTTTCTATTCGCGTCTTATGAAAAAAAAATAATTAAACAGACGCGAACACGCAATTGTTAGATTTACAATAGCCTTAATTTGTAAAATTAAAACGCAAAAGTATCCCCCATTTTTCAGAGACTGTAGGATGAAAGTGAATCTTTAATTTAAGATTTATCTTGTTCTTAAACCTTCAACATATATAATCATTTGTTTTTATTATTACAAAAATGGAATAATAAACAAGGTCTTCTTTAATATTTTTAATATCACCGCTTCATAGTACATATAGCTCGTTGAGCATTTCCGTTGTTTAATTTCTCGGCAAAACAATCGCTATTAAGATAGTTCTTGCTGTTTTAGAATCATGGTAAAAAAAGAAAGGCTATTGCTAAACTGCAAATAGTGTGTCTGCTGGATCCATTTAATTGTCACTTGGAGGTAAAAATATACAAAACGTCATTGCTAATACTACAAAAATGGGTAAAATTGACAAATTCACAGCCATTTCAATTGTAAAGAAAATAGCCTCTAAAGCAGTTTTAAAAGCTATTTTATATGGATGGTTATATGACAAAATCTATATCAATATTAGAAATAACAGTTTAAAGTACAACAATAAACCATTGTTTGACACAAATTATAAATTAAATTTAAAAAAAAATTTTGACACCATCACTGGTTAATTATGTATATTTTAGCACAAACTCTTCATATTTATTGTTTTTTTTATCTGAGATAAAAATGTAATTTTAAAAAAATGACTAAAATAGCAAAGGAGATAGCCTAAAACATGCAACGTAACGCATGGTTCAGTATTTAGAAATTGATAAACTGCCTATATGACCAAGAACTCAATTAAAAGGAAACGTGATAGACACTAAATCAAAGAAAAATTGACTAGTTTTAAAATACTTACATAATTGATTGTCAATTTTCTGCCAAATTATTTCTGCTATCCTTGGTCTGTTTGCAAAAATAGACCACAATAACAAGTCTTCTAGAAAACCCTGTTCTACAGTCAACAAAAGTATATGTTAATAAGAATAATGTAAACACAATGTAAAAATGCAATACAACTAATCTAGATGAAAAATTGTGGAATTATAGGTGCAAGCCTTGAAAAGAACATGTCATTATTCAAAAGGACGCATGGGACTCAAAGAATCATTATGAAGCATAAACAGTAAAAAAACATGGATCAACTATATCGACGCACATTTAAATGATAAAAACATCTAGGTTTCCATGTCTAGATAAACCAAATCCATGGCATGTAATAGCTTACTATTTCTTGATTGAAACATGATGCTCACCTTGTTGATAACTATGGAATCTTCAAAAGCAATCAGAAAGCAATACAAAATTAACACCCATTTAAAAAACAGTGTTGTTACTTTATATGATAAAATCTCAAAGGCGTGAGTCTATCCCCCTTAAGCGCCTTAAGTACTAAAATTTCAGAATTATTGCTTTGTCGATAGCAAAATAATTGATTTTTGATAATAAATAAAGAATTGAATATATATCTAACATTATTCTATAAAATTAAAACATGGATTTAAGAAAGCAATCATTTCTCTTGAAAAAAGAATTTACAATCATTTACAACATTTTGATACATTAATTTACATGTCGATGAAAGAAACCTCATGATCCCTTTTTTAATGTAAATTTTGTTTGTATGCAAAATTACTTGATGAAAGAGAGACGGCTTAAACTAACGTCATAATATATAGAATGAAAATTATATATGTTTTATCCTTGATGAATTTTAATACTTCATTTTTGTGAATTAAAAAATAAATATATTTATTTCAAAATAATCTAACAATGAGCATTTCTCACAATAACCAACATTTTTACTCTCAATAAAATAGATAAAAATAAAAAGCAACATTTTTTATTTCAGAGACTATATTTATTAATAAATTTTTATTGTTGAAGTGTAGTAAAAATTCTAGTATTTGTTTTATTTAAAAGATTGACACATATTGCAAATAAATTGTTTTGTAATGTCTTTCTTATTCATTTATTTCTATATTCGATAATTACTTTAATGCGATAATTACTTTTTAATTATTCATTTACTTTTTATTCAGATCTTTCTATGTTTTATTCATTGTTAAGTTAATTTTTCATTTATTTATTAACTTTTAAAATGATTATTATTATTATATCCAAAAATAGATTTTGACGCTACTAGTGCATGTGTGCTAATCAAGAGGATTCAAATTGATACATGTGGTCGATTTTTGCATATGGTTGAATTGATTTTAAAGTAATTTAGCTTTTGAATTGCTATTTAGATATCTAGTAAAATTAATATTTTCACGTAGAACATGCATAAATACAAGATAATTGGAGTGAGTGAGTGAGTGAGTGAGTTTGGTTTAAAGCCACATCAGCGTTATTGCAGCTATTCGCGGCTAGAGAATGTTAAAAACATAACAATATATAAAAATAAGATTTATGTAAAACTAAATAGAATAGATTCAAAAGCAACTACTAAACTGATAAAACCAGTAATATCACAGGATAAGTTATCATAAAGGACTGGATAATAAATGATAAAAATTATATTTTATTGAACAAGTTTATTTCCCGAAGGAATTTTAAAATTTGATGCCCATGGACATTATTAAAAAGATCTTGCATCGATGATGCTGAATAAAAAGTATCCCTTGTAGGAGCAAAGTCAACACAGTCCAGTAAAATGTGCTGGACAGATTGTTGACTTTTACAAGGGACACATTGGAGAGGTTGATCTCCCTTTAAATAAAAAAATGAGTAAAATAACTGTGGCCGATTCTACAGCGTCGAAGGACAACACCCTTATGCCTACTATATTGAGACAAAGGTGTAAATCCTAGACAAGGCTGTACAGAGTGTAACATATTATGTTCCTGTCCATTTCAATGATCTGACCAAAGACCATTCATATAGGTATATATCAAAGGCCTCAGATCTGTATAAGGAATGAAACAGGATGTTATTTCTTTAGATAAAGCTGCCATAGCAAGTGAATCCGCTTTTTTGTTATCTTTAATACCAACATGACTAGGTAACCAACAGTAATTAATTATTTTATTAAAATATGAAACTGCATATGTTATTGAAGTTTTCACAAATACGTAAACCACCGTAATGAATTGCGTCAAGGTCTTTGAAATGATTTGCGAGCAAATAGCCTTAAGGCATTTTATATGCGGGATAAAAGATAATTTGGAATCAAATAGGATTCCTAAAAACTTTGCTTCTTTTACAACCTTAATTACTGCTGTCATCGATATACAGCTCCGGGTCATGATATATTTTGCGTTTGTTGCAAAAATGTATGCAACAAGTTTTTGTTTTAGAAAACTTAAAACCGTTTTCCAATGACGATTTTTGAATTTTGTTGAGGCAAAGCTGAAGTTGCCTTTCAATAGCATGCATATGAGTCCCTCTACATGAGATGCAAAAGTCATCAACAAAAAGAGAGCCATCTATATTATTATTATTTAAAACTTAAGCTAAGCTGTTGATTTTGATACTAAAAAGAGTAACAGATAAAATACTACCCTGAGGGACACCCATCTCTTGCTCGAAGACATCAGAGAATGTTGACCCTAAACGAACTTGAAATTCTCGATTTTCGAGAAAGTTTTTAGTAAAATTAGGGGTATGGCCTCTTAGACCCATGTCGTGCAGATCTTTAAGAATGTCATATTTCCAAGTCGTGTAATATGCCTTTTCTAGGCCGAAGAAGATCGAGACCGCATGATGTTTATTAATAAAGGCATTTCTAATAAATGACTTCAGGCGAGCTAAGTGGTTTATGGTACTCCTGTTGTGCCTGAAACCGCACTGAAAATGAGTGAGTAAATTGTTAGACTCAAGATAATATACGAGTCTATTATTAATCATACTTTCCATGGTTTTACAAACACAGCTAGTTATGGCAATAGGCCTATAATTAGATCGATCAGAATGATCTTTACCAAGCTTAGGAATAGAAATAATAATTGCCTTGTGCCAAGATGATGGGAAAGTATCACTCTGCCAAAGATTCTGTCAAAGATCTCTAACAGAGTGAAAAGACACTGAGGAGGCAAATTTTTAAGAAGTTGATAATGCACATCATCTGGACCAACTGCCGTATCATGTGCTTTGCAAAGTGCATTTTGAAGTTCTTCATATGAAAATATATCATTATACTACTCAGAATTATCCGATTTAAAGGACAATTTATTTCGTTCTTGGATCATTTGATATTTTTGAAATTCTGAAGTATAATTAGCTGAAGGACGAGTTTTTTGATATCGTCTCAGCAATTTTGTCAGAAATGTCCTGTTCAGATGTTAAAAATATATCATTAATTTTCAGGTGTTAACATTATCGGAAGAAATTTTACCTTTAATTTTGCGCACCATATTCCAAACTTTATTTAATGGAGTGCGAGAATTATGTTTTCCAAGAATCTCTTCTCACTTTTTAGCAGTTCTTCGAGCTTTTGCACGAAAAATAAGGAGCAACTGTAAATTATTTTGTGTTGAAGACCTATTAAATAGTCTCTCAGCTTGTTTCCTATTCTTCCTAGCTTGTTTGTATTCCGCATTATACCATGGTTTATGGATTCGAGGATTTGCAGAGGTTTAAGGGATGCACGTATTAGCAATATCTAAAAGAACGTCAGTAAAACTCTGAATTTTATCAGTTTCGTTTGCAAATCTCTCAACAAAAATCTTTTCTGCACAGAGACTGCGAAACTGATTCCAATCAGCTTTGGTAAAATTCCATCTAGGGATAGCTGCATCATTTGCCCCAGATGTGTATTCCATTATAGCTGGAAAATGATCGCTTCCACATCGATCATCATGAACTGTCCATGAGAAATCATTTAAAATACCTGGATCAAGAATCGACAGATCTATTGATGAGTAAGTACCTGTCGCATCTGACAAAAATGTTCTGGATCCATCATTTAACACACAAAGATCGTTATTTCTAAAGCAATGTTTCCACCACTTTTCCTTTATTATCAAGTCGAGGACTTCCCCTAAGAGGATTGTGACCATTAAAATCACCAACAAGAAGAAATGGTTTAGGTAACTGATCAACCAAGGTTTGCATATCAGCAAGCTGTAATGAAGAAGATGGAGGAATATAAATTGAGCATAGAGTTATGGTAATTTGAAGTGTTAAACGAACTGCAACCGCTTGGAGATTTGTTGTCAGAGTAATGGGACTATGAATAAGCGCCATTACGCACAAAGATTGCAGAACCTCAAGAAGCTCTTTCGGTATTTTGTGAAAAAGAATCATATTGTTTATAATATCGGAATTTAATATCATTATCCGACTGTTTTAAATATGTTTCTTGAAGACAAAATGCTACAGGATTAAAATCTTTAGCCAATAGTGCAACTTCATCTACATTATTTCTAAAACCTCTGCAATTCCACTGTATTATTTTTTGGTTACCCATTATTAGGAGGGCGAACAGGGGATATATGCGACTGAGTTATTTCCATGTCGCAGTCTTCTGAAAGTCTTCTGATGACGGTGCGTCCTGAACTAGGCCATCGACTATTACGTCCCCTGCGTACTTCAGTAAAATCATCTTCATTAGTTCGTATCGATTAAGAATTGTCAACAGATGAACTTACGTCATCCTCTAATGCCTCAAATCTATTTGGGGTTCCCGATATTGGGTTTTTCTGAAGCGAAGCCTCAGGACTCTTATCAGGAATATAAAATGTTTAATCATTCTTTCCTGTTTTTAATTTTGTATAAGGTGTTATAGGTTTAACTTTTCCAGATTTTGTTCCTTTTGTTACTGGCTTTGATTCAGTTATGTCTTGCGATGAATGCTCTGCATCGGAAGAAGCAGGAGTAAGCTTTAGCTCCTGTGAATTTTGTTTTGTTTTATTTGAGTCACTTTTTTGTTTATTTGATTTAGTTTGCAAATTATTTTTAGCATGAGAATTACATTTTGAGGCCTAAAATTGCCCTTGCCTTTTACAATATTGGATACAGATTGTTTATCAGTAATAGTTGATGAAGCATCCGATGTCTTTGTTTTTTGGTTACAAGTGCATTAAATTCACATGCTGTTTGACAAGCAACAGAGATTATTTTTTAGTCGAAGACCCAGAAGCTACTGAAGCATATGAAGCGGATGGATGATTTTCAGCCTGTAAATACAGTTTTCTGGCTTCAGCGAATGAAATGTTTTTATTAACTTTTAATTTATTGATTTGAATTTATATTCGCTTTTCCATTTGGGACAATCCCTAGAAGAAGCCATGTTATTTCCTTTACAATTGGCGCATTTAACTGGGTTTGAACAATCATTACTTGAATGACCTTTTGCGTCACAGCGGCAACAAAACTCAGCAGATTAACAGGACCTCGATCCGTGACCGAATTTTTGACACTTATAACATCGTAGCGGTCTTGGTATATATGTATCCACTGCGATGTTAAAATATCCAGCTTTAATCCCTTTCGGAGGGATTGACATTGAAAAGGTCAACAGATAGGTTTTTGATGGAATAAAACTTCCATTTGTTTTGAATGAGAATCGTCGAACGTGTATAACACCCTGAGGAGCAAGTTCAGACGTGATTTCTGATTCGCTCATCTCAGCCATTGAACGATCGCGATCTCGTATGATACCTTGGCTGGAATTCAAAGTTGAATATGCAGTCACTTTTACAGGTATAATTGCAAAATGTTTGTCATAAATAAATTATTCGACTGTTATCGTATCTTGCATTCAATCAGGAGAGAGCCAGAACGTAATTTCTTAATGTTAGCTACATCACCTGCTATACCTTTAACAGCTTTACTGACAGCAAAAGGGTTTATTTTTAATGGTTGTTCAGTAGTAGATTGCACCACTACAAATCTAGACCAAGCAACAAAGACATCAGATTCTTCATCGCTATCCGATCTTAATCTTTTAGTTGAACTATTTGAAAGATTTGTTTTAGTACCGATATTGAGGAAAGTGGGTATTTCATCTTCCTTGCTCCTCACCCACCAATCCGGAGTACCAACCAGGGGCAATGCCTAATGTTTCGGGGGGAACCAACTAGGAACAGCACCAAGGACTACAAAGAAGATATACATCGTAGTAAAATTGTGATGAACAAGTATAAATTCACGATTATCAGTGATAAGTTAACATCCAGAAATATTTAGCGAGTAAAAAGTTCATGGATGTCAAGTTAAGAGATATAATCGAACATCACAAAGGCACCAGATTTGACCCATGAGCCACCGCCTTCTACATGCAAGAGCAGCAGATCAAGATTATATAGAAAGAATGATGAAAAAAAGCTAAAGGGTAAGAAAAAGGAAATAGCAATTATCTTGCATGTAGGGCTTGGCGTGACCAGCCGGTTGGTTGAACACGGATCGATGACAACCGTCCTTCTAGGTGAAGCAAGGGTCAAAGTGATATGTTGCTCCAAAATAAGTCGCAACCTACATGGTCCTCAATCACCAGAATTCCGTCCTCCACCATTAAGGATCGCATTCCGCGGCAAACGGAATGCCCCATTTTAGTCGCCTTTTACGACAAGCATGAGGTACTGGGGACTTATTCTAACGCGGGTTTCCCACGGTAAACAAGATTATAGGAAATATAGTTGTTTACTGATTATATAATGTATATATTCACTTAAATGTGCTACTTATAGAAATATATCTGTTGTTAAAACAACAAGATTATTGGAGATATAGTTGTTTTAACAACAGATATATTTCTATAAGTAGCACATTTAAGTGAATATATACATTATATAATTAGTGTACTTTTTCTCGTAACTTTGAAAGAATTTTAAAGTGATTTCTCAGTGACCAAAAATTGATTAAAATTAACTCGGAAGAATCGGAAAGAAAAGAATACGGTTAGGGGTGCATAATTTAAGAATCTTTATGAATTGTTAAAATATGAAATAAAAACCAACACGTCCCTATACATTTTATAAAACTTATTTAAGATTTCACCTACATAGGTAAATTTCCTTAATAGCTATAACATGACTACCGTAGCTGACTACGATATTTGTAGAAATGCAAGATCTGCAAATAAATAATTTCACGTAAACACTATGAAACACTTTGAACATCGACGATTTCATGTGAAATTAATAGTCGAGGTGCTGGAAAAAAGGGCACATTTTAGTTAATTCAAAATTATAATAATTTGTATTGCAATCTACAATTAATTATTGTCAAAACTGACTGTATTTTCTTTCTTTATTTATTTTTTAAATTCCATTTGATTTAATTCAATTTAATTTATTTTGTGAACGTCATTGATTTGCATAAAAACGTTGTTAATCAAAAAAGTTTTTGAATAAGTTTAAAATCACCTTGGTAATGGTGATCAGTATGTCCTTCGGGGATACCTTAAAAAAGATTCCAAGGGTCACAGTAGACTTTGCTTTCTTATTAACAGTCCCTGCACATTGACAAAAGGGTACTTTAAATTTTGGATTTCTGCCACTTCACAAATACCTTATGATTCTCGATTTAAGTGAGACATTCTCGACAATGAATCTGAAATTTCAATCAAAGAATACCTGCCATATGTTGTTCATCTTCTTCGTTTTGAACTTTTGATTGCTCAACTGTAACAAAAATATTAATGTAAAAGTTAATCAAAATTATTTCAAACGATTGTTTAAAAATATCGCCTTGATGAATTTTATGATGAAAAATGAGATAAAAAAGTTCTAATGCAATAAGCTGTACTGATAGATCGGGAAAACATCAAGAACAATTAAAATCCACCTTTATTTACTTCTTTATCAATTGTATACTAAAATTGTCAGTTTTTAAATTTGTAAAGGCTATATTAACACATTTAATTTTTATTTCAACCCTGTCGATGTATTCTCAGGTATCCGCATTATATATATGAAGGGCCTTTTAACTAGTTCAACCTAGAAACCGTCCTTTAGTGTGTCATCATAGTTTTGTAAATAAAGATGAAAATAATTTTATATTCTGTATCATCGAAAAATCTTTTGTTCTCTATAAAGACAAGTGGTTTCAGAAGAGATTTTTTAAAATGTTAAATGTCATTTACATTTTTTTTTTTTTTGATTATCTAGACTTTAAAACCGTAATATGTATTAAAATGCTGAAAGCTTTCAATCTCAAATCGGCCCTTGCATAATCCTTATTTGATATTCAAGCTACAACAAAGCGGACAATGTATTATATTAAAACCATAAACGGAATGGATAATATAAAATTTAACTGGTATTTGTTATATATTTACTACCCCTGAGCGGGTACTGCTGCTGGTGGAGTAAAACTCCCCGAGGGTATACATAACTCAGTAGGTAGTACTTTGTGGTGTCAGAAAATGTACCAATCAGCAAAATTTTCAGCCCTCTAAAATTAAAATTTATTTAAAACTAAGGTAATGCATCAATATAATTTAGATAATATTGAGTTAATGTCTGAAATAACTATTTCTATCCACTTATGTAGAAAAATGTATTGACAAGCTTGACAATCGGTTTTAAAAATTGTAGTGTTAATGATGAAAACAACTTTTCCCACCCAAAATGCATATAATAAACTTTCTAACTCTAGGATCTGCTTGATTAGCTCGAAAAGTCGATTAGTATTCGAAACCAGTGCTAACAGGCACTGTAATTTGTAAGGCAATGAGTTTCGAATGTAGCTTATAACTATGTCACTTTTACGCCTAAAAATACCTTAAGTTTGTCAGGCCGATTTTGTAGCATTCGTATGATGAATACAATGCATATTGTTCACCTGCTGTTTCCCACCTGACCTAGTCTGATCCAAGGTTGTGAATTATCAAGTATCTGGCATATATCTAAAAAGATATCATAATTTCGATCCAAATAGAAACTTGAAACGTTGTTGCAGTGTATGTTTATTATACTTATCAGATACTTATGGCATGTGCTGATTTTGAATTTCTATTAAAATAATGCATTCAAAATCAGCACATGACACTTATTTCAAATATAAGTAAATATTAGTGCATGTACTGCGAAAGCACATGGGTTTTCCCATGATTTAACAAAATTCGCTTGATTTTGTTATCATGGTAACGGACATTGACATATAAGGAAATTTTTAAAGAATTAGAATGACGTTTGGTATAATTATACAAATTTGATTCAGTATTTTTAGGATGGGTTAGGTATAAGATTATTTGTTATTTTAAGTTTCTTCAAAATGTAAGATGGCTTCAAGTTTTGAAACTAAAAGTTTTGCATTCTTATTTAAGTGAAAGAATGAAAATTTTAAAACAATCTGTAACTTACAGTTCTACTAATAATACATTAAATAACAAAACGAATAAAACTGTGTTCATTTTACATGAAATATAAAACATTAAAATATCACGCTCTTTCAAGGTTTTGAAAAGATGTTTGCAATTTTTGTTGCCATGGTAACGGAAATTTGATTGAAATTCTGGCAAAATCAAAATTACCATGTATGTTTTCTAAATATAGATGTTTCTCTTCCATCATTCCTTATTACTGTTTAGAAGTATTGAGTCGAAAAAATGTGTTCTTACGTTGTGAACATGTCTATTGAAATAACAAAATTCTTACGTTGTGAACATGTCCATTTAAATTACAAAATTGGACTTCTATTTTGATGCGATAAGCTGATAATCCTGTATAAATCGACATCGCTTTTTATGTGAAAAATGCAAAATTTCAAAAGTTTACTTTGTGTAAGCTTTTTAGGCGCTAAAATAAAAATCATTTGTTCAAAATGCACGTTTCCCGACTGCTGATATGTAGACATTTTAAAAAAAAATTATGGATTTTTATACAAATTCTCGTTTATAGTACATTTTTGTTATTTTAGTTGCCATGGTAACCAATAATTAGCTGAAAATAGTTCTGAATACTTTTTTATTAACCAAGGTAAAATTCATAAATGGTTTCATAGTAATGAAACCTTATATCATAAAGAAATTTGCATCGAAATAGTGGTCTATTTTCTTCTTCAAATATAAATTTTGTATACAACGTTTGTTTACTTTTAAGAATTTAACCAGAAATACATGAAATTTGATGGTTTTTTTTTTATTTTTGGAAAAACAAAAAAAATTGGACATAACCTTTCTACAGTATATTTGAATGAAGCCCAACTTTGATTTCTAAGCAAAAAAAATTGATTCAATTATGCAGGAATCAAGATAATAGCAATGTTTTGGAAATCAAGCAAAATGTAAAAAAAAATTCACACATTTCTAGTGCAATGGTAACAGATATTTTGATTTTACCTACCTTTATGTAAAGTATGTCATATAGGGATACCAAATATATAAGTGTTGGTTATTAACATTTTTTGTCCGAAATTTTGAATTGAAAACATGGTACTTTTTTGTTAAGTTTACAAAATTACTCCGCCAATTAAAGGGTTCAGATCGACATGTAATATCTTAAATATTGTACCATCATTTTAAAACATAAACAAGTACACTGTATAAACGTTTGTGTTTATAAAATATTTATATATGTTGAAATACATATCCAAATCTTGGCACATAACTTTTTATGTAAATGTCGCCAGATGATTCGCTTAAAGATACTATTAAAATTCAAATGTTCTCAAACAGTTTACAAACGAAAAAAAAAACTGTTTTTTTTTTTTGGGGGGGGGGATAACAAACGATTTTATTTGGGGACGACATCAACCTTGATGACGGTTAACATTCAAAGTACACAAATCATGAAGACTTTTTTTACCTCCCCTGTAATGTGCAGATACAATCGAGGATAATGAGAAATACTTGTTCCTCAGAGAATGTGTCTAATGACAGATTTGTAACATAAAAGTGGTGTTGATTCGAACTTAGAATTAAAATTGAAATTCAATACAAAAGTTTTTTAAATTAACACCACTGACTCGAAAAAGTATTAAACAAACATTATTGAACACAACATAAAAATTTATGATTACGTTGTAAAATTAAATAAACTAACATGTGGTTCCTAAATGCAATTAGAAATATCTTTTATAAAAGAATGTGTTGTTTTAAAATCTTAACTTGATAAGTCTTTTTTTTCAAAACAATGTATTGAGTTGTACAAAAGTTAAAGAAAGACTAGTTTTAAAAAAACAGTCGTTACCTAAGGGCCTTGATTGAAGCATGTAATGGCGGAACGAGACGGTTTCTTCGGTCGACAAAGGATCAACAATACATGAAATTAGAGACATAATACATTTATGTTTTACAAATAGTCAAACATTGCGAAATTAATGAACAAAAATGTTTCAATAGTATATCCAATGCTAGCTCAAAAAACGTTTTATTAATTAAAAAAGTAAAAACAAAATACAGTACCACATCTAGCATCTTATTGTCATTTAACCACAGCTAAATACCTTTATAATATCCAAGCATCTCCCTGCATAACTCCTTCGCACTTTCTGACACGTCTATCTTCCCGAACACTTTTTTTGTTAGATAGCTGTTTTCTTGCTGAAACAATTAAAAGATAGGATTACCTTTATAGTTAAAATATCATTGACTTTCTTCATTGTTTCACATTTGAAAGATGCTTCTGTAATTTTAGTCCAATAACTATTTTAATTATTTCCTGTCAAAAAGAACTTTCTCATTTCGAACCAAAAAAAGTTATAAATGTAATAAATAACATTCGTACAATAAGATCAAAAACACAAATGTTGTGAAAAAAGCATAAATAAATAATAAACATTGATTAATTCTTACCTAAAGTCACTGGTAATTTTAACCTGATAACATTTTAGAAAAGACAAGAAGAAATATTCTGAGAAAAAGAGCTGAAAGGACGTACTACAAAAATATGGATAATAGTTATCATCTCCGATGGAATCGATATGTACATTTGTGTAGTGGAATAAGAATAAATTATGATAAGTTTTGTTTTCACTTAAATTTTTAATTGGTATAGAAAAGAGGTTGCACTAAATGCATAACAAACAGACTTTAGATACGAAAATATTGATAAATACAAAATAATTAATTTTCACTTTGAAGCTTCGGATCGGCATGCCTATTCTTGAAGATAAATACGTTTGTTCACAAAAAAAATCATCGCTGAAACTAATGAGATGCTATCAGAATTAAAAGTTAATTTGAATATAACATGCTGTATTAATCTCTCTCTCTCTCTCTCTCTCTCTCTCTCTCTCTCTCTCTCTCTCTCTCTCTGTATGTATGTGTGTAATGATTTTTGAATTATATATTTTTGGCAACATGTTTAGGCCCTAGTTTTACTAATACAAAATATGTAGATAAAATTTATCCCTTCTGTGAGGTAAATTATATATTGAAAACTTAAAAATAAGTTAAAATGTTTTCTAAAATATGACTGAATTTATTATTTGTAAAACATGATCTTATGATCATTTTATGATTTATCCATATGTAACAAGTAGAACCGTACACAACGGTGAAACATATTTTACAAATAATAAATTCAGTTATGTTTTAGAAAACATTTTAACTTATTTTTAAGTTTTCAATATATATATATATATATATATATATATATATATATATATATATATATATATATATATATATATATATATATATATATATATATTGATAAATACAAATATATCTCTCTCATTATCATTTTCTTACCAAATTACAGTAGACAGTACTTTGTGTCAGAAAATGTACCATTTAACAAAATCTTCAGCCCTCTTAAATTTGAAATTTATTTAAATAAAAGGTTTGTTCCCTCATGCAAAACATTTTTAGCTGGGTTTGGATTTATATAATTTAGAAACTTTTGATTCATTATTTTCAACTGTTTGGCCTATGTTTTTTATCTATCAAACTTTTCGGTGTTAGTGTCACTGATGACGAATGAATTTCCGAAATGTGCACATCTGGCATATCAAAATTCAACTGGTATTTGTTATATATTTACTACCCCTGAGCGGGTACAGCTGCTGGTGGAGTAAAACTCTCCGAGGGTATCCATAACTCAGTAGACAGCACTTTGTGCTGTCAGAAAATGTACCATTTAACAAAATTTTCAGCCCTCTAAAATTTGAAATTTATTTAAAACTAAGGTTTGTTCCCTCATGCAAAACATTCCTTAGCTGGATTTGGATATATATAATTTTGGAATTTTAGATTCATTATTTTCAACTGTTTGGCCTTTGTTTTTATCTATCAAACTTTTCGGTCTTAGTGTCACTGATGAGGAATGAATTTCCGTAATGTGCACATCTGGCACATCAAAATTCAACTGGTATTTGTTATATATTTGCTTTTGTCTGGAGCGAAATTAAGATTACAAGTACAATCAGCCAATCAAAAGAGGTTGAATGTGATTACAACAAACTGTTTATCAATACAACGTTTATAGAATAAAATGATACTAACCTTCATAATCCACTGCATATGCAAACACTCCTTGTTAAATTTGCATGACTCACATTTAACAGTCTGAAAACATATATGTAAATAAAGTAAAATTATACATGTTTCAAATGTAACTCTGAATCATTTTACAATATTAATGTATATATTATAAGACATTCCTGGACATGTTATTAAACAAGCTACGGGATAAAGGCCATCATACCTCTTTAACCGCTTCAGACAACCCTTCGGTATATTTGTAAAGTTAACATTTTCGCAGATTAATACGCGAACATTAGATACAATATAGCGGCGCCCCGTAAATTCGTTTTAAAACTTTTCTGAACATATTTTTAGCCTAAACTGGTTATTAAAAAGGCAAATTTATTAAAATGACGAGTTATTATTTTATTGCAACTCGGTGAAACAGATACCATGATATGGACGATAAACAATACTAAAAGAACAATCACATTGTATTTTTAATAGCATTTAGGAGTGTAATATACCTATGTATTTGTTCATTATTATAAGGAGCTTGTACATGCGTTATGTATTTTGAAGGAAAAGTTCCAAACTAATCGTATAAAGTATAAGTGGTAAACAACATAAGTTTATACGTACATTTATATGTGTTCATTTGTGTATATGCATGTGTAAACATTAATATTTTGGCATCAACAAAATATAACAACGAGTGGTATCTGCTGATGTCTGTGTCATATTACAATTTTATTTGAAG
Organism: Tegillarca granosa; assembly: GCA_029721355.1. Taxonomy (NCBI): domain Eukaryota; kingdom Metazoa; phylum Mollusca; class Bivalvia; order Arcoida; family Arcidae; genus Tegillarca; species Tegillarca granosa. The sequence continues at coordinate 24,324,861 of CM056597.1, forward strand.
AAAAACACTATTTTACATTATATTGTTTCATAGTCAAAGATATGGAAGTTTTATAGAAACATCTTTCATCAAACATACGCCATTTTGCTCAGGAGTTCTAATACGTCTGTTGACAGATTTCAGCACTTAAATGCCTCTATGCAAGTGAAAAAAGTTTGAACATTGATGTAAAAATTCGTAACTATAGTCTTAACTGGTAACCTGTTTATTTTTTATCCAATTTAATCATTGTATTTGTTAAATCTTTTACTTTGCCTTCTATGGCGTGTGGCTTACAAAGACATTGCTGTGTCCTATTATAAATAGGAATTTAGTTATATTTTTCTCAAGCCAAGATTTTTTTATCTCCATCATTACTTCAAAATGGCCTATTAATTAATGCTATTTTCTTGAACGACGCTATAGATTTTATCTAAATTTTCACATATACGTAGACATCACACGGTAAGATTCGTAAATTACATAAACTACCTATGGTAATAAACTCAAATTTTTAGCTTCAACTTTAAATTCGGGTTTTAACAAGGTTCGTTACGTTTGTGTTAAATAGCATTAAGCACCAATAGACAGAGTTATAAGTTTGTTTTTAAAATTAAGTTATTTATCAATATATAGATTTAAAGGTATCACACACACACACACACACACACACACACACACACACACACACAGAGATGTTCTTTGTCACATTGAAGACTTTACTAACTACCGACAAAACAAACATCTCCAATTCAATTGAAAGTGATAAGTTATAAGTTTTGGTTCTAAAAGTACATAAATTCAGAAACTTTTGTGTATTATATTCATGATCATGAATACAATATCCATGCACCTAGACAGTCAATATTTGATTAACCTTAGTCATCACAAATACCTTTATCTATAGAAATATTTTTAAAACATTTTTCGTATCATTACATTGCAGACTATTATTAGTAATAATTTTACATAGTTACATATTTAAACTTTCTTATTTAAAAATATATTTTAACTTTATGAAATAAATAATAGGGTGCCTTTAATATTTCTTATCTTAAAGATAATGAAAGATTCATGTTTGACAAAATCAAAAAATCCAAGAATCAAGGTCATTTTTATGCCTGTCTTGTTAAGTGGCATGTATTTACGTCTTATTTAAAAAAAGAGGTGAAATTTAAAAAAAATAAAATACTTACAGCTGCATATAAGTCACCCAATTGTTTTTCCTGTTTTTCTCCTATAACCACACCATCATTAAGTAAAACTTGAATATAGTCAGTTCTATTTGCTTTAAGTGCCTCTAATAACAGTTCCTGGTACTTAGAAAATAAAGAAAAACGAATAAACTTGAAAACAAAACTTGCATGGAATTTCTTCGCCTTGTCAAATTGAAATAACCAATAAAATGTTTAGGCAAAACGTACTTTAAGTTTATGTTTCATAAAAAAAGATGAAAATGAGCATATAAACTTGTACTCTTCCTACACTGGCGAAGATAAAATTCCCACACTCTCAGGAATTGTACAGTTTATATTGAAATTATACACTTTAAAATTTTACTTTTTAAATTTGTTTTTAAAGAAAATCAATATAATTTATTTGGAAGGCGGAAGTGTAGTTTTAGAAAGTTCAGGGTGTTGAGTGTAGGAATTTTATCCACAACTCTTTTTACACTTTTTGGGATAGAATGTTGATTTTTTCAAATGAAAATCACCATATATTAAAGTTATTAATCATGTGTATTTAATTTAATTAATGTATTTTTTTTCATTTAATCGATTATTTAACTAATCTTTTTAACTCCAAACTTTTATCAATATACGTACATTGATTAAATGACATTGCTTAATGAATAGAAATCCACAAACATAAATTTATAAAAAAAATTCTCAAATATGGAGGTGCAAATAACAGATATGTGCCTAAAAACTGAAAGAATCTTTATTTCAAATAAGAAAACAGTTTTAGATCATACAAATTTTGTAGTGCCCACATAACGTTTAATAAAATGACAAAATTTTAAAAGCATAGCTTTTTAAAAAACATTACTTATATGACACCAAATTAGTACTTCGTGCTGTCAGAAACTGTACCATTTAGCAAATTTTTCAGCCGTCTAAATTTGAAATTTATTTAAAACTAAGGTCTGTTCCCTCATGCAAAGCATTCCTTAGCTGGATTTGGATTTATATAATTTTGGAATTTTAGATTCATTATTTCCAACTGTTTGGCTTATTTTTTTTTATCTATCAAACTTTTCGGTGTTAGTGTCACTGATGAGGAATGAATTTCCGAAATGTGCACATCTGGCACATCAAAATTTAACTTTAACTGGTATTTGTTTTATATTCACATATTTTCATTTAAAAATTATAGAGGTCAACAAGCATAAGATTACTTTCAAGAAAAAATTTATGTACCATTAAAAAGAACAAGGTCACATTCTTGACATTTGAAAAGAAACCGGGCAAAATTTCATTTGTTGAGGAGATTCGGGTAAAATTAAACAAACTATGTAGGAAATACAGATTACATAAACTATAAAAATATATTTGTAATTTAAAGAACAGGTACACATTTAAGAATACAAATTAAAAAAACGACACGAGACGATGCTTAAAGTATTGCTGTGGCACTTTGGTAATGTGTATAATAAATTAACATTTTAAATAGATGATTTTAATAGAAACTTGAAGAAAGTTCTATGGTTTTATATGATAAAAATAATTATAAGGCTAATTCAAAATCAAATTAAAAATAATTGGATGCTTTAAATTTTATTCCAACCTTAGATAACCCTTAATGGTAAAGATAAATCTTGTGTTTGGCCTGCATTCATTAAAAACTTACTTCTCTATCGTCTTTTTGCTTATTCTCCTCCTGTAAGGTCTGATATTGAAAGTAGAAATGCAAAGGTAATGACGCGGGTGACATAAACTTTGAATCCAGAACGTATCGTCTTTCTCCATTGTTTTTCTTTCGGTCTCCGGACTTTTCAGAAATGGCTTTAGTTACAGAATGGCCAACATTTTTTTGTTCGTTTACTGGTAGTGGATCCACCCCGTTTGACATCTGAGTATTATTCTGTATGTTTTCTGGTTTACTTATAGGTGGTGGATCCCTCTCATTTGATTTCCGTGTATATAAGTCCGTAACACGTAAATTATTAGGGTTTTCTATAAAATATACAAAGTAATACGTATGTAAATTGAGGAAATTTAGATAACACATGATGAAAAGGCATCTTTAAGGATCCTTAAAGCCTCCTTAAAGCTGCCTTAAATGTCCCTTTAAGGACCTTTAAGGGGGCTTTAAGGATCCTTAAATATGCCTTTAAGGAGTCTTTAAGGACTCCTTAAAGATCCTTAATGGAACTGAAATTTTAAGGATCTTTAAGGAAGCTTTAAGGATCTTTAAGGAAAAATCTATATTTTTCCTTTTTTTTTAAAAAAAAAAACCAATGAAATATTATTTTATCATTATCTTTTTTAAAATTTTATTTTAAAAAATCTATTGCATTTATTAATTTTTAAAAAATAAAGTGATAATAAATTAATTTTATTTTATATTATTTTTAATCTCAAGTTTTTATTTTTATTTCTTCAATTTTGTTTTTATTTATTTATTACATTCTGAAGTCTAATTGAAATTTATTTCATTAAGTACAAATTACAAGAAATTTTATAACTAAAATTTTCATCTGTTATCCGCTTTCACTGGGAATCGAACCCTGGTCCCTCAAGTTAGGAGTCCATCACCTTACCTATGTAGCTATGGAAGAGATGAATCTGATGTTGATAATTATAAAATATGTCTCTAACAATATGCAAATGAGATCACGTGACTGATAGAAAGCAATGGGCATTTTACATTTATTTGTGAAAATTTTTTATATTTCTTTTAAAATATCTCTTACAACAAAAGGATCAAATTAATTTTTTTATTTATGTTTATAATTCATATATAATTTGCTGCAGTCATCATTTTTATCTATATTTAGAATTTTAATTGCATTAGATAAAATATGTGTTGATAGGAATGTATTCCAAAATTTACCTGTAATATACTTATATATCTAACATCAATCAGCAAGATCGTGTTTGATGATCAAGTGTATTAATCACTTAATTAATTAATGTTGATGACATCTGTTCTTTCTAACTCCTTTTACTTGAAAATTATTATTATTTATATGTATTAATTAGAGATGTAATTGATACAGAAGAAGCAGTGTGTTAACTGTACAAACAGCTTTTTAATTAAATAATTTGCCAAAATGTCCAAAATAAATAAATAAATAAATAAAAATAAAATAAAATAAAATAAAATAAAATAAAATAAAATAAAATAAAATAAAAAAGATAGATAAAATAAAATAAAATAAATAAATAAATAAATAAATAAATAAATAAATAAATAAAATAAAATAAAATAAAATAAAATAAAATAAAATAAAATAAAATAAATAAAATAAAATAAAATAAAATAAAATAAAATAAAATAAAATAAAATAAAATAAAATAAATATGGTCTTTCCTAGTCTATTTTTTAACCCCCAAAAAATTAACAGTAAATTTTTTCCTGGAATCTGCAGTACACATAATATACTATGGTACTAGTAATATCATAAAGAAATTCCCGGTGTGTGTGTGTGTGTGTGTGTGTGTGTGTGTGTGACGAGGGATTACCTATTTTCACCGTCAATTTGCGAATTAAATACAGAAAGACATAATTGTCAGAAATTGAATATATAGAAAGGGAGAGCTGTTTTTTTTAAAAAAATTATTTACGGGCAAGTCAAGAATTCAATGTACAAGAGAGAGAGAGAGAGAGAGAGAGAGAGAGAGAGAGAGAGAGAGAGAGAGAGAGAGAGAGAGAGAACTGATTACATTGAGGGAGAAACAGATAAGGGGCATCAGCGGAAAGTAAATATTTTAAAGAACGAGATATAAGGAACTGAATATGCTGAGAGAGAAAGAGAGAGGGAGGGTGGTAGCGGATACTGAATATTTTAGAGAGTGAGAGAGAGAGAGAGTATCCACTTGTGTTTCAGAGACAGAGAGAGAGGGAGAATATCTACTTATGTTTCAGAGAGAGAGGGGGGGTCAGCAGAAACCGAATATGAGAGAGAGAGAGAGAGAGAGAGAGAGAGAGAGAGAGAGAGAGAGAGATCGGGAACTGAATACATTGAGGGAAAGAGAGATAGAGGAAGATCAGCGGAAACTGAATATTTTAGAGAGAGAGAGAGAGAGAGAGAGAGAGAGAGAGGTTATCGCCGTTATTCCACTGCACTCCTTCTTGACTGCAGAAATTCAACTAGGTAAAGTTTGTCAGTTAATGGTTATCTTCTGTTACTGGTTTCTTACTTAAATATGTTCACTTGTAACTTGCTCATGTTTGAAAAGAAAAACCGTTTCTCTAATGTTCTTATTTAACTTTACCAACTCTTTTTCATTAGGAAATCAAAATTATTGGAAATCCGATATCATCATGTGTCAGTAATGAGTTCCATATATGTCAATTCAAAGACACTAAAATGTGCTCGCTCTCTCTCTCTTTCTTCTCTCTTTCTCTCTCTCTCATGCTTCTCTTTCTCTCTCTCTCATGCTTTATTTGCATATATGCATAACACTACCCCTCTAAAAAATAATAAAATAAAATAAAATAAAATAAAATAAAATAAAATAAAATAAAATAAAATAAAATAAAATAAAATATAACACATGCTTAGATTAATTTGCCATTACTTTTATTTCTTTAGTTAATGTATGTTTTAATATTTTGATATTAACATTATCTTAAAATCACTTCCGAAAACACACCTTTATTTCCAACACCCAGAGTTCAGGGTTAGGTAAGCATTTTAACATGCTATTTGACTTTATAGCGATCTCCTACCTAGATAAGAAACTGCACATCAAAGTCAAAAGCCGCGCGTGAAATCACCTGGGATCGATAATCAAACAAGTACCGCTGTATACAATTAACAAATACCGTTAATTACTTATGCTTACTGCCCATCTGATTAAAACACGGGTTGATCACCTGTACTGTAAAAACTGCACATTTTAATCTAATTCATTTATGAATTAAGAAAAAAGTATTATTAGGAAACGACATACGGCTCCTCTACAAAAAATTAATGTAGAAACTAGAATTCAAACAGGCGTTATCCAAGTGTCCTATGTTGTATAAAATATAAAAATTCAAAATATACTAAAAACAAATCATACCTTTTAATTGAATTAATGTTATAGCCATCGTTACATTAATAAATAAAAAAATCGAGTTTTTCATGATGAGACATCTTTAAGGATCCTTAAAGCCTCCTTAAAGATCCTTAAAATTTCAGTTCCATTAAGGATCTTTAAGGAGTCCTTAAAGATCCTTAAATATGTCCTTAAAGAGTTCTTTAAGGTCCCTTATAGATCCTTAAAGATTGGACGGCTTTAAGGAGGCTATAAGGCCCCTTTAAGGATCTTTAAGGAAATATTTAAGGATCTTTAAGGATCCTTAAAGATCCTTAAAGGAGGGAGTTGGTCTTGTGTAAGAGGTTTTTTGCTTAACGCTTTGAGGGCCACGGCATTATATAACAGAACTCCCTTGGAATGCCACGGCGATTTGAAGAAATGTCGATGACGTCGAGGAACTGACGTGAGCCAATCGCTATTACGACGTCAACGGTTAAATGTACTAATTGAATTTCAGCTGCGCTTTCCGAAGCGAAACATCTCGTCGATTTCAAGGATATGCATTGGGTATTCTTGACATTTAGATTGTCTGCAAGTTTTTGAGAAGCACCCTAGAATACCGTGAACTCTGCAAATATCAAACATAGACACTGTCGCGTGTATTGTGTATTGTTACAAAGAAAATAAAATAACAATTCAGAATGTGTATTTTAAGTCTTTACAAATCATTGGTTTTAACAATATTAATGCATCATTTGGTCTGATCTGCATTTACTCCAGAGTTTTTCGTCCCACCTCTTTGGCTTGGTTACAACCCTGATCTTTTATTAGCCGGATCTTGCATTAAAATATGCTGTATAGTTTACACTGTAATCTAATCGAATAATTATGCCATATGACAGGGCATCCACTATTGACATTTTAAAAGTTACAATCATTGCGTTCTGGAAAAAAAATCCCGTCAATGTTAATTGGGAATTATGAAAAAAGAAATAACAATAATAAAATTAAAAATAAATTTTAGAAAATAAAAAGGCGTAAAGTAACATAAAATCAGACTAGTAATTTGTAGTGTCAAATGATAAATTATGATAGTTTATATTTGACTTTGTTTCAGTTTATATCAGATATTGTAATAGAAAACATTTTAATATTATACTTTTGAATATTTCTTTTATAAAATTCCAAATGCATTGCACAAAATGGAGTACGTGTTGCACCATTTCAAAATGAGACTTTATAACTGTTAAAAAATCGGGAAAATTAATAGCAAGATCCAATGGAATTCGCCAGTGTTCCACGTGATACCATCATAGCAATTGTGTGGGATAATTATTTTTATTGGCAATGGAATAGCATAATGTGACGTTTTCCCATAATAACGACGTTTTTTCAGGAATATTTTTCGTAATCGTTATCCATTTCATTCCGCACAAACATTAAGAGGTATTGATCACGTGGTACACTGGCGAGTTCCATTGTAACTGATGATAAATATGTCGACACAAGTAGCTATGTAATTTATGTAAAAAAAATCACCTTAGGAACAAATAAGTTTGTTTGATTGTTTTAGAATGCTTTAATTGTGAACAACCTTTTCTTTGGGAATTTGTGGCTAAAAGTTGAACCGGACGGATTGTCACATTCCACAGGTAAATAAATGGAAACCTAAACACAAACATGAATTCGTTATAAAACTGTAATTATTGCTTTTCTGGAATAAAGACAATAAATAATCAGATGTAGGTTCCTAGATAAATGTGGATACCAAAACACGACGATTGTTAATAATGTTGTGAGTTTGAAAAAATTTTGTAAGAGATTTTGTTTTAAAGTTTTGAAATGTGTTTGTTAGTTGATTTTGATACAACCACATGATACATAGGAAATCCTAAAAGTCTTCAATACATAATTTCGCAAAGAAAATACTGAAACTAATTCTACCGTAACAAGCTAATAAATATGGTTTAAAAAACGGGTTTGTAGATCTATAAGAATAAAAATATATCGTGTATAACATGTTTAACCCTTAGAATGCCAAAAGGCCTCAAATGCGGCCCTTGCTGTACTCTTTTGAGTGCGAGAGGGCCGCACTTGGAGGCTCTTTCAAATTTGACGTTGCAACATACACAATGACGCCATATGCCATTGAATTACGTCATACGTAACTTCGGAACGCTTCGTATTTTCAAAGTCATGGCTGCTCCGTAGATTCGATTATACCCGCCAGAAAACCAAACTAACTGGACCGAAGAACATGCCACCGAGGGATTCAACTCCACTAACATAATTCATGTTGTTTTTTACCATGATTTTATTCAGACAGTGTGTCAAAGAAACAAACAGGTGAGAAAATTGAAGGTGATATGGGGCCCCCATAAAAATAGAAAATTGATTTTGCCACCGAAATGAATGGCTCTATCAACTTTGGTACTTCAAATATCCGATTATCATAGAATGTAGTTGGTATGATACAATGTGAAAATATGTATCATAAAATGTTATGTGTACTGTCTGATTCATGTCTGCCGTAGCACTAGTTTTTCAAGGTTTTAGAAGAGATATCAAAAAATTTTGTAACATGTCACATACCGTTATGACGTATGCACTTTGTCGTAATTAACTGACACCAAACTAAATGCCATCTTAGCTGGAGTATAAAATGCAGAGCTTTTTAAAATCCTTACGGGGATTTAATATGGGAAAACACACGAACACTCATTCCGGAAATACATCGCTGAAAAATCATGCGGGTTAAGAAAATAGAATTGCGCATGACCGTCTTTCCCATTTTCGCTGGCCAGGTAATATCGTCTGCAATTTGACAGCAAAAGGAATATATACTGTATGTCTAACAAAGGCGATCTTACCTACAGCTGAATGAACTATTCCAGAATTTTCTACCCTAACCCGCATGATTATTTCAGCGATGTATTTCCGGAATGAGTGTTCGTGTGTTTTCCCATATTAAATCCCCGTAAGGATTTTAAAAAGCTCTGCATTTTATAGTCCAGCTAAGATGACATTTAGTTTGGTGTCAGTTAATTACGACAAAATGCATACGTCATAACGGTATGTTACATGTTACAATTTTTTTTTATATCTCTTCTAAAACCTTGAAAAACTAGTGCTACGGCAGACGTGAATCAGACAGTAGATTTGATACAAATGTGTAGAATTGATACAAATGTGTAGAAAGAAAACAATTTTGTAGAGATGATACAATATATTATTCCCAAATAAACTTTGGAATATTTTGTCGAACGAAAGTCATCACGGTCATCTGAACTGTTCGATATTAAAAGACCTGTCAAGTTTTATCTTTAGCTTTTCTTGATCTTGTTACCGTTTCTAGACGGTCTTTATGATTTTATCAAGTGCATATGTTTTACAAATTGGTAATGGAAATCAACTGTAAACGTATTTAATTCAAAATTACCTTGATCATTGTCAAAAATAGTACCATAACTTGGCAAATTCAGTCCCTTCATTATTTACATTACAGATACGCCAGAGATTTTATTGGAAGGAATATTGGAAGGCTTGCTCCCCACTCACGTGTTAAAGCCTGGAGGCCAGTATATTTTACAGAGTTCAAGGCTTTCATAGCAGTTATAATCAACATGGGGTTAATACAGAAACCATCGATACAGGAATATTTGTCGTCAAAAATAACGAAGTAAAAGAACGTCCTGGTTTAGTGAAGTAATGAGTAGGAATCGGTTTCAAAATATTTTGAAGTTTTTTCATGTTGTTAAGAACAACAACACACCTAATAGGAACAGTCCGTTCTATGACCCGATAGGAAAAGTCCGACCATTTGTAGACCATATAAATACATGTATGCAATTTAAGCGATGTTATTCACCTTCACAGAACTTATCCATAGACCGAAATCAAACAATATATTCCAACAAAGCATGCGAAATTCGGCAATTAAGTTGTGGATGCTAGTTGAAGCGTAACAGGTTACATAATGCATCTATCAATCTATCGAGGTCGCCGATATGATTCTGTACCAGCTGGTGAGACGCAAGGGACATACATTGTTATGATGCTACTGAAAGCATCTAATTTATTGCACAAAGGTTACCATGTTGTGACAGATAGCTTTTTTTCATCCGTTGCACTAGCGAAAAGACTATTGCTTAATAGAACATTTTTCTCCGGAACAATTCGCAAAAACAGACCGTTGCCGATTTGGTTAAAATTTGTAACTTAAATGCTAGACAACCGGTGTTATGAGACAGAGAGAAGTGTTACTTTGTGGTTTTAAAGAACGCGCAAATCGAAAACCTGTACGTCTCCTATCCACATATCATCTGCCTCGGTTAATGCAGGGCAAAAGCCTGAAATTGTAAAGTTTTACCATAAACACATGGGTGGGGTACATTTGAATGACATGAGGTCTCGACCTATGATGACAACCGTAAAACAATTAAGATGTGGAAGAAAGTAATTTGTAATATGCTTCATAGAATCCTATTAAATTCATATATTTCTTACGAACAGAATAATAACAATAGAATTGTTCTTACCCGTCTTCAATTTATAAAGGTAGTTATTGAAGAATTAAGCAAAGGTCACATTGAACGCAGAGATAATGTTGGACAGAACGCAGTCATAAGAGACAGGAGAGGTGTAAGAGTTGTTCATCTTGATGGAAAAAGAATGAAAGAATGTGTAAACTGTTCAAGACAAAAAGGCAACGGTAGACGTAGGGCCAGAACAATGTTTCAAGGTGTAACCGGGGTCTTCATGTAACTTGTCTCTTAGATCATAGACGTCAGTGTATGAACAGGAATCGCTGAAGACATTAGAGCTTGCTATACGCAATATAAGTTTATTGGAGTAAACTAAGCATTTTTCCATATTTGAACTTTTTATAACTTTTCGTGTTACTTTTACGACATACTAATAATTTCTTGATATTCGTTTTTTATGTTAACGTTCATGAAATAAATTTGTTCTGCATGTATTTCATATACATGTAAATGAATATTTCTTTTATATGTTAAGCGTACACCATCTTATCAATAGCAATATCATCAATTTTTTTCATTTGTTTATTCCTAGAATCAATATGACCGAATTATTACAAAGGAAACTTGTACCAAAACCATGCGTAGTTTGTGTCATTGAAGTTCTGTCAATATGCAAAGCAACCTTTATCGGTAATAAAAAACAAATACCGACTCGAACTCTGAATCAATCAGTTCAATGTCAATATCTTCTTTTTTTTTCATATGTTCACTATAACAATAACACAATTTTTATATGTGTGATAAGTCTAAAATTCACACAAACTGATATCATAACCCTTGAAAGTGATATCACACTCCCTAGAAAAGTTTTCGGATAATGGCGAATTTTGATTTGCCGCTCTAGGTTCTCTGTTTATAAAAACAGTATTTAACAATATTTTTACCAAATTGGTTTTCATTTAAGGAAATTTCGAGTTATAGAGTAGCTTTTAAAGTTCGCGCAAAATTACGGAGAAATGGCGCAAAAAATGTAATTTTATCTTGACGCTTCAGAGAGGCTTCAATGATTGTGACGTTATTGTGACTTTCAAATCTGCAACGCCCGAAATTATGCTTGGCATTATCTTTGCCAGTTCCTATGGCATTCAAAGGGTTAAGTAATTCGGGTTTATGATTACATAAAATAGGGGTAAAATGGGAAATATTATAATATGAAATAAAATATTTAAAATTGGCCGAATGTAGCCAAAATATGCATGCTTACACAACCCACGAGTGTTAGACAGATCTTGAAACTCGTGCGCTCGCGCGCCTGTGTGTGTTATTTTATCGAATTACTCAAGTTTCCGCAAGGTCTATATTTCAATCTACGTGCAAAGAAATAATAATTTCAAAGTACATGTACATGTAACAGAAAAAAGGTAGTTTTAGAGCGTTAGAAAACTTTCATTGTACAGGTTTACATTATTCTTTTATATCAAATGAAAGAAACTTTATATATATATATATATAATAAAATAGAATAAATAAAAAAATATATAAAGTGTTTGTTAACATTAAAATTTTTTATCCTCCAGTAATGCAAAAATCGAGGAATCATTACATGGTTTCGAAAGCGTTACATAGGACTTGTTTCACCGGAAGAGAATGTAACGACAAATCTTTAAATAAGTTACGGAATTATTTTCAAAGATATTAAGTTTTAAACGATTTTAAAACGTTTTTTGACAATCTATAATAGAACAAAAAAAAAAATTTAAAAATCTTAGTCGTAAATTTAGACAGTGGTAGACTTGTGATTTCTTCGAAGAACTACGACCAACAATACATTGAAATACAAGTCTGAACACTGAACTTATTCTGCGTTCAACACTGAAACAAAATGTCAAAATATGTCCTGATATAAGGCTGTAAAATATGACATTAAAGCAAAATGCCGCGAAACCATGTTACTGACGTCATGTCAAATATACGTCATTGAATCTGACATTATGAACGGGCCGATAAATTGGCCCGTAGTACTTAAAGGTGTTTTGTTTGGCACAGAGGTAGTTAACCCTCTTGCTGCCAGAAGTACCATATATGGTCTCTACCAGCGCACTGCCAGAGGTACCTACTTTACACTTTTGTCATGTGCTACTTTTAAATTATTATAAAATATTAAACTCAGAAGTATACGTGGCATATGGCATTGTAATTAGATTAAGAAATTTTATTATTGACAAAAGCAAATTAAAACAAGAACAACTTTAACGAACGTCTAAAGAAAGACAAACTAAACTAATTTTGAAAACAGTTGTAAAGCAACCAACCAAAACTTGTACGAACAATACTTCTAATGATAATTTGGATCAAGAAAAGTGGCTACAATACTTTTAAACGCCCAGTCATACTACTAATAATACCTAATCGGGCGTGAAACAAGCATTATAAGTAAAAACATACAGATCGCCCTTTCTATATGTCAAATTTACTCTTATGGTGATATAAATATAACTTATCTTACCCCTCTTGCTGCCGCGGTGAATTCGAAAAACAACAACGAATAGCCGCCACGTCATAGTTACGTTGCGTCATCGAAAACAATTCATCTGTCGCACTTGTTATTCTTGACAATTTTAGAAAAAATTAAACTTTTGTTGACCATCTTACTTATCGTCCGATTTTCATAAAACTTTTCACTTTTAAAAAAGAAGATTTAAGAGCATATGTTGTTGTCAATTGTTAGTTTTATATTAGTTATTTTATTGTTATTTTAACTTTAATTGTGTAAAGTAATAATGAAAAAATACAAATACAAAGAATTGTAGGCATTTTGACTAAAAACTACTCAAATTACGCAGTGTGGCACTGTCCGGTGAAGTTCTAAATAAACAACTACGAAATTAGATTCAACGCTTAAAAGAATTTAACCTGAAAAAAATATAATCTTTTACAGCAGGAATATCAATTGATATTTTCTATTTAACCCATTCTCTTGACATAGTTGATGGAAAAATGTTTGAACTACATATACTTATAGTCACACACACACACACACACACACACACACACACACACACACAGAGAGATAAATTACGCATTTTAATCGTCATTTGATATGATGTATGTAATATTTTTTTCCAAAAACTTAGTTTGAAATATAATGAACAAATTTCAATAGTCATTTGTTGTCATAGTTTAATCCAGGTAAGATAACACACCGCTCATTGCTCTACTACAATATGTCTATAGTTTTCCTTTGTGTGAAAGATGTGAAAACAGTCACCAATACAAAGTCCGACATCACAGGAACTGCACGAAGTTCGAACACGTTTCCTGTGGCGGTCACCTGTTCAAGAATCGCACACTGCATATGGTCGAAGACGATTTTCTGTTAACAAATATTTCAAATTCAACATTACTTCAATGTTTTATGATTTGTATCCCCCACAATAGTAGCCAACATATACACGAGTCCAAAAACAGTTTTGATAAAATATATATTCACTCAAAACTTGTTTATAGCTACAGGATACAGAACTAGCAAAATAAGTGCTAGAAAATTATACCCAAAATTATTGAGACAGATGACTCCAAAATCTATAACTCTTCACTGTCTACTAAAAATATATTACTGTTGTCTGTTGAAGTGATGGGATCTCTCTCTCTCTCTCTCTCTCTCTCTCTCTCTCTCTCTCTCTTGTAATATAAGATTAAGAAATTTTATTTAGAAACTTAAAAGAAATTTTTTCAACATTAAAAAAAATAGATTATTTTCATTCTGTTTTCCTTCAGATTAGCAATACATATATACGTATTTTTTTCGACTTTTAAAAATGTTTTCTTCTAAAAGTAATTCTAGATGTCTGAATTTAAACTGATAAAATTATCTTGACCAAATACCCATGTCTCGCAGCAAAAGTTTTACCAACATCTTCTTCCATAGTTTCACCGATCTCATTGCAGGACGGTAATAGATTATTGCTCAAATTCAAGTACCAAGTTATGGCAAATACAAAAATAAATTGCAAAAAATATAATACAAAAAAGTACAGTAATATTAGAATATAATATAACACTCAAGATTATAAATTTACACTAACATTTCTAAGTTAATAAAGTTAATAAGTTGACAAGTTAATAAATATATAAAACGGTGCATTATGTATTAGATGTACAACACAAGTAGACTTAAAAAGTTTGATTCTCTGTTGTATTTCTAATAATCAAACAATGGTCAATAAAGTCTTCTGACACATGTTTTAATATTTCAAAATTGTTAATATTAAGTAAGCTTTTAATTTTTCTGGATTTGACATGGTATAAAGTCATTTCGGCACCACTGTAAAAAGTCATTTCGGCACCAATTTAAAGTCAATTCGGCACCAATTACGATTAAATTCGGCACCAGAAAAAAAAATTAAATTCGGCACCAGAAAAAAATACTTTTAATTTGTTTCAAAAAATTATTTAAGGTTTTCATGTTTGTGTATAGATTTAATTAGAATTTTAAAAAAAAAAAAAATAGTAAGTTCAATTACAAGATGTTAATTTTTACAGTTACATATGTCACAACTAGAACGTGTATAATCATCATATAACCTCCTTTGAAGTCGAGTACCAAAGGCGACAGAAAGCAAGTGATATGGGTCTGAAATGACCTAATGATGTTGGTACAGGTATTAGGAAGTTCGATAAGTATTTCTTTTGAAGTGCTTATGGAACATAGAAATACAACAAAAGCAATTTTAATATGATGATGATGAAGAGGATGATTATTATTATTATTATTATTATTGTTGTTGTTGTTTTTAGTTGTAAATTACGATCTTCTGTGGTCTTAGCTATTTTTTCGAATGACCTATTGCCGGTGCAGAATTGACTCGGTGCCGAAGTGACTAGAATACTTTGACATATCGTGAAAAGAGGGGTAAAATTTTGTAATATGATTTTCCAATACATTCTCATGTGTATGATATTTTTGACATTTATCTGGAGAATCCACACCATCCATCTTTTTATATAATATATTGGGCAACATTAAGATTATACTGACAAGTTAACCAAAATGGTCCACAACAAAGAAATTCAGTTTCGGAACCAGAGTAATGAGACATTATTAACCTACTAAAGTAAAATTTAAACACTTTCATCACATTGATGAACACCGCAAAGACAGGTGTTTATAAATAAACCGTGATCCAAACATGCTTCATTTTACAGCTACAGTTTTGTATATTTCACTTTACTTAAAGCTGCATTAAATTAAAACGGTGCTAATCTAATTAATGATGTTCATAATGAACAATGTTACATTTGGGTTAACGATAAAAGCTCGAATAAATACAGAAATGACAGTATTTACCCAGCGAGATGCAGCATTTGGGATCTAACATTGGAACATGGTTACGTCATCAAAAACCGGGTCATAAAAACACAACTTTCAAAACGGTGAAATACGATAAATTAAACACAGAACTTCGTTAAATTTGTCATTTGTGACTTTGTAAGGGATATATAACACCATTTCAAATAAATCTGGATATTAATGAAGGACAATTAATGCAATCTGTCATGTTTCACCTTCGATTCTAGGGTTTTCCGTACATCCGTGCCCGGTCAGAGGATTCCGTTTATTTACAGCTAAAAGAAATGAATTTAGAAAATGTCACGGATCGTGACATTTAAACCTTTGTAGTATGTTTTAGGCAAGTTAGCAGCAAGGGTTCTTTATCTTGTCATGCCCAACATAACTACGGACACGGATTAAACAGTCTCATCCAAAGGACCCGTGATTTCATTTCTAAATGACACATCTTCAGCGAAAGTACAGTCATAACTTTTTAAAATCTTATTTAGACAGAACCTCGGGATCCTACATACGTAACTTACAATATATTTGCCATAATTACAAAATATGAATATTTTGTTTTCATAATTTTCTATAGATAACATTTAGATGTTAGTAGGGGTTTTTAAGTCATTGTTTTGTAAATCAAGTGGGACGCTCGAGGGCCTTATAGAACTATAACCACACCAATGGACATATAGTCTGATGTCAAGTAAGACTCAATTGTGGGTTTCTTTACAATATCCACCCCAATAACAAACCTAAATGCTTCCATTTCAGTATTGTTGAAACCATGCCAATCTGTCAAACGAGAATTTCTTCTCCTAGCTACATTATTTATGAATCGTGCATATATATACATATCTGTATCAATAACAGAAATACCCGTGTCTGGATCAGTTATCATTTTCTAAAAGTATTTAATGGGTCTCGCATGGAAACCAGTGGGCGACATAATTTGAAGAAAATTCTAAAGGAGAATGCGGCATCTCGTAATCATCATTACTATACACAGACCAAGGGCCAAACCTTTCTTCTTGCTGTTGAAAACAATGTCGAATCACTGGTTCCGCATTTCCGTATATATTCCGTTTCCACCCTGTTATATATACTGTATTAATCATGACGTCACAAATCAAGACCGACGTCACTTATGACGTCTGATTTCAGGTGTAGGATGTCAAAAATATTTTGAACAATTTGTATTGACTTTTCAATATCATGATATGAAATATAAACAATAATTAAACATCAATATTCTTTTATTCAGGTAGATCTATGGGACAT
Organism: Tegillarca granosa; assembly: GCA_029721355.1. NCBI lineage: Eukaryota > Metazoa > Mollusca > Bivalvia > Arcoida > Arcidae > Tegillarca > Tegillarca granosa. The sequence continues at coordinate 24,342,134 of CM056597.1, forward strand.
ATATGTCCCAACGGCAGCGAGTCGGACGGGACACATATGTCCCTATGGCAGCAAGAGGGTTAATTGATTAATTAATTAGTCAATCAATCAGTCAGGCAGTCAGTCAGTTAATCAACCAATCAATTAATTGATTAATTTATTGACGAATGAATGATTTAACTAATTAATTAATTCGTTCATTCTTTCATTCGTTAATTAATTAATACAATCATTTATTCATCCATTTATTATAATAGTAAGAGTCTCTTCGTAAGTTATGATTGGCATAGGTTGTAAATTCTAAAACACATTATGATTGTAACTTTCTTAAAAGTGATTCCGTAATATAAAATTCCTGCATTTATTCTCAATTGATTTACTTTGTAACCTACCAAGTTATTTCAAATTGTTTTTAAAAATTGTTATCTTTTTTGTAAGGGGTATGATTTTAGTCAAAATTGTAGATGAAACTTTTTAAGTGAATTTAGGGCAATTTTTTCTTTTCCAGAATTGAACACAAAGAAAATTCTCGAGGCGTGGAGAGAGAGATAACAAATGTTAATAATATTTACAACAAGTATATTGGTGGAGTCGATCTAGGACATGCAAAGATCCAAAGTTATGACTCGGAAATGCGCTCTGTTAAGATGTGGAAAAAAATATTGATTAACATTCTTTAAAGAATTGTTGGTAAGTACTGTAAATCTCTCTCTCTCTCTCTCTCTCTCTCGGGGGGATGTGCGCACGCGCCCACGTGTGTGTGTGTGTGTGTGTGTGTGTGTGTGTCGCTTCTGGTTTTTCCTCAAAATGATTCTTTTGATACGTATTTCTAGCATGATTTCTTTTAAATGTTTTTATTTTTGGTCGAGTGTTATATCATTCATCAACAAAACAGGGGCCTTAGAACAAAGATGAGTCGTCTTGATTTTGTCAGCCAACTATGTCAAGAGCTTATAGGAGAGTACAGAACAGAAATATCGCGCCCAGGCCACAAGAATGCAGAATTTAACAGGCTTACAGAAAGACATTATCCAGATTACATCCCAGGTAGAAATGAAAGTTTTGGTAAAAATTTTGACTCAATTTCTTTAGATTTTGCATATATTTAATCGTATATCGTTTGTTCTGTTATAATTTATACAAATAATAAAAGATATTTCTATTGATGTTTTAGATGGATTGCGGAGACGATGTCGAGTCTGCAAAAAAAAAAAAAAAAAAAGAACTAGATTCATGTCTAAACAGTGTAGTTCAGGACTTTGTATTGGACAGTGTTTTAGAATATATCACAGTTTCCGCTTTTTCGAAGAGCAGATAAAATAATGTAATAAAGTAATTTTATTTCCGTTTAATGTGTGTTCGTTTTTATGCTCACTTTATTAAGAGGTCTTCGTGGTTTAAAAAGTCAACGGGTTAATTTTTAGGACACTTTTTTACAAATTGAACTCCATGATCACACTGTGATAACGCTAATTTTATCAAATGTATTTACCAAAGAACTATATGAGAATAATCTACAAATATTTTAGTATTATATAAAATATTCTATCAAAATCGGCCAAATAAAACCATCGGAATGCATACAATATAATGCTCTGCGAATGAATTAAAGTAAATAACTGCAGGTGCACCTTTTTCTGTAATTTTTGATAACGCAATAATAATGTCGCAACAATCTCGGCGTAGCAGTGACGTAATTCGACCTGTTTCGTGGCACAAAGAGGGTTAAAGAACAAGACAGTGAAAAAATAAGAAAGTGAATGACTGTCACGTTTGATTACAAATCTCAACTCATTCTTAAAGAGTAAATTTATATTTCCACCTTCAAATTTAATTTAACAAAGAAAAATCTTAATTGATATTTTGTTAATTATTCTGGGGGATTCGACAAAAATATGTATTTCAAATTACATTTTCGATAATTAACCAAAATGAATATATTTTTATCAACAAAACTAGTACAAGTAGGTGCCTGTGGGTAAATAAATAATTGCTTAAGTATTTCTTTTCGATAAGAACATCAAATCTTTCAGTTACAAAACATTCCTTAGATGGATTTGGATTCATTAAATTTTGGAACTTTAGATTAATTAATTTTCAACTTTTTGGCTTATGTTTTTTATCAATCAAACTTTTTGGTCCCTAGTGTTACTGATGAGGAATGATTTTCCGAAATGTGCACATATGGCACATAAAAATATATCAGGTATTTATGTTTTATATTTATTACTCCTGAGCGGGTACCGTTGCTAGTGGAGTAAAACTCCCCGAGGGTATCCATGACTCCATTGGCTTATGTTTTTTATCATCAAACTTTTCGGTCACTAGTGTCACTGATTAGGAATGATTTTCCGAATTGTGCACATATGGCAAAAACCATAAAAAATTAAATTGCAGGGATATTTAGAAATTAGCATTAGATTGTTGAAAAAAATTAAAACCCAAGCATAGGTTTCTTTATAATTGTATTAAAACTGATGAAACATGCAGGAATATGGGAAAGGACATAATATGAATCGAGAAAGTGAAAGTCATAATAAAGTACAGGTACAACATGTAAGTTTGATAATTATTCAGAATGGAATTTGTGACCATGGTATAGAAGGTTTAAATAAAAGACATACAAATGGTCCAGAATACAGCTACTCCGATATTTATTTGTCACAACATCCAAACAATATACAACCTATTCAAAATGTAGTTCAATCACAGGAAGGACATTCTTTAGAAACTATAAGCCATGTGACAGAATTCAGAGTTTGTGTACAACACTGGATAGAGTGTTTAAGAAAATTGAAAAACTTCAAAATATTGAGAAACAACTTTCACAGTTTGAAATTTCTATAGACACAGTAGCAAAAGATGTATGTTGTTTGAAGACAAAAGTAAGTGAAATGGAATCAGTGATGCAGTTTATGAGTAATAAATTTGACGAAAATTTCATTGAATCAGAGGGGAGCTGAAGCAAAATATAAATATATAACAAATACCTGCTAAATTTTGATGTGCCAGATGCGCACATTTCGGAAAATCATTCCTCATCAGTGACACTAGGGGCCAAAAAAGTTGATAGATTAAAAAGATTTATTTCATGAATATGAGTGCCTGAAAAGAGAAATCACGGCGGTCAAAATAAATATAAAGGACATGAAAGAAAAACCATTAGATTTACACTTTAGAAGTATAAGGGACAATTTAGTATTCACGGTAATATCAGAATCAGACCCAGAAGAAACTGAAATTTTAAAGATTTATAAATGATAAACTTGGAATAACAGATGACATTCAGTTTCATAGTGTTCATCGAATAGGGAAAAAGACAGAAACTGTACCAGGCTGATTGTGGCTAAATTTGTAAATTACAAAGAAAGAGAAATTTTGATGAAAGCTGCACCAAGAGCCCTAAAGGATCACAAAACACCAAATACGTAGTAACTGAACATTATCCCAAAGAAACTAATGAAAAGAGGAAACAACTTTATCCACACTACAAGGCCGCATAAAAGGAATAATAAAGAAGCATCAATAGTGTATGACAAATTATATATTGATGGACAAATTTTTGATTGTACACAGAGGAGAACTGAAACTTCAAAACGTGGATCACCAAAACTTTCTACAGCAGCAAAGGAATTCGTACCAAGGACCAAGGGGAACAACTCGCGCCAATAGGAAAACGACGGAGGATCTCGAAAGCTGGAAAATTCGCTTCATCTTGACTTTACTGACTCTTGTCCTAAATTTAGTGAAATTGGTTTATGCAAGTATATATATAACAAATACCTGCAAAATTTTGATGTGCCAGATGTGCACATTTCGGAAAATCATTCCTCATCAGTGACACTAGGGGCCGAAAAAGTTGATAGATTAAAAAACATACGCCAAACAGTTGCAAATTAATGAATCTAAAGTTCCAAAAATATGTGAATCCAAATCCAGCTAAGGAATGTTTTGCAGGAGGAAACAGACCTTAGTTTTAAATAAATTTCAAAAATTAAGACGACCTAAAAATTTTGCTAAATGGTATATTTTCTGACAGCACAAAGTACTGCCTACTGAGTTATGGATACCCTCGGGGAGATTTACTCCACCAGCAGCGGTACCCGCTCAGGGGTAGTAAATATATAACAAATACCTGCAAAATTCTGATGTGCCAGATGTGCACATTTCGGAAAATCATTCCTCATCAGTGACACTAGGTGCCGAAAAAGTTGATAGATTAAAAACATACGCCAAACAGTTGCAAATTAATGAATATATTAAAATAATTAAAGAGAAAGTGAAATTATGTTAAAATATTTATCTTAATATTTACATATGTTTACTCATGTATGTTGTATTTGTATTTATATTTGTATGTAGATTTTCACATTAATGTAACTCACAATTAGAGAAATAAAGAAACTTTAAACTAAAAAAAAATACATTTTAAGGAATGCGTGTACATATTTCCAAAAAAATCCTACTTCGGGGGGATTTTTCATCCTAGGCTGTCGGGAACTACCTTAAACAAAACACGACACGCAAATATATGTTACTGTATATATCCGCATGGGACTTATGCAACCGCTAATACAAATAATAAACGTTTGTGATTTGGTAAAAAAAAATTCAAAGAAGTTTTAAAACACATCAAATCAAAAGTTCTTTTTTGCTTTTCATACAATGCAAATTGTAATATCTTTTTATACGGCCCGAATTTTCTGCATTCTCCTAAAAGTGAATCTTTACCGGAAATTATTAAGGAAGGGCGTACGAGTAATTATGTAAGTGTCATGGAAACACGTGAAATTCAGTAAATAGGTATATTATAGCGGTCTTAATATATAATGAGTCAAATCCCATTAATATATATTATAATTAGTATAAAGTTTAATTATGAAATAAAACAAATAAAACAAAACAAAACAGTAATGAATTAAATATGTTATCGGTAAATTATTACAAATTGATAGATTTCAAAACAATTTTGGACTCAAGTAAAGCAATTTGTATACACGTACGTTTTCCCAGTACATTTTGTGTTTCAATTTTGCATTCATGTTCTAGAAAGAAAAAAATGTGTACTACAGTAGGCAGACACCATCCTACTCATATGTTTTACATCTACTTTTTAATATCATAGCCGTAAAGCAAAATTAAAAATACATGTAATTGAAATTTTAGGAGCAATAACTTTTACATGAATTTTATTTTTAAAGATCATTTATTTATTTATTATGTTGCAATGAACATTTTCTCACTAAATAATACATGGACTTATATGTTTGTTTTGTTTCGTTATCATATTCAAAAATCTAGTATTTTATGTCTGATTCTAAAGAACATTTATCTTCAATAAAATCTTGTTTTGACGACCATTTCTCAATTTTTTTAAAAATAACAAATTCGAAGAAAAAAACAGGAGCAAAAAATAAAAAAAATTACATTTTTAAATGCAAAAACTCTTAAAACGGTAAAATAAATCACAAATATATAAAACCAGCAATTTTAAAATAACACTCAAATAATGAACTGAAAACCAAATGCTATAAACTTAAACTTTTTACATTACTTTTTTCAAGGATTGCATTTACACGACAAACTTGAAAAACACATGCCATTATTTAATTTAGGCGTCAATATATAACAATTTGCGGTGAATTTCGAATATTAAACCCAAAAATCCTTATCTTATTTTAACTTTTTCACAAAGTGAACTGTAGTTTGTAGACAGAGAGAAGCCAAATATAACACATTCATTTTTAACCTTAAAGAGATTCTTAAAAAATTGCAACCCTAGAGCAAAGATAAATCATTTTGGCAGTTACAGCTACATCATGAACAAATCTGAATTGCAATCACAATGACAATTTCACTGCCAAATTTATTTACATTGGTCTATTCAAAAAACTAACAGGGAGTGCAAACATGCATACACACATATGTACACAGGCTCTTATAATTAACGAACACACGTTATGCGCTTCCTAAATCTAAATGATAACAGTGCCATGAGATAGCAATTAAATTTGATTAAATTTAGCAAGTTGCATTTTACATATGATCGTAGCAAGAGCACCGTGTCAACTACAAAAATCAAGGTAATCATATTTTGAGGATACAGATTTTGAACAGACACTGGTTGCAATACATAGAAATTTATTTGTACAAACCGACATTCTACATAATTTTACAATCAGTTGTGTAAAAAACTGACAAGGCATAATTAATAATCCAAAATGTTTTAAAAGCATACCTGCAATGTTTTCCATAGACCATCCACATATAATTGCTTCACCTGCGATTTGAGATAACAAATCAGGATCATCCGTATTCAGATTGAAAACATTTATCTAAAAAAATAATATATATGTACGTATAAAAAGAATGTTTAAAGAACATCAAAATGCATTTTGCCATTACATGACACAGTGTTTAAGATATAATTAATATGAAATAAATGAAATAAAATAATCTACTTTGAAAATCGACATGACAATAGCCGGAGCATAAAAAAAAGTTAGAAAGAAAAAAAAAACATCAAATTGCAAAAGTATTCATTTAATATTTTACAAAGCCAAAGATACACAAAAAACTGTTTTAATATATAAAAAGATTAATAAAACTTAACAGAATAAATTTTATTTGACCTAACTTAACATTCATAAAAACAAAAAATTGGTCAATATATACTTCGATCGCTCGATCGTCGTTCCCTCGAATACCCCAGATAACTCGAAGTCATCTGTCGGTGCCAATCAATTTTCTATAATATCCTATATAAATAAACCTCGATGGCTCGAACTTCAAAACTCGAATATCCCCACTCGCTCGAACAATAAATATTTTTCGAACGTAAAAAGTCAGTGAAAGTTCAACTTCTTTCGCTCCAATACATTTTTTCAAACATATATGACCCGGGTTATTGTAAACAAAACACCAGCTGAAGCAACAATTCAGATTGTCTTTAAAAGTAATAGAGTGAAACAAAACAATAAGTCTAGAGAGTTTCCTGAAATTATAAGTGCTATTCGCGATTATTAATAAACCTAATGAGACAGTGCTCGATATACATGGCTCTTTAATCTCTTAATCCGTTTACGACACGTCGAAGTGTTTGATCGGTAAGACACCCTAGTACCCCCCCCTCCCTCCCCCGCATGATGATTGCACAGAGGATTCTGTAATTTACATGTCACTGGAGTATGTAGAGTAGTCTGTATTTCCTGTGATTGGAAAGACCGATGATAACTGTGCTTTGTATTTTTATTAGAATAAAGTAAGTTTATTTTGTATCATCACTTGTTGAAATTAAAAGTGTCATTTCCAGCCCCGTGAATTTAAAATATCATACGACAGATCGTGGTTCAACATTTAAGTTTGAAACATGATGGATTATTTATTTTGTATTTTCAATTGTCACGATTCTACCGTTTCATTATTTATGAATTTTTAGTATTTCAAGATGAATACTGCAATTTTAAGTCGGATATTTTATTATTTGTCCTTTAAAAACAATGTTCATTTATATGGGTCTATTGCAAATTTAACTATTCTTTGCTGCTGATAATCATGAGAACCTGAACTTCCGATCGTATCTGGATGTTCGATCGCTCGACCCCCCGATGGCTCAAATACTTGGCAGGAGTCCCTTGGACTTCGAGCCATCGAAGTACTTTTGAAAATCCAAATCCTGCTAAGATGTAATCATTAATTAAGCTGCATTAAGTTTACCCATTATGAAAAAAAACAAATTTCTAATTTTCTTTTATCCATATAAATTGGTTTTAATTGCGTGATTAATTTTCTTAAATTCACTTTTAGTCCATAATTAACACAAATGCGAAAAACTTTGGGTATCTCGATAATTTGGTATTTATCAGCTTTGAGCATGCATGGAAGTCTTAAATGTTAATAAACAATGGCGCCAAAAGAAAGGACGATGAACGATTTTGATGAGCTGCATCCATAATTATTCATCATTATGTTACTTATTCATTTTTGTAGTCATAAAAGACATTCAATCAACTTGCCATTTTTAATTATCGTATCGCTACTTCCATTGTCAAAAATCACGCGTGTTTGTTGACTTTTTTGATAAAGAGTCACGTGATCACTGTTCTAAAATAAAATCTTAGGTAGATGAAACTAGCTGTAGCTTTTCCTGCATATTTCAAACTAAGTAAATAGCATATTTCAAACTAAGTAAATATATAACACAAAAACCGTTAAAATTTAGTTGTCAAGTTGTGCACATTTCGAAAAATCATTCGTCATCTGTGACACTAGGGATTGACAATTTTTATATATAAAAAAGTTTTTATTCTTGAGCCAAGTATTACTTTTTTAATTAGAGGAATAATTAAGAAAAACTTTGCCGTTTTACATTATGCATAGGACAACTCAATGCAATATTTATATCCAAATTTCAAAATCTTTATATAAAGCATTGATATAGAACATTTAAACTTTTTTCATGATCCTGAACTTTATTAATTAAAATACAACAAAACAACCAATACTTGCATCAAGGAGGAATAGGATAAAAGTTAAAAAGTTAAAGGTCAATTATTTGGGTAATTTTGAAAATCTCATGCAAAAATTTTTATACATAGTAATATGCACAGTTATTTTTTTTCTTAGAAGAGATAATGAAACTGACCTTGCTTTTAGGCAAAAAAATTTGAAAAAATTAAACTACACGGAAATAATAAATTTTAAATAACAGAGGCAAAAGCACAAAGATAAAATTAAAATATTGGTCCCTGAACCTGACCTCGTTTTGGTAATTCACAAAAAGTCATAATTGATATTATTTCATATGTTTTATTCGAATATTTAACCGCTTTGATATTCTAATGCCTTCATGTAATCATGCACTTAATTTGTATCAAATAAAGATCTAAGTGTCCATATAAAAGATGTCTTCTTTCAGATAATTATACATTGTACTTCAAGTTACGAACATGTGGTTCATTTAATTTTAATCGTCAAGACTATCCTAAAGACCATCATTGTAACAGATAAGGAAAGTAAAAAAATGTTGTTCATTTTTTTCAACAATGACACATATTTAATTTTCTGCAACATTCTATTGTTATATTATGGTTAAAAGTTCAAAGACTATACTGACATTGAAAATATATTACACAAATACCAATTAACCACGGTGAGTTATGCTGTAAAAGCTTTACTGAATGTTAGAGATTTCTTAAAAAATAATTCAACCTACCAGCCATTGACGATTTTTAATAGCTTCCATGCATTTAACCAAATCCTTCAGTTTTTGTTCTTTGAAACTTGTACCAAAAAGTAATGGTGCCCGTCTTCTTAACTTCATATCGCTATAAATATATTTAATGACATTTGTTTTATAGGGTAATCTGTGTTCATTTATTAAAAATGATTAATTGTTTTAAATTTTTGGAATGACTTATCTAACTGAATTCAATATACTCATAGCATATACTTGATTGTACAAGCCTTCTATTTTTAATTGAGAACTCTTCTCAGAATTCTTCTGTACATTGAACATATTTTGGAAAAGGTTTGAAATTGAATTATTTAAATGATCCTATTCGGCCTCACACAATATTACATCAGGGTATTTTAAAGTTGAAAGGGATCAAAGGAATTAATATGTATATCAAATTTCCTTATCACATGGTGTTGAATTTAAAAGAAATATGCAAAAAGAGACTGATTTTCAAAGATGTAATAAATATGGTTAAAAAAGTTTTATTATGTTTTAATCAGAAAATGTAGAAGAGAGCCATAAGTTAATAAATATATAACAAATGCCTGCTAAATTTCGATGTGCCAGATGTGCACATTTCGAAAATCATTCCTCATCAGTGACACTAAGACCAAAATGTTTGATTAGATAAAACATGAGCCAAACAGATGAAAATTAATGAATTTAAAGTTCCTAAATTATAAATCTCAAAATCCAGCTAGGAATTGAGGAAACAAACCTTGATTAGGAATAAATTTCAAAACCGTTAAGAATAATAAATTTAAAGTTCCAAAATTATATATATAATCCAGCTAAGGAATACCTTGCTAGAGGGAACAACCCGTACTTTTAAACAAATTTCAAAAATTAAGACTACTGAAAATTTAGCTAAATGGTATATTTTCTGACAGCACAAAGTACTGCCTACTGAGTTATGGATACCATCGGGGAGATATACTCCACCAGCATTGGTACCTGCTTAGGTGTAGTTAATATATAACGAATTCCTGCTAAATTTTGAAGTGTCAGATGGACACATTTCGGAAAATCATTCCTTATCAGTGACACTAGGGGCCAAAATGTTTGATAGATTAAAACACATACGCCAAACAGTTGACAATTAATGAATCTAAAGTTCCAAAAATTTGTGAATCCAAATCCAGCTAAGGAATGTTTTGCATGAGGTAACAGACCTTAGTTTTAAAATAAATTTCAAAAATTAAGACGACTGAAAATTTTGCTAAATTTTATATTTTCTGACAGCACAAAGTACTGCCTTCTGAGTTATGTATACCCTCGGGTAGATAAACTCCACCAGCAGCGCTACCTGCTCAGGTGTAATGAATATATAACAAATACCTGCTAAATTTTGATGTGCCAGATTCCTCATCAGTGACACTAGGGGCCAAAAAGTTTGATAAATTGAAGTGTTTATCATTGTTTGGAATTTTCAAGGAGTGATCATCATGAATATTCAAATCATGATATTATACCCAACATGGTAAACTAGGAACGTGCTTAAGGGATGTTTTGGACATAATGAATATGTTAACTTGTTTAAAACATAAAAAATTGTTATATGCACAAAATTAAAGAAACATTTTAAGTAAGTCTAGCCATTTTTTAATTAAGTCAGAAAACTTTACATGGATTTCTGAAATTTTGCATGGATTTGTTCAAATACAGAATTTTGTTCTCTTAACATGTTTATGAAAAACAATTTTGAACTGATTTCTACCGAACACATTTTATTTGCTCTATCTTCGAGAAATACGTAAAAATAACATGGTAAAAATTTGATTTTAATGTTTTATCCATAGTGACAAATTAAATATCAATATAAATTTTGCATTTAAAGTATAATCGGTCCTTTGACACCATTACCTTTTTATTTAAATTTCGCATAAAAATTCTTTGCATTTACATACACGGAAGTAATCAAACATTTATATATAAATTTAAATCTTATTTCTTTTGAAATGTCCACTTTTTAAACCTTATTTATTTTGAATTGTCCACTTTTTCAAATTTATTGTTTTCTTGGTTCTAGAAAATTTTGGGCCTATAGTATGAATAAATGGAAACATTTTTAAATTGTTCTAAAATATTTAAGTAAATTTTTTAAGGGTAAAATTATTTTTTCACATTTTCTCTTCATCGAAATTGACTTTAAATATTATTTCTAACGGCTATCAAAAGCTTTAATTAGAAAAAAACTGGACTTAATGCTTACATGAGAAAATCAACATCCTTTAGCCAAGTAAAATAACAGTTAATATACAAACTTTTTAAATTTCCTATAGTTTGAATCCCATTGCACAATACTTAATCAGAATATAAGGTCTATTACAGTTACTTTTTTAACATTAAATTTTTTTCATTAATATATTTAATAGCTAAAATAAAGGATAAAATTAAATTTAAATTAAATTAAATCAAATTAAAATTAAAGGATAATATGAAAATAATTAAATATTTAGCATTCTTTGCAGCTATGACCTTGACCTTTGAACATATGACGACAAGTCGTATATCAAAATAATTGTAATATCAAATACCCTTATATGCATACCTTGGTAAAGATATACTTTTCCAGCTTACTATCAAATATGGTATTTTATGCTTAGACCGTGACCAAAGTAAAAACTACATTTCTCATTTTCGACATAGACTGTATTTGTTAGCCGATATAATTTGTATTTGTGTTTCTATTACATTCAGCTATATATCAAAATGGGTGTAATATCAGTACCTTAAATTTTTTAATGAGGAATAACTTTCTGAAATGTGCACATATGACAAATCCAAATTTAAAAGGTATTTCTGTTTAAAAATATAAATGTTTTTGATAAGATTAAAGTTTATTTACAATTTAAATATGCTTTTGCAATTGTGACCTTGACCTTTATCAATGTTATCGTAATACCTGCAATATTCTACAAGATTTCACCAAAAAATTTAGTTTCGTAGATAATTCAATATTTTAGTATGATTATCCAGTTATGTCCTTGACCTCTTTATCAGAATGATCGTAAAGTTAATACCTGCAATCTCTAATACACATGCTAATACCAAATTTAGTTTTAAGGATAATTTTTTTAGTAGTTTAAGGTAGTCCCCGGCACTAGAGGCAAAAAAAAAATAATTAAAAAAATTTAAAAAAATTTTAAAAATTTAAAAAATCCGAATTGAAATTTTCTGAATATTTGCATACAGATTCCTGATAATGAGCTTTATTGATTAAAATGAAATAAATACATACGGTTGGGTTTTCGTTTTTTCAGTAGAGTGTGTTAAATCTACCACACTTTTCGACAGTCTGATGCTCATTTCTAAATATCCCGGATTATTAGGTTCATAATTGTTTTAATTCAAAAATGACCAGATGTAATGAAAACAAATTTTATTTTTATGGTTTTAATCTAATATTTCAATAAAATACGTACCATGAAGTGATACATATAACATTCAGATAATAATAGCATAAGTTACTACAGCAGAATGTGCAAAATTGTCTCCATTTTCTTTGACATTTTACCACAAAAATCCTAATTTCATAAAATCTGTGAAATACGTTTTATTGAAAAAATACTCAAAGGAAGTTTGTTTCATATTCTTCAAAATGATTTTGTTTAAAAAACTCATATGCTTTTGTTCTTGTTTTCGAGATATTGGAAGAATTATCTTCCCTACCCCTTAATTTTTAAATTTCTATTTAAAATTTTTAACATCTTCATAGCAGGTTAAAAGTATTTTTTTTTTCAGTACAAAAGTTCGTAAAATTTACAATGACTATTTTTTGTATGATTCAAAAACCTTTTTTTAATGTTTGAAAACAAAATCTATATTTTAGTGTGTTTTACTCCTTTATGAACTAATTAAGATTTCCAAAATTTGTCTCAACCGTTTTCCGGTATTGAAATTTTTATTATTTGACACACAACATTATTCCTGTGAGATCTTTTTTTGCAATTTATTAAACGATTTGTTATGAATAAAACCGATTTTTTTTTCATAATTTGAAAATTTTGTGAACTAATTCTGGTATGCTTATACACATTTCATAATAAACTGTCGCTATCCTTGTTCAAATTACACCTGAGAACCGTGTGTACATACAGTGCTGCCTAGTAGGATCAGAGGTAAACCATGTCTATTTTTCTTTATTTTTGCACAAAAACAATTTAATTTATTGACGAGTATATTCAGACCTCATGTAAATATTTTATGAAAGAACCAAAAACTCTTAGAATTATCAAGCGAAAGAATGCGTAGCATTGCCAGTTTAATTACTCAACTAAATGATAAATTTTAAAAAAAATTACGACCTTGAATGATTAAAATCAATGAAGCAACAGTTAATCGTTTAAATCAGAACATTATTTTAAAAAATGGTAATTATAGTTGTAGACTTGACAGGAGAAATTTGTAATATTTTTTAATAAATATATTTGATGTTCGGTTATTTGGTCCTTTTGAATAGAGTAATTTCTCCTTGGTGTCGGCACTTATCCTTAAGTACCTATGACTATGACTTTTAGTCCAATGACCTTGCTCCTTATATAAAAATCATTTTAAGATCAATAATTGCAACATTCAATTATACATTCCTATACAAAAAGGTTATTGTCTTTAAAATAATTCACAATTTTAATATTACTATACATCTTTTAACTTAACCTTTGAACCCATGACCTTGACCATTATTCGAAAATCATTTTAATATCAATACCTAAAATATACTTATATACATGCCTAAAAAATAATTTATATTTTTGTGGATAACTCACTTCCTTGATGGAAGTTCACGTGTATAAGTTATTTTGCCAGCTTTCAAAGTTTTTACTTTGTTTTTGGGATTGTGATTTGGAAAAGGACTTGTATGTTTCTATATATATATATATATATATATATATATATATATATATATATATATTTCGAAAGTATATTTAAGTTAAGAAAATAAGTGCTCAAAATATTTATTTAGATCAAAAATTTAAAATAAGAATCATTCTTTCAAATGACTTTTTTGATACGCGCATTTTAGCTTATAATTCCTTGGGTGATACAAGGAGGCTGAAAACGGAAACCAGAAAAAAGATTGATATTTTACATACGCCAATATATTCATTTACTAAATTACAAATTGAACGTTAAAAATAACTAATTCTTCTTTGAAATATGACAATTCAAGTCAAAGTCATCATAAATTCCCCTTACATATCATCGCATTCAATACAATCCACGATCAGGTCTGCTGCTTTTCCTGTCCCTTTCACAATGACAACTGGCAAATCCTTTTCTATGGCATTTTTCACATGTTGTATAGAACTATCATCACCCTCGAGCAAAACAATTATTAATGGGGTTTTACTAAAATCTGAAACAAACAAACAATTAATAAAAATACTACACTGCATGTCTCATGTTTGTTCACAGAAACGTTCGTACGCATCAGCATGCGATTTTTACAAGTATATAGACTTTAAGTAAGAAAAGTATGTTTACCTAGCTACAACCACGGCGATTAAAATAATAATTAGGACTGGGACGATTTAATTATATATTTAAACGTTTAACCTGATAGCAAAGTTTCGAGTATAAATATTTATAGTATTTAAGTATTGTCTATATATAGGTCCAAGGCATAATGACTTTTTGGAAGAAATTTATAATAATCAGTCTGAAATCACTGTATTCCTATCACTGTAGATATTAGAATGCATTGGAAATTTCCCATTTAGGATTCTTACACTTTAAGCGATGCGACCAGTTAGGTATAGTGGGGTTACTCGGATTGCCAAATGAAAACCATCAGCAATTGATAAACGAACTGATAAACATTCTAACTCTAATATCTGCCAGAGTCGTATTTGAACATACTTTGTGATCCAGGAAGTGCTGAACCTTCTTAAGGATCCGGCCTCACTTCCTATATTGAACTTAGATTGATAGGCGTGTAACTATAATAGGCAGTTTTCCATTTTTTTTTAATTTTGGGAGAGGGGTCAGGATTAGGACATGGACTGGTACGGTTGCGTTTAATTTTATCTCACACTTTTTGACAACTCGACCTCTCGAGTATCCTTATTCAAAATACGAAGAGAAAACAAAATTGTTAGTTTATAAATCGCGTGCACGCTTGTGTTAGTCTGTGTTTGTTGATTTACGAACCTAAATTAACTTCTGTGAACGTTGTTTTATTCCTAGAAATTTTTTCCTCTAGCCTTACCATAAAGTTGTTATAATCATTGCCATTGTAAATCATCTCATAGACAGAGTCTTCAAACTGAAAGCGAAAAATAATTATTAATAGAATTAAGTGGTATGAGAAAAGAACATCAATCAAACAGAAAATAATTGCTGCTACTAATTTAAGTAAGTCAATGGGACTTAAAATGTTAAATGCATCAGGACGAAATATTCAAATCTTGATTAGTTTCAATCAATGATGACACAATTTAAGAATTCAATATAAATCATCATTTCATTTTAAAAAAACTGCTTCTATTGAAAAAATCCATCCACTTTTAACATTTTAATTTTTATTTTATCACATGCATAAAAATATCCAAAAATCTTATTTGACAACAAAGTGATTTCGCTTTTCACGTGTAAAGTCACTACACTTTAATTAACAACTACTTTTGTAACAACCCCCCTTACTACGTTGACAATTCTAATTCTGAAATATCTACATTTAAATAAATAACAATTGTCCTAATTTGCAACAACAAAAAAATTCATTTTTATTGGTTTCCTTCATAATTAAGTGGTTTGCATAAAATTCTAAATACATCGAATATAAAGAGACAAGAGGAAGGCCCCTACACTCCATAAGCAAGAAATAAACGCGAGGAATTTTAGCAAAGTGAAGTAATATACATGTCCTTACTTTTTTAAGGTTCAAAATTTATATGTGTTCAGTAAATTCAAATCAACGAAAATTGTGAAATTCAATTCATATTATATTGACGCTGATAACATTTTAAACGATTTTAGGTCTTTTTAAAATATTAAGTTTATTATTTTAATATTATGTTATATCCATAACGCAGTAGGCAGTATTTTGTGCAGTCAGAAAATGTATCTTATGTCAAAATTATAGCCTTCTTAATTTTTTAATTTATTTAAAACAGGTTTCTTCCTTCATGCAAAAACATTCCTTAGCTGGATTTTTGTCTGTCTGTCCTGTTTTACTTGCATTAAACATTAAATTCTGAACTCATCTTATAATGGGTAAATATATTATAAGGCTTATAAAAAAGTTTTCGGGTTTTTTCAATGACCCATGAAACAAGAAAATCGTCATAAAATCGCACCTTGTATATTAAATATTCGTGTTGTTTCGTTAATACTTGTCTGATAATCCTTTAACCATCATTTAGATCCGCTTGACTAAAAAAGCAAAATGTGAAAAAGTCAGCATGATATTTAAGGGGATAATATTTGAAGTTGCACCAAAATGAACCATTATTAGAAAAAATAATTTTCTAAAAATATTTTCATAAATATAAATTGGTTGCTATTACGATCTGTGAGATTCATTTTCTTAAGTTGACACTTATTATCCAATAATAAATAGAAATCTTCAAGATTCGACCAACTCGATGATATGGATAATGCGTGGAAGTTTTACATGTAACTAAAAATAGCATTGTCAGAAAATGTGTTCGTGAGAGAACTATAAAGGTGAATATCGTGTTTAAAAAAAAGAAAAACTACTTTATTTATAATGATGTTATTTACCCCTTCACGGAATCATAAATGGTATATTCAATGAACATGTGTATTTATTTACCGTATAACTGCTTCCATCATCAGAAATCATACTTCTTGACTGTGTTGACGTTGCCTTGTTTTTTGATAAAACATTTCTTGAACAATGTTATAAAATAAGGTATATCACACTACCACCGCGAATTTCAACGTAAGGAAAAGGTTTTTCATAGAAACAAGTATAACATTTTTTTGATAAGGCAAAGTAAAGAAAAAAAGCACCATTCAATATTATGAGAAAGTTAATGCTGCTTTAAAGTAGTGAGTGCCCAAAACGTACTAGTATTTTCTGAGTAAAGATATATATAATTAGTGCATGGTTACCATCAGTATATCAATTCTAAAACTGCAAAATTATATGAATCCAAATCAAGCTAAGGAATGTTTTGCACGACAGAACAAACCTTGATTTTACATAATTTTCAAAACTTAAGACGGCTGGAAATTTTGCCTAATGGTATATTTTCTGATAGTACAAAGTACTAAAAAGACAGAGTTGAAAAATTATCACCAGCAACAATAGAAGAATTAAAGAGCAATATCTAAAGGGAAAAAAGGAACATTTCAGTTGATACTTGTTCTGAAGTAGCTTCAAATTTCAGAAAGAGGCTTTCTCTTGTGATCAAGAACAGAGGCGGACGTTTTTAACAGATATTATGACTTTTAATTTTGTGATGAAATCGTAACATAAACTAGTGATATTAACAGGCAAAAATGAGGTAAATACTGATTTTGCAAACTTCAGTTATCTCTTCTTAAAATTTTTTATTGATTTAGATCCCGAAATAATTTTTCACTCTAAATATCTGTCAGACATGGAGATTTAATACTGAAATTTTTATCAAGATGTTTCGTGTAATTTTTAACTAGAAATTTCAAATATGATACTTATTTTGAAATACCATGTATAAGAATTTTTTATAAAAAGTTGATAAAGTTTTTGTTTTTGTTTTTTTTCTCTTCCTACATGTTCAAAGTTACGTTAGTTCAAGAAGTTATTATTTTGTAATCAACGTTAAAGCATTAATCATTATTGAAATTAAATAATTTAAGACTTCTGTACATGATAAATGTATTCAATTTAAGATCATTGTGAATTCATCAGGCATTTGATTACAATCAGAAAGCTTTTGTCAAAAGATCGTAAATATTGTATTTAAGTTGCTTAAAACACAGACAATTTAATAGATAGCCAAACTAACAGTGCCATAATATTTTCCCAAGGCTCCCGTTAGCTAACACATATTTAAATCTCATGAAAACGGCGATATTTTAAATCTATTATAACAAAAACTATTTAATAAAATGCATACAATTGCTTGCACTCGAGCTCACTCTTTTGATGGAAATTCACATGTTTTTTTCTTTGTTTTTGTATTGATTTCCTCATAGACTAGAATGTTTGCTTTTAGTTTTTATGTATACTTTGATATGCCATTATACGCCAATTTATAACATAAAATGTCTCGTGATATAGTTGCCATGGAAATATTACAGTTCAATATTTTAGCAACACTATATTATATACATGTACATTTTCACAGTACCTTATCTTTTTGTTCCGTATTGCTGTTTTTCTTGGCTTCTTTTGACTAAAACAAAAAATATGTGCACTAACAATTAAAATGTATTTTAAGCAAATAAAAGTCATAACTGTGTCCCTTATCGATCATTTCAAAACAAGTAATTCAAAACCTAATTTTTTTTATAAAAATGTAATAAAAACGCCCCAATTTCAAAAGGTAGAACAAAAACGCTTATTTTTTAACTAAGTAAACCGACTATAGTTTGAAGACCGAGAAACCAATAAAACACAGTACCTTTAAAGTGTTTTAGAGAAAAAGATCAACACAATAAACTATTTTTGGAGGATAGACCGACGTCTTGATAAAAAGGCAATGACAATAAAGTTTCCTTAATGAGTTTTATTAAACAAAAGAACAAAAGAAATGGTCAAAGTTCAAAATTTATATTTATCACAAGTATTTTTTTATTTATATTACATTTTCTATTTTTATTTATTGCTTGGTTAAGATAATTTCGCTTTAAACTGTGTGTACGAAACCTTACATCATCTTTTTTTTCTGGAATACCCAGTAATTGAATTAATGGGGAAGTTGTTATTTTCTTTTCTTCATTTGACTTTCCTTCATCATTATAGAAGTCCAATCTATATCGTTTTTTAAAAGCTTCATAAACAACACGGGATATTCCTGTTTTTCTTCCTTCGTATAAGATCAAACTATCTGAAAACAACAGATAAATTAGCTGAATATCAAGGGACAATGACTTCAATGGTATTTAATTATATAAACAATGATTTATTCATCTACACTAAACGCCGGTGAGAAACTCAGCAATCAGTAGCTAAACGTATGATGCCATTGGCATCAAGAGTCTCATACAAAACGGTAAATGGAAACGTTTCCTTACGAAACTTTTTACACAAATCAGTTTTTGCGATGGAATGAAAATGTTTTTGATATATATATAATGTAAAAATATTTTGAAGACTGCTTGGTAAGGTATATGTTATCATCATCAAATATGTTCCATCAACCGCTTATCCAATGAGAAAAATTATAATGGGCACATTTCGAAAATTCATTCCTAATCAGTGACACCAAGGGTCGAAAAAGTTAACAAATGAAAAACTGAACCCAAAAATTCAATTTATGAATCCAAAATTATATGAATCAAAATCTAGCCAAGGAATGCTTTGCATGAGGATCGTAAATTTAAAAGGCATTTGTTTTATAAGAATCATGATAATTCATTAAGATTCCATTTTAAAGGATATTATAAATGTTAAAATTGATGGTCATTATTTTTGCAATAAAGTTATGAACCGAAATTTAGAACCAGAGTTATAACTCCGCTTTTTGTGTTTTTGGTTGTTTTCTAAACAATTGCGGTGTATCGTGTCCGTTTTTCCCAGTTGATTTGCATTTACGTTTGCAATGAGAGTCTTCGATATTATCTTATACAAAATTGAAATACTTTGTTTGGCTCTAGACATTAAACGGATAGCGTTTTCACTGGTTCACTATGTCCAAGAAAAATGTATATGCAGGAGCGATATGGTTTTCTATGACTTAATGACCCGGTGAGTCATCACTTTAATAATGACACAGGAACAATATCGAGACGATCGTTTGTATGTGTCCTTACCTCCAGCGTTTTTGGCAGCGGTGATTAAAGCGCTTTGGAATTTGGACTGAGGCCATGGTTTTGGTACAAAACTATCAGAATCTCCAATGATAGAAAAAACCATATTTGGTTTTAAGTTGAGTGGCTTATCTTTCTTCTGTGGATGTGTTTTCCATTTTTCCAAAAATGTTGACCATTCATTATCCAAATCATTATCCTGTTGTTATCATACAAAGTTATGTTTCAGCATAGTTTGACTTTACACACTTCTACATTTATGTTTACATTACAAGAGATGATTATATTAAAAAGGTTTTGTCAATAAATTCACATTTTGTTAGTTTGAACTAAAGCTATATATAATTATTACATGTATTATTATAACCATTATTGTTATTATTATAATGTTTACAGTAGAACTTCGATAACTCAAACTTCGATATCTCGAATACCACGGATAACTTGGAAGTCTTAATTTTGTCCCGACCAGTTTTCTATCTAAATTATATTAAAAAAACATCGATAACTTAAACTTCTAAAATTCGAATACCCCCGATAATTCGAAGTAAAAATTAAGTCTTTAGTTTAAAAATGAATACAATGAATAACCAATGGCCCGTTAAAAAACAATCAGAGAAATCATATATCGGTAATTAGTCAACCCTTATATTATAGAGTAGTTCTAGTGACCTACCGTATTGATTAGTATCAATTAACGGATTAATATTCAGTATCGCCACAGATATTTAAGTCTTACAGGTACGCCAATCCCCTACTCTAATTACAGAAGCCGAATACGATGCTAATAATCTTATTAAAATTTATAGGTAGTGTAATATACTGCTTAGAGATACTACTTTTCAGAAGCCGAGTACGATGCTTATAATCTTATCAGAAATTTATAGGTAGTGCTATATATTGCATAGAGACACTACTCTTCAAAAGCTTAGTACTTTGCTTAAAATCTTAACAGAAATTCATAGGTAGTGTAATATACTGCATATAGATACAAATCATCAAGGAACTTCAGTTCAGAAAAAAATGTTTCAAATCCGATAGTAATGAGAAATTAGCTTAGTATAGCTAAAGGATGAATTATTTACTTATTTCTTTAGCGTTATTAGTCAGTCTGTATTGAAAAGGGAAGTAAAACTGAATGTTGCATGATTCTGCACATACTATTAGTAATACCTGTTTTTTGACAATGTCATTTTTCAAAATAAGAAGTTGCATTACATTTCCGACGAAATTGTCGTGAATTGCAATTTTTGACAATATCAGAAAAATTTAAAACGATATCATATGCTTACTATTATTTTCTATTTAAAAGAAACATTTCAATATTGAATAAAATATCACAAAGTAACCAGAAAATGGGAAGTGAAGTTTTCTGTCATCATTCGAATCCAGAGAAAGAAAATTATCCTCTGTGTCAAATTCGATTGGCTTTTATAAATTTTTTAGGAAAAGTTTCAAGAGTTACCATAGCGACGTCAATAAAATCACTGGAAAATACACTTCCATGATATGATAAAAACTAAAAATTAATATTTCATTTCATAACGATCGTTATGTGAAAGATCGACTTAGTCACAAAATATGAAATGAGAACAGAATCGAACGTAGTGTACTCTCTATATATATACAATTTACAACTTGACAAAACGAACATTTATCGTCTGCAAATTAATATATACAAAGTTCAAAATCATACTTACCCCGACTAATATTTGTATTTCTACAAAAAAAAAAACATAATTAATAAAATAAAATAAAATAAAGAACTAAATTTAAAATGTACTAACGTTAACGCTATAAATCGTTTTACAAAATCAAATTCATATGAGAAGTCAAAATGTTCCTTTATTATAGTATGTGTCTTTAAATAATTACCTTATTTCCCCGTATTTAATGGGATTTTACGTTCCATTCAAGATATTTCACTTTTATCGAGATGTCACCAGTTAAAGGTGAAGTGGCAGAAATTTCCAATTGTCCAATCGGGCCGTACTCTTATGTTAGTACACCTATCATGACTAAGTGTTAAAGCATGCGCTTTTAGGGCGAAAGGTCGTGTGTTCAACACTGGTTAAAATACATAAATTGAAATGATGCTTCAGGTAGCGTTTGAAGTAAAACGGATAGAGTGACGACTTGTGCAGCCATTGTAAGTAAAATTCGACTTATATGACCTTGGGAATGATGTTTGTCAGCTTGGACGTAATCGCATCGAGTGTATGCTAATACAAGCTAGATCATAAATAAACTTGTTTGTTTTCCAATTATTTTTATTCATTTATATAGATTAACGACATTTTTATTTTGGACTTTTGTATCACCGATACCAATTTATATTGAAATAGGCTTGGAAACTGTTTTCACCTTTCACCTCACACTACCTTACCAAGGCCCCAAATATAGATTATAAACAAGTGTTCACGTAAATAAAAACGTCGTTATAACTTATACACGGTACGGCAACAAGTGAAATATGTCTAGTATTGAAATTCTACTCAAACATTTTAATTTTTTTTTAAAGAAACTTATTTCAATCTTAAAAAATTACTGAGCCAAGAATAACGCACCATCAGAATAAAGTTTTGTCATTTTTTAAATTTTCGCGTCAAAAAGTAAATGTCACAGGGATAGGAATGGACAATAAAAAAAATCCCTGAAATAGGCCGGGGGAGTAGGGGGCCGCGAAGGTCCCCACATGGGTCTAGAAAAAATTGCATTTAATGATGCTAAAACTCAACTCTCCTGCAGTCACTTAAATAAAGTCAAGTATCAAGAAAGTTTTTGTTTTTGTTTCTTTTTTCAGCCAACTGTTCTTTTTATAGCTTTCTTTCCTTCCCTAAGCGTTTTGTATCTGTTTTGACTTAATTTCATGTTCCACCCTTAGTCTTTTTGCCTCCTTTTGCTTTGCAGCTTTTCTACCCCCAATCTATATTTCAGTTGTTTTCTTCTCAACTACTCTCAGTTTTTCTTTTTTAAATAACGATGCAACTGATCTCATTTTGAAGCACAACTGTTTATTTACAGGATCAAGTTTTGGATCGTCTCTATGAAACATTTGAATGGCTGAAGTTGTTTTTATTTCTCAGTGTGTACTTCACTGTCTGAAAAGAACTGAGAGTCTTAATATTTGTATTGCAGCTTTTGTTGTCCTCAATATCCCCATTACATTATATGATGACTCTACCTGAGGGACATGGAATATTGACAGACAACTAGACACAACCTTACATAAGACAGAAAACTTTCCTGCATGGTAACTTTTGTTCACCAATCTACCATTTTCCCATCCTCATAATCTGTCATCCACATTATAGGTGAAAATTTCTTGCAAAACTATTTCTTTTTCGGTTTTTCCAAAATGTGATGAAACCGAACTGCCATAAATTTCAGGTGTGTTGCAGTTTTTGAGTTAGCTCTTATGATATGGTCTATGGCAGAGAGATCTTGTAGATTTTTACTGTCAAGGGGGAGTATTTTCTGCATGTATACCCCACAGGTGACATATGCAGCTGCTGCTTAATTCAGAAAATGTTACAATTCCATCTCTGTTATACACAATACTTTTAAACAAACATGCACGTTACGGGCGTCATCACATTTAGCAACAACATGTGCAATAAGCAAGCAAGATAAATGAAACAGAAATGTTTTCAAAATTTTTGGGCCAGTCAAAAAAAAAGTCAATCGTTTTATACACCGAACAAGTACATCAGCAGGCAAGTACATTCAGAAAAAAAGATTGAAACTACATGCACAGACCAGTAGCTTTTTAAAACACGTTAAACCAATAGAATGATTTTATTTTTTTTTATATATTTATAAGATACTTTAACTTATGCAATACTATTGTTTGTTCTATGATATATATTGAAACATTTTCCAAGGTGAGATGAACCATCTAAAGGAGAAAAAATTCGAATTTAACATGAAATATCCAACACAAACTTACTTATCCATGTTCAAATCACAATTCTAAAAGCAATTAAAATTTGAAAACTAGCAAATGAATATGATAACAATTACTAAATCATTATCATTTATACAAACACAAATTTTGATTAATCATATGTACAAATAAAGGAAAAGATAAACATGTATATATATATATATATATATATATATATATATATATATATATATATATATATATATATATATATATATAACATTACATAATATAGATTGAAGCAACATATTGTGTTCGTTGTGCTAAACTATTGTTCCATTTCGACAATCTTTTGTGGTCTGTTGATTTAAGGTGCACCAACTTGGACGTCCCCATTATCGAATCTAATACTTATTAGTTAATTTTGTATACGCCAGCTGGGGCACATAACATGAAGTTAAACTCGTGAAATTAAACCGAAATGTTGTGGAAGAGTGTCTAGATTATACAAGTTGCTGTATAGCTAGCAATACCTGCCATGTATGCCATGCAATGAAATAATCGTGAAACTACAGGATGTTAAATAGAATTAATCTTTAATTAAAGTCGAAAGTAAAGAAATAGGCAACTTAAGATCTGTTGAGCTTTTAAAAGTCGATTAAACATTGATAGCATAGCACTGAAACGAAGATAGGAAATCATTGCATCATTGCATTAGGTATTTTTATAGCACAAAAAAAAAAAAAAAGAAAAAAAAAAAACCACACAACTTGGTTAAAAAAAACTTTAAAAGGAAGGAAACAGTATTTAAAAAAACACACACACAAATTGGGAAGATAAACATTGAAAGCAACACACAAAAAATGTTTAGAGGAAAACATTGCATAAAATGTATTTGAAAGTTAAAAGCACAAAAATGAAAGCACTGGGGTAAATAAAATAGAAATAATAATGCAACATTACGGAGAAAGAGAAACCAAAATGATAAAAAAAATGATGCAGCAAACAGAATTTACAGTTATCTGCATGCCACATAGTGACATGAGCTACCAGAGTGGAAGAGTGTCTAGATTATACAAGTTGCTGTATAGCTAGCAATACCTGCCATGTATGCCATGCAATGAAATAATCGTGAAACTACAGGATGTTAAATAGAATTAATCTTTACTTAAATTATGATTTATGATACTCTTAAATTGATGGGGACCCAAATATTATATAAAGTGGTCTGGCAGATCATTCCACTGCCTATACTCAGTAAACTACAGAGAATTTTCCCTTACCTTGTTCTGATTTCTGCATGTTTTCGGTACCCAAAAGAAAAAATTGTTTATTTTATTTGAATAATATATTTGACAAAAAAAGAACATTTCCAAATTCGATTTAATTAGTAAATTCATATATGATGTGACATGGTCCTCATATATAAGCGTAGGACTTTTTCTTGAATTTTTTTTAGCTCAACTGGCTATAGCCAGCTGAGGTTATGGCATGGTTTTGCGTGCGTCCCTGCGTGCGTAAACTTTAATCTTCTTCTCTAAAACCATTGGGCCAATTGGAACCAAATTCGGTGTGGACGGTCCCTTGGTGGAGTAGACTAAAGTTTGTACCAGACGACCCCGCCCGACACCCAAAATGGCCGCTGTTACTATAAATAGCAAAAACACGTGGATAGCCATTGTTGAGTCATTTTTTGACCGTTTTTGTTCAAATTTGAAATGTAGAGAGTAGATAGCGGGGCATTCAACATATTTAACGGGTTTTTCTGAGAAATTTTTCGTTGACCCGATTTTTACGAATTATGCAAATGAGGTGTAATATTTAATCAATTCTTTGAAAATCTTCTCCTCTGAAACCACTGGGCCAACTAGAACCATATTTGGTGTGGAAGGGCCCTAGGTGGGGTAGACGAAAGTTTGTACTAGGCATCCCGCCCGACATCCAAGATGGCCGCTGTTCCTATAAATAGCAAAAACACATAAATAGCCATTGTTGAGTCATTTTTAACCGTTTTTGTTCAAATTTGGAATGCAGAGAGAAGATAGCGGGGCATTCAACATATATAACGGGTTTTTCTTAAAAATATTCAATGACCTGCTTTTAACAAATTATGCAAATGAGGTTTAATATTTAATCAATTCTTTGAAAACTTCTCCTCTGAAACCACTAGGCCAACTAAAATCAAATTTGGTGTGGAAGGTCCCTAGGTGGGGTAGACTAAAGTTTGTACCAGGCGACCCCGCCGGACATCCAAGATGGCCACTGTTACTTTAAATAGAAAAAACACTAAAATGGCCATTGTGGATCCATTTTTCAACCAGTTAAGCTCAAAGTTTATCGCAAGGGATTCAACACATTTAACCGGATTTTGTGGGAAATTTTTCGTTGACCTCATTTTCAAGAATTATGCATATTAGTTGTAATATTTTGCGAAATCTTTAAAAATCTTCTCCTCTGAAACCACTCGGCCATTGAAATGAAATTTTGTGTGGAAGGTCCCTACGTAGGCCTGACTAAAGGTTGTACCAGGGACCCCGCCTGACATCCAAGATGGCTGTCGGAACTAAAAATAGAAAAAAAAGGCCATTGTGGATCCTTTTTACCACCAACTGAGCTCAAATTTTAAATATAGAAAGTATACCGTTTGGGATTCAAAATATATGTTATATTTCTGAGAAAATTTTTATTGATGCAATTTTCAAGAAATATGCAAATTAGGTGCAATATTTAGTAAAAATCGTTTCCTCTAAAACTACTTGGCGAATTGGAACCAAATTTCGTGTGGAAGGTTCCTACATCGGCCTAAAAAAAGTTTGTACCAGTCCAAGATGCCCGTCGTTACTATATATATATATAAATATATATATATATATATATATATATATATATATATATATATATAGCCATTGTGGATCCATTCTAAGCTCAAATGGCTAAACCCAGCTGAGTTTATGACATAGCGAAGCATGCCTGCATGTGTGTGTTGCACATTGTCGCTAAAATGGTCATAAGCTCAATTTATTTCCCATCTTTAGCTGATGAACCAATTATGGTAACCACATCACATTGTCTTACAGGGGCCACAGTGGCCGAGTGGTCTTAAGCATTCGATATTACGGATCAAAGCGCCTCTGACCCCTGACATTGCGCATTAACGTCCCAGTGGCACTAGCAGTTCATCTTTGAAAGTTTGTCAGTTAACATGCTGCTTGGGCATGGTTTTCTTCGATACTCCAGTGTCCTCCACCATTTCCAAAACTGACAGTCTCCGTATAAGTGAAATATTCTTGAGTTGAACGTTAAACAGCATTACAAACAAAAACAAACAGTGTCTTACATATGCAGCCAGTTGAGCATCACAGGCCCTATTGGGCCTCTTATTCATTTTTCCTTGTGTTGCCTTCATCACAGAAGAGCAATGTAGGGGACAGTAATTAAAATTTAAATGATGTACATGACGGCAACAACATTCAAAATCACATTGTAAATGTTTAATTGTGAATTAGCATTAAATGTGTACATATGGCATTGAACATAACATATTCTATTTGTCAAAATGGCGTCATTTAGGTTTTGAATTCCTTGTAAAGCATGCTATTCCTTTAACAAGATTATTAAATTAAAAATAACACAAACAAATTACTTGCTAATAACAGTGTGTTATCATATTTGGTGATTACTAAGTCAAAGTTCTTTATAAAGTTATTCATAAAAAGTTTGTTTTACATTAGATTAGCTGTTTTGTTGCCCGTTATTTAAAGCTGCATAAAGTTTTCCAAGGAAAAAAAATAAAACGGTGCTGATCTAATTTATGATGTTCCTTATGAACAATGTTACATTTGGTTCAACGATAAAAGCTCGAATAAATACAGAAACAACGATAATTTTGCAGCATGTAGCATGTGGGATCTTATATTAGAACATGGTTACGTCATTAAAAACCAGGTCATTTAAACACAACCTACAAAACGGTGAAATACGATAAATTAAACATAGAACTTCATTAAACTTCATTGAATTTGTCAATTGTGGCTTAGTAGGGGATACAGAACATCATTGCGAATACATCTGGATATTAAATGATGGACAATTAATACAATTTGTGAGGTTTCACTTTCGATTTATTGGAGTTTCCGTACATCAATGGGCATGATCCCGGCTAATAATAACAACCGTTAAATATATAACACAAATACCAGTTAAATTTTGATGTGCCAGATGTGCACATTTCGGAAATTCATTTCTCATCAGTGACACTAAGACCGAAATGTTTGATAGATAAAAAACATAAGCCAAACAGTTGAAAATTATTGAATCTAAAGTTCCAAAATTATGTAAATCCAAATCCATATAAGGAATGCTTTGCATGAGGGAACAAACTTTAGTTTTAATTAAATTTCAAAATTTGAGACTGCTGAAAATTTGGCTAAATGGTACATTTTCTGACAGCACAAAGTACTGCCTACTGAGTTATGTATCCCCTCGTGGAGATTACTCCACCACCAGCGTTACCCGCTCAGGGTAGTAAATAAATAACACAAAAAATGACACAAATACCAGTTAAATTTTGATGTGCCAGATGTGCACATTTCGGAAATTCATTTTTCATCAGTGACACTAAGACCGAAATGTTTGATTGATAAAAAACATAAACCAAACAGTTGAAAATTATTGAATCTAAAGATCCAAAATTATGTTAATTAAATCCAGCTAAGGAATGCTTAGCATGAGGAAACAAACCTTAGTTTTAAATAAATTTCAAAATTTGAGACGGCTGAAAATTTGGCTTAATGGTACATTTTCTGACAGCACACAGTACTGTCTACTGAGTTATGGATACCACCATTGACCAACCTGTTAGACGATTCCGTTTATTTACAGCTAAAAGGAATAAAATTTAAGAAAACGAATCTCACGAATCATAATTAGGAGTTTCCTATGTTTTCTATTTCAATATATATATATATATATATATATATATATATATATATATATATATATATATATATTTACAATAGAAAAATAATTTCTACGTTGAACCCAGTTTGATTTTTGTTTTTATTATTCGCATAAACATCGGTTTTTCACATCGCGCATGAATACCAATTCTGGTTTTTCCCTAACTGACCTATTTTAGCTATCTGTTTTTATCTCACAAAACCACGTACATACTTCTATATTTCCTTCTTTTTTCAAGTTTTTTCACGTTATAGCAAAATAAATATTTTTTTCAAAAAATAAAAAATGTTTACAATACCTATTGAATTCCTATGATGAACTCATTGTAGAAAATCTAGAACATTAGGCAATTCCCGTGACCTACTTTTATCAATCTATTTTTAACATTCAAGCCATCACATTTTATAGTGTTATTTAATTAAATATACATTAAAAATGAAAGAAAAAATATTGAATTTTAAATAAATAAATAAATGTTTCGATTTTTATTGTATACTTAAAAATATTTCCATCGTCAGGGTGTTCTAAACAGTACACGGCACACTGCTAGCGGGCCACTACCATACAAGCTTTGAGCGATGCCGGTGTTGAGACCAGACAGATAATGTTTATAAGCGGTCGTCGTTATGAGGCTTCTGTCAGGAGCTACTCTCGCGATTGTTCGACCATGCAAAAACATGCTTTAAGTTCGCAGCGACGCTTCTTTCATCAACTGTCACTGGTAATACTTCTGCCGTAATTCCCTCTGCATCTGACCATGCTTCTTCTTCTCAACCAGCAACTGATAATCACGTGATGGTTCCATGCTCGGACCTGTGCACAACCCAGTCCAACAAAACGTCGCGCATTGGTGTTTCCAATACCCTGTCATCCATACAATCGGGATTTTTGACAAATTCAACGTTTAATAGCTGTAATTTAACAAACAATATGAATTTGTAACTTTGTCTATTCGAATAAAATTGTATGAAATGTTCTTTTGTTTCCAGCGTACTATTTTTAAGCCGTCTATTACGTCACACAATCAGTGAGAAGGCGGGAATTACTTTGATTGACATATTGGCTGTTCCCAGAATGTTTACAATGCCGACAGATTCGGTATATACCGGTTTTTTCTTTCTTATTTGCATGACGCATTTGAGAAGTTTGTAAAAAGAATGTTAGGAAAAATATTGTAAATATAAGAATTGACTGTCATTTTTTCCGGGGTTATCAAGGAATGAACCAGATTTTAAAACTAGCAATTGCAGTTAATTCTTAAATATATATATATATATATATATATATATATATATATATATATATATATATATATATACAGAGAATCAAAAGAAAATTGAAAAACTTAATGCAGCTTTAATCATTTGCAGTTATTAACGCTGATTTCAATGCTTATGCATTCAGAATGACTGCCTTCAAGATTTTTTTCCTATGTCAGTCTATATGTACACATAGAAGCTATAGTAAAGTCAGGATGACCCTAACAAACGCTCGCTCAAAACGTGTTCTAACACAAGTTGTGCCAATAGTCTAGAATGATCCTAACAAATGCTCTCTCTCGAGACGCATTCTAACATAAATTGTGCCAATTGTCTGCGATGATCCTAATAAACGCTCGCTCGAGACGTATTCTGGTACAAGAGAAGTCAATAGTCTACGATGAACCTAATAAACGCTCGCATGGGACGTATTCTAACTTAAGTTTTGCCAATAGTGTAGGATTATCCTTACAAACGCTCGCTTGAGACGTATTCTAACATTTATGCCGTTCCAATAGTCTACGATGATCCTAAAAAACGCTCGCGCGAAAGGTATTCTAGCATAATTTGTGCCAATAGTCTACGATGATTCTAATAAACGCTCGCTCGTGACGTATTCTAGCATATTCTAACATTTATGCCGTTCCAATAGTCTACGATGATCCTAAAAAACGCTCGCGCGAAAGGTATTCTAGCATAATTTGTGCCAATAGTCTACGATGATTCTAATAAACGCTCGCTTGTGACGTATTCTAGCATAAGTTGAGCCTATAGTCTACAATGATCCTAATAAACGCTCTCTCGAGACGTATTCTAGGATAAGTTGTGCCAATTGTCTAGCCTCAAGGATGATCCCAACAAACGCTTGCTCGAGACGCATTATGAAAATTAAAAATCATTATAAATTTATTCTATTCAATTAAAAATTCGCCGGAAACATCGCTGTTGTGATGGCTGCACAGAGAATCTGAGTGACAGAACATTCAAGATTTTTATAATTTATAAGATTTATTTTTGTATATTTTATGTGATATAAATAAAATAGTTCAAATATCACGTGATCAATACCTCTTAACGATTGTGCGGAATGAAATGGATAACGTCTACGTCAAATATCCCCAAAAAACGTCGTTATTACGGAAAAACATAACTTTATGCGATTCCGTTGTCAATAGAAATAATTGTCCCGCACAAACGCTATGAGGTATCACGTGATACACTGGCGAATTCCATTAAAACAAGCAGTCCAAAGACAGTTAAAGATAAGATTCTCCTAATAAGAACCTCCACGTTATTGCTCTTGATTAAAAATAACCAAAAAATCTAGATAAATACAAATTTTGATATTGAAATGTTATTTAATCTATTCATTTAAAACAATTTAATTATGTATAAACTAGAAAATTTATGCAAAATTACGACTCATTACTATCACCTTGCAGTCGGTCATTGTTGACATTTTTATGCCCTAATGCCCTAAATTCGAGGCCGGTCACATGATTCAGGTAGATACTATCTCAGTCTATATGTACACATAATGGTTATAGACCAATCAGGATGATCCTAACATACGCTCGCTCGAAACGCATTCTAACATAAGTTTTGACAATAGTCTAGGATGATCCTAACAAACGCTCGCTCGAAACGCATTCTAACATAAGTTTCGACAATAGTCTAGGATGATCCTAACAAACGCTCGATCGAGACGTATTCCAACATAAGTTTTAATATTAACAATTTTACCGTTTTAAGTTTTAAAGATAACGTCAATGGATACGCGAGTTGTTTTTTTTAAGTCATCGGTAAATTTCGCGAGTGACGGCCGAATCAAAGTACGATGAAAAAAGCTTGGCAAAATTGTAGAATATCCTTGTAACAGTCTTAAATTAATCCGGTATGTCTTAACAGATTTTGATTAATTTTTCCACTGATGTTCAGAGTATTTAACAAAGTTTCATTTTTCTTAATTTTGATGGAACTCAATGAACTGTAAATGAAATATAGAGATAAATATGTTTAAAATACTTCTTAATTACGTGTATCAATAACTGATAGTAACCATAAACATATTTTTAAAAAACCAATAAGCTATTGCTCTAAATCTGAATTTTTTATATAAAAAGACATAAATGGAAAAGTATATGTATTATATCAACCCGCGAACTGTTAATAGCTGTTAACAAAAGATTTAACATGCACACGTGTGTGTGTGTGTGTGTGTGTGTGTGTGTGTGTGTGTGTGTGTGACTTTATTATGGTTTAAACGGGTGTTCTAAAGTTCCAAAATTATATAATCCAAATCCAGCCATTTATCGACATTATCATTAGAGATTTCATTGGCTCTCTCGGTCGACTTTGACAGCTTATAAAAAGTGAATATCACGTGCTTATTTAGAATTTTTATTTAAAAAAATAAGCACATGACAGGAATATATGCGACATTTTTAGTCAGTGTTTTTTTAATTCATAAATATAATGAAAAGCGTTGAATGTTTTAAGGCTAGAATGTAATAGAAATACTAGTATATGTTCGAATACCTAGTATTATGTATGACATGTGTTTTCAAAGTCCCAAATTTCGGAGTAAGATTTTTATAAATAAAATTGCAAAGTTACAAATTCAAAATTGATTTGAAAGAAGAATTTTAAATTGATTTGAAAAATTTATTCATATAAGCACCTTAGGGATTGCAGAAGGTGGCTGCAGAAAAATTGGACTATAATACAATTGTGATTAAAAAGGGAGAGTGTCTTGAAATTTGACATATATATATAACGTACATTTGTTAAACATGGCGTAGACTTGTTAATCTAAGGAGTTCTGCTTAAGACATGATGTACTTTATAAAGGGTGTATCTGGCACATCAAAATTTAACAGGTATTTGTGTTATATATTAACTACCCCAGAGCGGTACCGCTGCTGTTGGAGTTAAACTCCCCGAATGTATCCATAACTCAGTAGGCAGTACTTTGTGCTGTCAGAAAATGTACCATTTATCAAAATTTTCAGCCGTCTTAAATTTTGAAAATTTAATCAAAACTAAGATTTGTTCCCTCATGCAAAGCGTTCCTTGGCTGGATTTGGATTGTATAATTTTGGAACTTTAGAATACCCGTTTAAACCATAATAAAGTCACACACACACACACACACACACACACACACGTGTACATGTTAAATCTTTTGTTAACAGCTATTAACAGTTCGCGGGTTGATACCATGCCATATAAGTAATTCCATTCTTGTTTAGATGAAAGTCACTTAGAAAACTGAGGTTGAAAGAGAGAGAGAGATTTAAAATTCACAGATCGACTGATAATGTTTCATAAATTTAATCATAAATACAGAGGTGGCCACAGAAAGAAGTTTTTAAAGACACTGCCTTAAAATAAGACACTATGAGATTGGGATTTTTTTGATAAAAAAAAATAAATTTAAGTTCTTAATTTTTTGCAAACAATATGACTTGTATATAGGTAGTTGTTTTATGGGAATAAAAAAATTGGTTTTTATTCTTGTTCTAAACAACTGTTTGGCTCATGCGTTTTATCTCTCAAACTTTTCGCACATGATGAAAAGGCATCTTTAAGGATCATAAAAGCTTCCTTAAAGCTGCCTTAAAAGTCTCTTTAAGGATCCTTAAATATGCCTTTAAAGAGTCTTTAAGGACTCCTTAAAGATCCTTAATGGAACTGAAATTTTACGGATCTTTAAGGAAGCTTTAAGGATCTTTAAGGAAAACTTTATATTTTTCCTTTTTTAAAAAATAGCAGTGAAACATTATTTTTATCATTATCTTTTAAAATTTTATTTGAAAATAACTATTGCATTTATTAATGTTAAAAAATAAAGTGATAATAAATTAATTTTATTTTTATAATTTTTAAACTAGTTTTTAATTGTATTTATTTAATTTATTCATTACATTTCTTAAATTTGATTGGATGCTAATTAATAAAATAGAAATCACAAGAAATTTTATCATTAAAATTTTCGTTAGTTATCCGCTCTCACTGGGAAACGAATCCTGGTCCCTCAAGTTAGGAGTCCATCACTTTACCTATGTAGCTATGGAAGAGATGATACTGGTGTTGATAATTATAAAATATGACCCTAACAATATGCAAATGAGATCTAGTGACTGAAAGAAAACAAGTGCGACATTTTTCATATATTTGTGAAAAATTTCCTTTTATTTCTTTTAAAATATCTCTTACAACAAAAGGATCAATTTAATTTTTATTTATTTATTTTTATAAAAATTGCATATATAATTTGCTCCAGTCTTAATTTTTATCTATATATAGAATTTTAATTATATCAGATAAATTATGTCTAATGTGTTGATAGGAATGCATTCAAAAATTACCTGTAATATACTAGTATATCTAACATCAGTCAGCAAGATAGTGTTTGATGAACAAGTGTATTAATCACTTAATAAATTATGTTGATGACATCTGTTCTTTCTAACTCCTTTTACTTGAAAATTATTATTATTTATATGTAATAATTAGAGATGTAATTGATACAGAAGAAGCAGTATGTAACTATATAAACAGCTTTTGAATTAAATAATTGGCCATTATGTCCAAAATAAAAAAAATAGATAGATAGATAGATAGATCGGGTCTTTCCGAAGCTTTTATTTAACGAAATAAAAAAAAATTCTGGAATCTGCAGGACTCATAATATACCTAGGTACTAGTATTATTCAGAAATTTCTGGTGGGTGTGTGTGTTTGTGTGTGTGTGGGGGGACTACCTATTTATTATTGTCAAGTTGCGAATTAAATACAGAAAGAGATATGGTAAGAAATTGAATATATAGAAAGTGAGAGATGTTTTTAAAGTTAAGAATTCAATGTACGAAAGAGAGAGATTAATACTCTTGAGTTGATCGAGAGAGTTAGAAAGAGCAAGAGAGGGGGAACTGAACATATTGAGAGAGAGAGAGAGTTATCACCATTATTCCACTGCACTCCACCCTGACTGCAGAAATTCACATCCTAATGAGACAAAGTTTGTCAGTTAATGGTTATCTTCTGTGACTGGTTTCTTACTTCAATATGTTCACTTCGTAACTTGTTCATGTTTAAAAAGAATAACCTTTACCATAATATTTTTGTTTTGTTTTAAACATATACTTTACCAATTCTTTTTCATTAAGTAATGAAATTATTCAAAATCCCGATATCATCATGTTTCAGTTCCATATATGTCAATTTCAAAGACACTAAAATGTGCTCTCTCTCTCTCTCTCTCTCTCTCTCTCTCTCTCTCTCTCTCTCTCGCTTCATTTGCATGCATCTATGCATAACACTACCCCCAATGAAAAAAAAATAAAATAAAATAAAATAAATAATAAGATATATGACATGCTTAGAACATTATTTTGTGATTACTTTTATATTATTATTTTGTCATTTCTTTTATACTAATGTATGTTTTAATATTAAAATTGTCTCTTAAAAAACTCACTTTTATTTCCAACACTCAGGGTTAGGTAATCATTTTAACATGTTATTTGATTCCATAGTGATCTCCTACTTCTACCTAGATAAGGAACTGCACATCAAAGTCAAAAGCCACGCGGGAAATCACCTGGAATCTTTAATCAAACCAGTGCCGCTGTATACAATTAACTAATACCGTTAATTACTTTATGCTTACTGTCGATCTAATTAAAACACCGGTTGTTTACTTGTACGGTGAAAACTGCACATTCGTTATCTAATTCATTTATGAATTAAGAAACAAGTATTATTAGGAAACTACATATGGCTCCTCATACAAACTTAATGTAGAAATTAGACATTTAGACAGGCGTCATTTATGTCCCCTTTGTCGTATAAACTATATAAATTCAAAATACACTAAAAACAAATCATACTTTTTAACTGAATGAATGTAATAGCCATCGTTCCATAAAAATTGAAAAAAGTTTTTATGAAACATCTTTAAGGATCCTTAAAATTTCAGTTCCATTAAGGATCCTTAAAGCCTTCTTAACGATCCTTAAAGGTGTCCTTAAAGAGTCCTTTAAGGTTCATTAAAGATCCTGAAAGATGGAATGGCTTTAAGGCACCTTTAAGGATCTTTAAAGATCATTAAAGGAGGGGGTTGGTCTTATGTCGGTCTTAGTGTCACTGATGAGGAATGAATTTCCGAAATGTGCACATCTAGCACATCAAAATTTAACTGGTATATGTGTTTTATATTTAAAACTTGTTTATCTCTACGCTTCTTACACTTGCGCGTGTGTAACAAGAAAGTGAGAAAAAACAACGGCCTAACCTGGACTCGAATCGACTTAGCTACCCGGCCACCTACTAATCCCGGTCCGATACATTCCTCCGTTCCTTTTTTCTACTACCTGTACTTCGATTTGAAACTACCAGGTTCCACCCTGGGACCAACCTGTTGGTCTGCCTCTTCCAAGGGTCGGACGAGCGCTTAAATGTAACAGGAAAGAGAAAAATGCGACAGGCAAATCGGGACTCTAACCCGGCCTTTCCCAATACTAGCCGGACGCTCTACTGACAGCTACGCGACCACCTATCAAGCCTGACTCGTTACACGTGTCCATACAATTTTAGAGACCATTTCGGTGGCATAAAATTAGAACACCT
Source organism: Tegillarca granosa (assembly GCA_029721355.1). Lineage (NCBI taxonomy): Eukaryota > Metazoa > Mollusca > Bivalvia > Arcoida > Arcidae > Tegillarca > Tegillarca granosa. The sequence goes on from CM056597.1 coordinate 24,379,013, forward strand.
GCCTCGAAAGGGGGAAATCGTCTGTTGGGACAAAGCTCATACATTTAACTTTAAATTTTAAGATACCACTTCGCTTTGCATGAAAAGGAAAAGTATCGAATAGTTCACCCGTTATCAGGATAATAAGTTGGGGGATTTGTATGTTTGTATGGGGAATTCTGACTCGTTGAGCTAGCAAAAGTGGCCCTAAGTGCGTGCTAGTACGCGGCAGACCATAATACACACTTGCACGACTAAACGGATTTATCCTTAGATAAAAAAAAAACAACCTTTTTCTAACTGAAAAATCTTGAATCAACGTTAAATAAATTACAACAACAATATTCAATTTTATAGCATATAAAGCAACATACTAAAGCATTTAAAATACATTGCAGTTTAGCCGCTGAAGTCATTCACGGACGAAAAAAATACATGCTAAATGTTATTCTAAAAAAAAAACGGTAAATATTCTGATGATACTAATAATCAATGAAACATTGTCATATTTAGTTTTTCCCTTTTAACAATATGCAGATATTATTATTCATAAATCTTAATTGCAATTTTGTCTGCACAAACCTTAAAATCAAAAACACATAGAAATCTTAGGTATTTGCAACAATATTTTAATGTTATATTAAACAAAATGTAAGCCATTAAAATAAGAAAATTAAAAAGAAAAACTAAATTATATTTCTTTAACTAGAAAATTGCCTGAGAGAGAGGGGTTTAACTAATGAAGATTAATTATTCCGCATTCCGCCATTCATCTCATTCTTGGAACGCATGATCCAAAAGCTTAAAAAGTAAAAATAAGAGCATAAGATATTTCATGTTTCAATTTTTCATTGCCATGTCCTTCGTATTAAAATGTTTGATATGTGGCTTCTTTGATACTTTCCGACATTAACAGTTGCTTATTTAACTTTGTTAGGATGCACACAGTACTTCAGGTATCTATCTCAACCTTCAGATACCTCGCATTCAGAATAACCAATCAAATATATGATCTTGATAAAAATAAGGCAATTAACACCTTTCACACTTTCATCAAAAGTTCAAAATAATCAATATGATGCTCTATTTGTTTTTATATATCTCTTACCTTCTCTTGCTTCTACGTCAGTTTAACATCAATCGAAGCAATATTTATAGTAAAAAAAGATACAAATGTTCTTGACAATACTGTCATCGGCGACAAATTGTGCCCATATGTAATGTTCCTTTTTATCGCCCATTTGGCAGGAGAAACAAAAGGCTCCACTCGGTACATATTGTCGCCGGCGGCAATATGTACAGGGTAGACAATATGTACCGTAACAAGCTTTCTATTTTTCAAGACCTTATTCTACTCAAAAATATTTGTAACTAAACTTGCACAAAGTAATTTTCATCAAATAATTTTAGTATTTTTTAATTGACCACACTTAATAAAAATTCTTTTTATACCTATCTAAAATAAGTTTATTAATTTTGACTTGGTTGTAAAACACCATTTAATTCATATTCTTTTTTGGCCACGATAATGGCTTGATATGAAGTCTAACGCTTTCTGATATTAAAGAACACATATTTAAACATTTTTTCTGTAAAAAAGATTTGTTTTCTACTCTTAAATGATGTAAATAAGAAAAAAGTTGTATAACCTTCTTCAGCCATGATGATCTTAAACGATTACAGGTAAGCTGTGTATAGTAAATGCTTCCGCCATGTTTTCCCTTCATACAAGTACAGTATAGTCATACACAATGGTGAATGTTTATTTTAAATATTGCTATAGCAATGTTACGAGTATTGGAGCTTTAATTGACATGACCTACCTTACGCCGTTTTCTGAAAATCATACTGACATATTTGTTTCATACATTTTTTTTAGAATTACTGGAATTCTAATTATAACTTGTTTGTGCTCGTAATATAACTGTTTTGTTTAATTTAATAATTCTCAAGACATTCATTCACTCCAATTAAGGATTTGAACTCCAATAAAGTTGAAGGTGACTTTAATCAAATGCCTTTTGCTTAGATAAATAAACATGCCAATAGATTGTAGAAATAAAATACAATAATTAATATTAAGCAAAGAAAAAAGTTAACCTTAATAGTAAACAATTTTAGTTGCGTTAGCATTTTTTTAGCTATTCGCCAATCAAGCAAGGTTATTAATCTCTTAGTATTATGTTGTAAATAACTTCTGTATAGCTGGCTACCCCATCACCTGCGAAAACTCGCCCGTATATTTACGTTTGATTAAAATCAGACCACGATTGAAGACGGCTTAATTTTGTTTATTCAACCAAACTATTGTATATGAAAAATTAAGTTATACGATGTTCTCTAATGATACCTAACGCATCCGTAGCTCAGTGGTAGCGCGTCCGCCTCAAGGATCCGAACCGCGACCGGATCATACATACGACTTAAAAATTGAAACTTTGCATTTTTGTTTGGCGCTTGGCGTTAAGGGGACAAAGTTTCGACTTTCGGTGCCAGGTTGTGACTGGGTGAGTAGCATGCATACTGATTCATTAAAAAAAATAATGCCCGTGTGCGCTAGTACAACGCATATTATTATACAGTCTCGAACATTTTACGCTTATATGAACTTAATTTTAGATTAATAAACTTGCTTCAGACGTAATTAGCTGAACATTGCAAATATGACGTTAAAATCACATTACTATCAACAACCAATCCTATAGTTTCATGTGCTAAAGATTTATGTTTAGAAATTTGTCAATATATGACCCCTCTTACCAAACTGAATGTCTTTTTGTTACAGAGTACAATGTATTTTATCTATTATAATATTTTTATTTGCGTAAAAATGACAAATCATATTAAAATTATCAAATAAATATAATTACTTAACAAAATAACACTCACACAAACAGGAGGCAGAGTGTTCATTTTCTATGTACTATAATAATTTGACATTTCCGTTTTCAAGCATAAAGGCAAAAAGGCAAGTTTTATATAATTTTTGATTGCGATATTATGTGCGATAAATTCAAAACGTAATGGCCTCACATACACACACACACACACATATATATATATATATATATATATATATATATATATATATATATATATATATATATATGTTTGTGTGTGTGTGTGTGTGTGTGTGTGTGTGTGTGTGATGATTATTTGTTAAACTTGTTGATGAATTTTAAAAACAATTTGTGAAAACATAATTACTCAGAGGAAGAGGTAAGTAGGAACAGAGTAATGACACGGGCAAATGTTGAAGAAATAGAAGCACACATAAATACTCAATAAAAATGCTCGGTCAAAATAATACCCTTAAAATATGAAACAAATAGATATTTGATCGATCTTCTTTTATGCTTTAAATTATTTTACATGTATTTTACGTGTTGATCTAACTGTTATGTAACAACTAAAAAATGCAATATTTGCATATAAACAGTTGGAGTAGACATGCAACTGGTATTGTTTGGTATATATTTATTGAGTCATTTAAAAAAAAAGTGTCGTCACTGGTTTAAAAACATACTGCAATTTTAATAAAACAAATGTATTTGTTTATTTTATTTTTATTATTTATTTTTTTAATATTTTTTATTGGTTAACCTAGTCAAAGGATTCTTGTTATGGAGATCAATTTTATGAAGATCTTTCAGAACTACTGGATAATTTACAACTCCTATCAAACCTATATACTAGAAAATAATAATAATACTCTCTGTGAGCCCTTTGTCCTTTTAGTAGCTGCAATTATAAGGTGGCTTTTTTTATCCACAAGTTAATAACACCAATATAATCTTTTCTTTACAATTTAAGATCAACTAGAACACGTAAAAAAGCCAAATTTTTTATTCACACAAAACAATTAGCTATCTACAAGTCATGTTGTTTGCAGAAAATTAAGAACTTAAATTGATTTTTTTTAGCAAAAGAAATCCCAATCTTTTAGTGTCTTATTTTAAGGCAGTGTCTTTCAAAACTTCTTTCTGTGGCCACTTCTGTATTTATGATTAAATTTATGAAAAATTGTCAGTCGATCTGTGAATTTTTAATCTCTCTCTCCCTCTCTATCTTTTTCTCTCTCTCTATCTCTATCTCTCTCTCTCTCTCAACCTCAAAAATATTTTCATGGCTCATCTGTTGAATCATGTTTGTTTTTCTTAAATCTTGTAAATAAGTTAATTTTTTTTTTTAAATATTATTGGATTTAATATGTCATTTATTAAATTACTTCAAGAGTACAGCCCCTATATCATGAAAAGTTTTTAATGTTTTTAAGTACCCAACTAATCCACAATTAAGACAGTCTTCAATACAGCTTTATACCCATAAATTATCATCCGTTTTGAATTTTAAATATGAAGGTGTTTGCATAATCTGCATATATTTTTTCATTATTAAGTTCATCCCAATTCTGTCGTTTATTTCGTTTTTTTTTTAGAATTCAAAAATTTTATCATCCATCTTTATCACAATTAAGAGTCACTAAATACAAAAAGTCTCAATCAAATTTTTAAATATAAAGAAATTTTAACACCGTAATCAGAGACCAAAACAAAGCCATTCAGTAAGCAATCCATTAATTTTACATTGATGAATTTAGGAAAATGGAGAATTTAAAGACCAGTTTTCTTAATTATGTTGAAAATCTTAAGTACAAAGCTTTTTGAGAAATAAAACAATTTGCAGAATATATATACAAATTAAACCATTTTTAGTATTTAGTGCTAGTTTTTTAACGAAAAACTAATGTAAATAACCATTTACAATCGTTAATACTGAAAATAAAATATATTTGGAGTACACATCTATTGAGTGTAGAAAAATATTTAGAATATTAAAACAAATCTGAAATACTAGTTTAATTATTTAATTGGTTTTTATGTTAAAAATTGATCATTTTATCTTTATAGATGAAGCTAGCTAGACAGGAGATGCTTTCCCTTCCGGGAAACCCGGCCACATTCCTTTGATGGAAGTTCATGTTAATTACTAAATCGGCAAGTTTTGAAAGTTTTAACTTTGTTTTTGGGATTGTGATTTGGACAAGGACTGGTATGTTTGTGTTTTATTAATAAAAGTTATCCATGGTCCAATTACAAGTAAAACAAGTATTTAATTCTTGTTACAAACGTGCTGTTGTTTATTTATTTTTTCTTATTGATTTTTATTGGTTCTCGAATTTGTGGGTAATCATTTTGTTTTATAACAAATTTAAAAGACAAACTTTACACAAGAATTTTCACTTTTTCGCTAATTTTGTTAAAAGGAGTAGATATGATAAGGGTGATATTTTACCCCCATTTTTTTCATCATAAATATTTAAAATATATACATGTATTATACATTGATGGAATCGGCATATATTGACCTTTTTACCTGTGAATATTCTGTTGCAATAACGGTTGTATATTGTAAGATATTTAAAGTTAAAAATGGCAAAAAACGGCCTAAAACAATATTTTGCTAATTTTGCCACTCATTTATTTACAAATTTGCTATGAGCGAGGTTGAGAACAATTTTTATATTAATACCAGGTGTGTATGTTAGTAACATGTATTTTATCTTAAAAGGAAAAACTTGTTCTCGACCTCGCTCATAGCTAACGAAACAAAACGTGTAGATTTTTTTCATCGTATTTTTGCATGGAACTTACTTTCGGTTTCACACTGCATGGCACAAACTTCCCTGTACAGCTTTTGTTTTTGAACCTCTTCCCCTAAAAAGCGAAACGATTCCAGATTCATGATTATAAAATAAATGTCTCTAATACTTCAATGTAATTTGGTGTTTTATATCTCTGTGAAATAGACTATATATTTACAATGCGGTAACCAAAGAAACAATGTAAGGTTCATTAAGGACTCGTCGGATCACTCAAAATGGAAGCCCCCTGTTTTATCCAAAACATTCCGTAATCGACAACAACTTGGAAATTGCAATGGGACAGCAAGAAATGTAAGTAAAAAAAGTCATAAAAATGAACATCATATTTACATTTTTATATTATATTAATATAAAATAATAATAAACATAAACCTTGGAGACCATTGCGATCATGACATGACCTTTGCTGCTGCTTTTGCAGTGCAGAGATGGGTTCATTTGATAGGCCCTAATGTTGATATATCCGAAATAACACCACTGTCTATTATTTATTATTTCATATGCCCTACACACGTATTTTTCATTAATTCAGATTCATGTATTTTGTCTGTTTGAGACTTATAACTTATTCCGACAGCGATATCGTCTGCTGCATCGTGACATGCACAGAGCACACCAGACTACAGATGGTATATTTGTTTAGATCTATATATCGTGTTGATCATTCTAAAAACTGATTTTTTAAATTTATTTTTTGTTATATATATATATATATATATATATATATATATATATATGTATGTATATATATGTTCTCCTAATCATTTTGTTTCTAAGTTTTCACAATAATAGTAAAAAGTAACCCCCAGGAATACCCCATCAATTTGTTTACATAAAGATGGCGCTGTTAACTTTTGCAATGATGAACATTTATGAGTAACATTTTACAACACTTCTATAGTCTGTTTCCGTAGCGTTAAATGGTTAGTCCCACAACCTGCGGATCACAGCGAACATTATTTATTTCTTTTTATTTGCTTTGTTTTTAATCTATTATTTTTTTATTTATTTTACACGTAATTACAATTCTATCTTTTTATTCTGTTTCAGTTTTACAGGATGTCAAAAACCATTCGATGCGCTCTCTGTAATAAAATTAGTAAACCAAATTCAAGGAAATGTATGGTCAGGGGGAATCAAAAAGCACCTGCAAAGATGTATGTCTAGAAAACTAACATCTGAAGATATTGTATGTTCTGGATGCACGGCCCGATATTATAAGTCTTTAAAGATAAAAACAACAAACAGCAACAACAGCTTTCCATCTTCAACATCAAGTGATCCAAATTACCAAGTACCAACTGAAAACAGCCAATCAATACAGAGTCCAAAATCAATCCATCTAAATATAAGATCAACACCTAGAAGTCATAAATATTGCGTCGAGTGTCAGAAATATGGAAATGCTAGATATCGCCTCATATCAATACCAGCAAAGGCAAGACCACAAGCTTTTATTGAAAAGGGAATATTCATCGATCATTTCAACAGATGCTGCGCTACACATATACAAGATTCATTCTTTAATACAATATCCCTCAACTTATTGAAAGGAACAATGATATCGGATTTATTATCCAGGACAGACATCACAGACCTTCTCAACAATGTCAGATCTTTTATGAAAACATCGTTTCACCTGAACTTCGACTTGCCGTAAATGCTATCTGAAGATGCCTATATAGAACTCACAGGTCTTACCAAGGAACAATTCTCCGATCTCAGCACATATTTAACATCAATAAGAAGCACAGCTGTCAGGTCCATACGTACGTGTCTTGCCGTTCTATTAGCAAAAATCAAAACTGGATTATCAAATAAACTTTTGGCGATCTTATTTGGACTTAAAAAATCACAAATACAAAGATGTGTTCACAGTGCGAGAACAGCTTTAATCGATAACTTTGTGCCACACCATCTAAGATTTGGTCATATAACACATGAAGATTTTGTTAAAGAGCACACAACTAATACAGCAAAGACTCTTTTTTTCATCTGGATCTGGAAATGAAGCTATTGTTATACTTCATGGTGCATATATCTATATCCAGAAGAGTTCCAGCTACCAGTTTCAACGCCGCTCTTTCAGTCTTCGTAAACATCGTCCATTAGTTAAACCATTGGTGATAGTTGGCTCCAAAGGCTACATTCTGAGCGTGTTAGGTCAATACTTGGCTGACGGGAAAACCAACGATGCTGCAATTATGAAGCATATGTTTGACAATAACATTGAGAGCATCAGCGACTGGTTTAATGAGCATGACGTGTGCATCGTAGACAGAGGTTTTAGAGATGCTGTAACTTTTCTTGAAACGAAAGGTTACCATGTCGAGATGCCTGCATATTTAAATAAGGGAACCAAACAACATTCTACTGAGGATGCAAATAATTCTAGATTGGTCAACAAAGTAAGATGGATTGTTGAGGGAGTAAATGGTCGAATAAAGCAGTTCAAGATGATGGAAAAAGTTATGCCAAATCAGTATATTTCATGTATAAGGGACTTTGTTCGCATAATTTATGCCATTTTAAACAAATATAAGAAACCCCTTGCTACATCTGATGCGTCAACAGAGGAGCTGGCACGTAAGATGATGTTGAAAGCTTCAGAAGGGAACCATTTGCTAACTACATAAAACCAGCATCTCTGCTTCGAGTGACATGTTTAATGATTTCCCTGTACTCTCCAATGAAGATTTGAGAAACATAACATTTGGTGTTTACCAAATAAAGCAGGCACCATTTTATGTCAGAGAACATACTTCAGATGATGGTGATTAAGAACTGTTCTTTTGCAAAGATGATGCCAACTTATTAAAAGTGAAAATACAGTCACGCCATTCAAATAGTGTCATTCACTCTATCTGGATTCAATATTCATCGGCGTTGGAGGATAGTGAACCCATTAAAGGATGGTATTGTACCTGCAAAGCTGGGTTGTCGAGGGTTGTCGGATTTTGCTCTCACATTGCAAGTGTCTTATGGTATATGGGTTTCAGTAGACATCAGTCAACAGAATACGGTAAACGACAGCAGATTGGACATATATAAGACGCTGCAGATATGCAAGAAACTGACAGTGAAAGTTCAGACGATTCGACCACAGAAGAATAGATGTCTTATACTCAGAAGAAGATATAATTTACTTTACACACAAGCTATGATTGTTACATTTGTAACTTTCTGTACAGAAGTCTTCATTAGACAAATAACTCCATCTAAATCTTATTATTTCACTATATCAAAGTTATCATAATTTTTATTACTCATGATATTAACAGATCTGATTGTAGGCCAGTTTCTGACTTTACCAAAATTTGTTCACGTGAATCTAACGTGAAAAATTTTCACATGAATTTCATGTTAATTTTACATGGAATTCACGTTAAAATAACGCGATCTCAACGTGAAAACGACATGAAATTCACGTGAGTTTCATGTGAAATACAAATCACGTGAATTTCTAATTTTTTGTAGAAATTCAAGCAAAGTAACAAAGTAGATCAGGTTTGAAACGTTATTGCTCGTAAAAATAACGTGAATTTGACATGAAAGTTTTCAAGTGATTTTCACGTTTTTGCTCGTTTCATGTGAATCTCGCGTGAAAATTTTCACATGAAATTAACGTTATTTAACGTGAACTAACGTTGAAAGAATTTTGCTGTGTATGATAAGTTTGTTTCAGAGACCACAAAGCTATTTGAAAAAAACCTGTTTAAAAGCAATATTCAAAATTATCAGTTGTAAGGCTACAAATTATTTTATGACAGTATTTTCGAAGAAAACATTTTTTGTCGTACGTTGTTCAGTCACATAATTCCATACGTAATAGGTATAGTTTCTTTTGTGTATGACTTATGTTGCATGCTGGGGAATGGTCTACGTCCACTCTTTTTATGTTTCAGTAGCCGAATAGTGAATATTCGCATATTGTAATTATGTTCCAAAGGTTTGAAGGCACATTTTGATATATTTTCAATAGTTACAATGAATATTTCCGATACTATATATATGTACATCTGAAACCGGTCAACTAAGTCTGGCATTAATTAATCTATTTTTCTAGTAAATGTTCCCATTTGTTAATTAAACTCAATGCTATTTGACTTTCTTATTCCCTTGGGATGGGGGTATAGTGTTTGGTCGGTCTGTCCGTTCGTTCGTCTTTTGTTTAGCTTCATTGCTTGTGGTACATTTTTTAGAGGAGTGCAGTTAACTTAATACATGAATGCATCTACATTCTAGTAACATAAGAAATATAAAATGTCACTGTGTATCTTTAGTGACTTTGGTGTATACAGTTTTCTTTAGCTCATGCAGTATTATCTTTCGAAGGTCGATGTATTGTAATATTCCAGAATCTCATCTTTCCATTCCTGAGGATAAAAAAGCTACATCAGTAAGCAATCTGGCCTGTCAAAATAATTAAGGTCATGTGACAAAGATTTCATTTCTTGAATTTGTTTTAAGATTTCTTCAAAGGACACATACTTTTTTTATAAGAGATAGAGACTGAGTGGTACAACTATATGATTTATTAAGAAATCTAGAATGCCAAAATAAATACATGGCACAGTGATCACAATTTCAAGCTAGAATGACCTGGGTTAAGTCCTGCATTTAGTTATCTTCTCAAGACTGATCAGAGACATACTGATTACCTCTATATGAGCATTAATCAGTAATATCGAGATTTATGATTGAACAGCTTCAATTTTTGGTATTTAGATCTCAAATAATTAAAGATGCTATCAATTTAATTGGTGCAGCCTATTAGTGATGTATTATACATCGTATGAAATTCGCCTTTCTTTTAAAAACTTGTGTTTTTCATGTAAAAAAACCTCTTTTGTCAAAGATTCGCATTGCTTTGGTGATGCACATTTGCTTGTTGTTAATTATATATAACTTGTTGAGTTTCCTTGCGTTTTGATAACTTTGAATATATTTATTTCATGGTCTGAGCACACAATAACATTGTCGCGTTACACCTCACTTTTTTAATTTATATTCAGGTAAAGCTAAAAGCAAGTTAAGTATGTAATCACTGAAATGTTTAAGTGTTACTTACTCATGAACGTAACATGTGGAAATATGTGTGTCATGATTATTATTGTATTATTACAGTCAATTTTAAAGAGATTTGACCATTTATAACTTTAAAACGAAAATGTCAGCTTTACTTTATTATATAAATGTAACGCTTTACATATAAAGCGTGAACTTCCAGACATCTGGAAGTGAGATTAGGTGCTCCGGAAGAATGAGCATCTCCTGCTTCGCATCCGGCACTCGTCACGCATTTATAATAAATGTATAAAAGAGTGGTGATAGGAAAAAGCATACTACTAAATGGTGTCAAACATATCTGTACTAAGTACAGATACGTCATTAGACGGGATTCAACCTGACCGTTATCGGCAGGTGACCGTTAAGCCCAGGTGACCACTAAAGCAGTTTTTACTGTATATATATATATATATATATATATATATATATATATATATATATAAGATGAAATTATTAAAATTTTTATTGACATATTTTTTCACTGATTATAACAGGCATTTATAGATAAGTAAGTTTATATTGGATCATTCAATATCCCGTCATCGTGTGTTCTGACAACCAGGTATAACCTAATCATCTCCCTTTTTTATCAAGAGATTGTTCTAAATCATCTGTCTTCATTTGAATGATTTATTTACATATCAGTTCGAAATTATATTGAGTTTTAATATCTACCTAAATTATCACTATGAAGATTAACCACATATACAAATAAAGGAAAAGATATACATGTACGTATATATATATATATATATATCTCTCTTTCTTATCTAGAGAGTGTTCTTAATCATCTGTCTTCATTTGAATGACTTAATTACATATCAGTTCGAAATTGTATATATATATATATATATATATATATATATATATATATATATATATATATATATATATATATATATATATGTATATAAAATATTACATAATATAGATTGAAACAACATATTGTGTTCGTTGTGCTAAACTATTGTTCAATTTCGACAATCTTTTGTACTTTGTTGATTTAAGGCGGACCAACTTGGACATACCTATTATCGATCCTAATAATTATTAGTTAAATTTGGTATACGCCAGCTCGGGCACATAACATGAAGTTACACTCGTAAAATTAAACCGATGTTGTGGAAGAGTGTCTAGATCAGACAAGTTGCTGTATAGGTAGCAACACCTGCCATGTATGGAGTCAAAATTGAAAATGAAAAAATCGTGAAACTACAGGATGTTAAATAGAAATAATCTTTATTTAATGTCGAATTTAAGTAACAGGCAACTTAAGATCTGTTGAGCTTTAAAAGTCGATTAAACATTGATAGCATAGCACTGAAACGAAGATAGGAAATCATTGCATCAGATATTTTTATAGCACAAAAAACACTGGGTTAAATAAAAAACTTTAAAAAGAAGAAAACAGTATTTAAAAAAAAAATTGGAAAATTAACATGAAAAGCATCACACAAAAAAATGTTTAGAGGAAAACATTGCATAAAATGTATTTAAAAGTTAAATGCACAAAAATGAAAGCACTGGGCTAAATAAGATAGAAATAACAATACGGAGAAAGATAAACCAAAATAAAAAAAGGCAATTTGATGCAGCAAACAAAATTTACAGTTATCTGCATGCCACATAGTGACATGAACTACCAGACCACTGATTTATGAAACTCTTAAATTGATGGAGAGACAAGTATTGTTATAGTGGTCTGGCAGCTCATTCCACTGCCTATCCTCAGAAAACTACAGAGAATTTATCCTTACCTTGTTGTGATTCCTGAAATTTTTCGGTACCTAAAAGAAGAAAATGTTTTTTTATTTGAATAATATCTTGGAGAAAAAAGGACACTTTATAATTTAGATTTAATGAATAAAATTAATTTTCATATAATGTGACATGGTCTCTCATATATAAGCGTAGAACTCTTTTATGGATTTTTTCTTTTTCATTGTGTTGCCTTTATCACAGAAAAGCCATGTAGGGGACAGTAATTAAAATTTAAATAATATACATGACTTAAACAACAATCATAATCACATTGAAAATGTTTAATTGTAAATTGGCATTAAATGTGTACATATGGCATTGAACATAACATTTTCTTTTTGTCAAATTGACGTCATTTAGGTTTGGAATTCCATGTGAAGCATGCTGGTCCTTTTACAAGATTATTGAATTAAAAATAACAAAACAAATGCCCTGGCAATAACAGTGTGTTATCATATTTGGTGATTACTAAGTCAAAGTTGTTTATAAAGTTATTCATGAAAAGTTCGTTTTTACCTTAGCTGTTTTGACTAGCCCGTTATTTAAAGCTGCATTAAGTTTTCCAAGGGAAACATTGAAACTGTGTTCATCTAATAAATAATGTTCATTATGAACAATGTTGCATTTGGTTCAACGATAGAAGCTCGAATAAAAACAGAAACAACAATAATTTCGCAGCGACATGTAGCATGTGGGATTTAATATGAGAGCATGGCTACGTCATAAAAACCAGGTCATTTAAACACAACCTACAAAACGGTGAAATGCGATAAATTAAACATAGAACTTCATTGAATTTTTCAATTTTTCATACAGAACATCTATGCGAATACATATGGATATAATTGGCGGCAATTAATACAATTTGTCAGGTTTCACTTTCGATTGATTGGAGTTTCCGTACATCCGTGCGCATGCTCCCGGCTAATAAAAACAATCGTTAAACATTGACCAACCGGTTAGAAGATTTCGTTTATTTTTAGCTATTAGGAATGAAATTTTAGAAAACGAATCTCGCGAATCGTAATTAGAAGTTATTTATTTTAAAAAATATATATATTTAGAAAATTAAACAAAAATTCAGAAAATTGAAAAAACTTAATGTAGCTTTAATCATTTGCGGCTGTTTATACTGATTTCAATGCTCATGATTTCAGAATGACTGCCTTGAAGAATTTTTTCCTATTTCAGTCTAAATGTACACATAGTAGCTATAAATGAATCAGGATAATCCTAAAAACGCTCGCTCGAGACGTATCCTCCTGTCGCAAATATTCGTGGTACTAACAGTTCGTTGCTAAATTCAATGGTTAATCGTAAGTAAATAGTAAAGAAGTAAATCCCGTTTAACATTTCTTGCACTTTGCTTTACAATGAAGAAAATTTAGTTGTTTTCATCGGAATTTACCGAAAAACATCGTTTGTAAACATAACCCTTTCGGCAGACGCCATTTTGGAAACACGTGGCCGAAATCTCGTGGGAAGTCTCTCGGATCACGAGATTTCTCCTGGTTAGGGCTAACAACACTAATTGTCTCAAAAATTTATATATAAATAGTCCAGTTTACATTAACAACGCAAATTTTTGGATTATTATTGATTACACAATTATAACAAGGATTAAAAATGATTAGGCATTTCCGGTATGACATGTGGAATTCACGTCATTTTACATCATATTATATAGAGAAAAATGCATGAATTTTACTAAATATAGCGTAAGAGACACACAATTTTGATGACACTCAAAACTAGTATTTCTTGACACAAAAGTTTCAGATATTGATCGTGTATATAGGCCAGACTCTCTTCTTCCAGAAGACATAGATTACATCGTTATTTATTTTACTTGTGATTAGAAATAAAGATATAACTGCAAGAATACTTTGGCAATAGTGAAATCTGTCAAAAATTTAAACTTTTGATATTTTTATATTTTTATATTTTATTACTAGTTTAAGGCATATTTTAAAATATTCTAACTAAGTATGGAAAGTTTAACACTTTGGGTGCTTTTTTGACTTTGAGTGTGGGCAGTGATATACTTCCTGTAAATGATATCCGGTGTAAACAATCTGCCATGAATTTGACCCTACCACGAATTTAGGTGTCTTGAGGATATTCCTAAATTAGTTGTGCCAGTAGTCTAGAATGATCCTAAAACGCTCACTCGAGACGTATTCTAACATAATTTGTGCTAATAGTCTAGGATGATCCTAAAAATGCTCTCGAGATACGTATTCTAAGATAAGTTGTGCTAATAGTCTTGAATGATACTAATAAACGCTCGCTCGAGACGTATTTATGCCAATAGTCTATGATGATCCTAATTAATGCCCGCACAAGACGTATTCTCATTTAAGTTGTGCCAATAGTCTTCAAAATCATTCAGGATATCCTAAAAAACGCTGGCTTGAGACGTATACTAGCATTATTTGTGCCAATAGTCTACAATGATCCTAACAAAGGCTCGCTCGAGACGTTTTCTAGCATAAGTTGATCCAATAGTGTACGGTGATCCTAACAAACGCCCGTTCGAGACGTATTCTAGCATAAGTTGCGCCAATAGTCTAGGGTGATCCTAAAAAACGCTCGCTCGAGAAGTATTCTAGCATAAGATGTGCCAATAGTCTATAAGATCATTCATGATGATGCTAACAAATGCTTGCTCGAGACTCATTAACACGTGACTGAATTTTGGGTACATTTTTTCCGGTTTTTTTTACATACAATGAACTGCTAGGTATTGTTTTTTTTATTGTAAATTGAAGTTTTCCACCAAAAATATTATTTTAGATTCTTTTAGGTTTTTCAATTAAAGAGATTAAAAAACGTTATCAATTTATTCTATTCAATTAAACATTCGCCGGAAACATCGCTGTTGTGATGGCTGCACAGTGAATCCGAGTGACAGAAATTCAATATTTTTTTCATTAATAAGATTTATTTTTGTATATTTTGTGTAATAGTAATAAAATAGTTCAAATAAAAAAAATTAAAAACAAGCAGTCCAAAGACAATTAAAGATGTATATTCTATTTTACGATACCCCTAATAAGAACCTTCGTGTTATTGCACTCGATTAAAAATATCCAAAAAAAATTTTTTAACTCTAATTTTGATCTTGAAATGTTATATAATCTATTCATTTAAAACAATTAAATTATGTATAAACTCGAAAATATACGTAAAAATGTTAAAATTACGACCAATTACTATCACTTTGCAGTCGATTGTTGTGGATTTTTTTGTTATGCCCTAAATTCGAGGCCGGTCACTTTTGGCACAGCCGGTAATAATTCAATCTTTAACAAAAATAATTAACAAATCAGTCCAAAGCTTAATTTTTCTCGATAAATTTAAGTTTGCCCAAGTAACTCCAAACATAATAAAAATAATATGTTGGATAAAAGCAAGTATCGGCCGGTCAGTATACTCCCCACCATTTCTAAACTGAAAAAGCTATAAACAGTCAACTGTCAGTCTATTTTGACCAGCATCATTGTCACTCCTACCTGTCAGCTTTTAGACCAGGCTATGGCTGCCAAACTACTCTCATAAGAATCATCGAGGACGCGCGTTAGGTTTAGAAGATAATAAGTATATCGCCGCAATCTTGATGGATTTATCAAAAGCTTTTGACTGTTTTCTCCAGGACCTCCTTCTTTTAAAACTTTAGACGTATAGTCTGGTCTGTCAGAGTCATGAAATTTCACACATTAGATATATGCCGTGCATGTGTTAAACATGGCGTAGACTTGTTAATCTAAGGAGTTCTGCTTAAGACATGATATATTTTATAAAGGGTGTATTTTTAATAAGTGTAATGAATTTCCGAAATGTGCAAATCTGGCACATCAAAATTTAAATGGTATTTCCGTTTTATAATTACTACCCCAAAGCGGGTACGGCTGCTGGTCGAGGTAAACTCCCCGAATGTATCCATAACTCAGTAGGCAGTACTTTGTGCTGTCAGAGAATGTACGATTCATCAAAATTTTCAGCCGTCTTAAATTTTGAATTTTATTCAAAACTAAGGTTTGTTCCCTCATGCAAAGCATTCTTTAGCCGAATTGGCATTTATATTATTTTGGAACTTTAGGTTCATTAATTTTCAACTGTTTGGCTCATGTTTTTTAACTATCAAATTTTTCGGTCTTAGTTTCACTGATGAGGAATGAATTTCCGAAATGTGCACATTTGGCACATCAAAATTTAACTGGTATTTGTGTTATATATTTAAACCTTGTTTATTCCCTAGGTTCCTGACACTTAGGCGCGTGTAATAGGAAAGGGAAAAATACAGCGGCCTAACCTGGACTCGAATCTACTTAGCTTCCCCACCATCTATTAATCCCGGCCCGATACATTCCTCCGTTCCTTTTTTCTACTGCCTGTACTTTGAATTGAAACTACCAGGTTCCACCCTGGGACCAACCTGTTGGTCAGCCATTTCCAAGTCGGACTCGTCGCACGAGCGCTTAAATGTAACAGCAAATAGAAAAATGCGGCAGGCAAACCGGGACTCTAACCCGGGCTTTTCACAGTACTAGCCGGACGCTCTATTGACTGTGCTACGCGACCACCTATCAAGCCCGGCTCGTTACACATATCCATACAATTTTAGAGACCTTCTCGGTGGCATAAAATTAGAACACCTGCCTTGAAAGCGGGAAATCGTCAGTTAGACACAGCTCATACTTTTCACTTGAAATTTTTAGATACCACTCCTTCGCTTGGCATGAAAAGGAAGAGTATCGAATAATCCACAAGCTATAAGGATAATTAGCTGGAGGATTTGTATGCTTGTATCGGGAATACTGACTCGTTGAACTAGCAAAAGTCGCCCTAAGTGCGAGCTAGTACGCGGCAGACCATAATACACACTTCCTAATCGCACGAATACACGGACTTATAAAGGAACATACTAAATCATGTAAAATACATTGTAGATTATGACTGAAGTAAGTCAGAGACGGAAAACTACATGCTAAATATTATTCTCCACAAAAAAAACGGTAAATATTCTGATGATAATAATAATCAATGAAACATTGTCATAATAATGTTTGATTTTTAACAATATGAAGATATTTTTATTCATAAATCTTATTTGCAATTTTTTCTGCCTAAAACTTAAAATCAAATACACGTAGAAATCTTTGGTATTTGCATATTTGGTATTTAAATAATATATTTAAATGAAACGTATTGCATCTAAATGAGAAAATTAAAAAGAAAAACCAAATGATATTTCTTTAACTAGAAAATTGCCTGAGAGAGAGAGAGAGGGGTGTTAACTAATGAAGCTTAATTAACCGCATTCCGCAATTAATCTAATTTTTTGAACGCATGATCCAACAGCATCACAAAAGTAAAGATAAGAACATAAGATATTTCATGTTTCAATTGTTCAATGCCATTTCCTTCGTATTAAAATAACATAGTTTGATATGTGGCTTCTTTGATGCTTTCCGAAACTAACATTTGCTTATTGAACTTTTTTAGGATGCAAACAGTACTTCAGGTATCTATCTCAACGTTCAGATACCTGGCATTCAGAATAACCAATAAATAATTTAAATTTATAATCTTGATAAAAATAAGGCAATTAACACCCGTCCCACTTCCATCAAAAGTTCAAAATAATAAATATGATGCTCTATTTGTTTTTATATATCTCTTACCTTCTCTTGCTTCTACGTCAGATAAACATCAATCGAAGCAATATTTATAGTAAAAAGATACAAATGTTATTGACAATACTGTCATCGGCGACAAATTGTGCCTATATGTAATGTTCCTTTTTATCGCCCATTTGGCAGGAGAAATAAAAGGCTCCACTCGGTACATATTGTCGCCGTCGGCAATATGTACAGGGAAGACAATATGTACCGTAACAAGCTTTCTATTTTTCAAGACCTTATTCTACTCAAAAATATTTGTAACAAAGCACGCGTAAAGTAATTTTCATCAAATAATTTTAGTATTTTTTAATTGACCACACTTAGTAAAAATTCTTTTTATACCTATCTAAAATAAGTTTAATAATTTTAATTTGGTTGTAAAACGTAATTTAATTCACATTCTTTTTGGCCAAGATTATGGCTTGATATAAAGTCTAACTCTTTCTGATATTAAAGAACATACATTTAAACATTAAATATATAACAAATACCTGCTAAATTTACATGTGCCAGATGTGCACATTTCGGAAAATCATTCCTCATCAGTGACACTAGGGGCCGAAAAAGTTGACAGATTAAAAAACATACGCCAAACAGTTGCAAATTAATGAATCTAAAGTTACAAAAATATGTGAATCCAAATCCAGCTAAGGAATGTTTTGCAGGAGGACGTAAATAAGAAAAAAGTTGTATTACCGTCTTCAGCCATGATGATCTTAAACGATTACAGGTTAGCTGTGTATAGTAAATACGTCCGCCATGTTTTCCTTACATACAAGTACAGTATAGTCATACACAATGGTGAATGTTTATTTTAAATATTGCTATAGCAATGTTACGGGTATTGCAGCTTTAATTGACATGACCTACTTACACCGTTTTCTGAAAATCATACTGACATATTTATTTCATACAATTTTTTTTAGAATTACTGTTTTAATTTCATATTTTATATAACAAAATATTTTCATGGCTAATTTCTTGAATCATTTTGTTTTTTTTTAAATCTTGTAAATCTTTTAGTTTTTTCATAAATATTAATGGATTTAATGTGTCATTTATGAAATCACTTCAAGCGTACAGCCCCTATATCATGAAAAGTTTTAAATGTTTTATAGTACCCAACTAAACAACAATTAAGACAGTCTTCGATACAGCTTAACACCCATTATTATCATCCTTTTTGAATTTTAAATATTAAAGTGTTTGCTCTATCTGCATATATTTTCATTTGAAATTCACCCCAATTCTGTCGTTTATTTTGTTTTTGTTTTAGAATTCAAAAAAATCTTTTTATTCGTCTTTATCTCAATTAAGAGTCACTAAATACTAAAAGTCTCAATCAAAGTTTTAAATATAAAGCAATTTTAATAACTTATTTAGAAACCAAAACAAAGACATTCAATAAGCAATCCATTAATTTTACATTAATGTATTTAGGAAAAATGGAGAATTTAAAGACCAGTTTTCTTAATTATGTTGAAAATCTTAAGTAAATAGCTTTTTGAGAAAAGAAAACAATATGCAGAATATATATGCAAATTAAACCATTATTAGTGAAAGGCATATGGATAATATTTAAAGCTAGTTTTTTAACGAAAACCTTCTGTAAATTAACATAACAATCGTTAATACTGAAAATAAAATATATTTGGAGTACACATCCATTGAGTAAGGAAAAATATTTAGAATATAAAAAGCAAATTTAAACTACTAGTTAAAATTACTTTATTGGTTTTTATGTTAAAATTTATCTTTTTATCTTTATGGATGAAGCTAGCTAGACAGGAGGTGCTTACCCTTCCGGGGCACCCGGCCTCAGTCCTTTTGATGGAAGTTCACGTAAATTGTTAAATCGGCCAGTTTTCAAAGTTTTTACTTTGTTTTTCCGAATTGTGACTTGGACACGGACTGGTATGTTTTTGTTTTTTATATTATCTGATATAAAAGTTAAAAAAGTTTTTAGAATAACGGAAAGTGTAACTCAGTATTGACAATGGTTTATGTAAATTTGTAGGCAATACAAAAAAAAACACCATTTCTACATGAAATACAACGTAAAAGGTTAGAGAAAATCGTATTTTGTTAAGTGTATGCAAAAAAAAAAAAAAAAAAAAAAAAAAAAAAAAAAAGGAAAAAAAAAAAAGAAAAACCTGACGATCGCAACAATAGGTAGTTATTTATTACATATTTTTGATGTCGGAATGGTCTTTGATAGATGACTGTATTTTCCGTTTCGGAAATCAAAACTTCTGTCTCCCCTCTAAACTTTAAAATTTGACAGATCGTGAGTTATGAAGAAAACTTGACGAATTTGCAATGTCAACACAAACTGAACATCACAAAAGTCGGCTTTGTAATTCAAATTTTAAAATATTTGAAGCACAAAGTGTCTCCTATGACGTAACTCGATGCTGCAAACAAATATATCCACTAGTTATCGTCATTTTAAATATTCGCCGATTTTTTTCGGTCTACACATTAATTTAATTGGAAGAGTAAGTTGTACGACAAAATAGTTAGTGCGTTTTGTAAATGTAATTTGCAAATTTTTTTTTTTGCTTTATTAACATTTCAGGAAAAATAAGCAATCCTAAAGTATAAAAAGGCCCATCTATTAGCCTGAGTAGATATATACGTTAGTACAAGACAACACGTTTCCATAACCAACATACAAACCATCTGTAAAGATACAGAGGTCTTTTAAGATACTATTAAGAGTTCAGATGTCTCTAAAATTAAGAAGTTGCCACTGTCAAACTCTTTTTCTTACCCGCTCGAAACAGTTTTTTCTCCCGAAAAGAAAAGAAAGTTGTTCTCAACTTTTATTATCATGATAAAAGTCCATTTAAATGTTATAAAACTTTTTTTGACAAGGAAAGGTTCCAATTAAAGAAACCACAAAGGATGAGGACTTATTTTATTGAACTTGTTTAATAATAATTACCTTTTTGTTCTATTAAATATATATTTTTTTTATTAAATATTTTGAGGTTTACAGATTTACCATTCAAGCAATGTATCATCCTCTTAGTAAAGGACAGGATATCTCAGCATTTAAGAAAATCTTTATACATGTATCAGCATCAAGGGCGACTCAAGTTGCTTCTTCAGTCACTGTTGCATATTATCCAACACTGTGCTTGTGTGATCAGAATCTATAGTTTTTTAATATTTATTCAATCAAAAGAATAGCAGAGGAATCCAATTTAAAGTCTAAAGGTGATTAAATTTAGATATTGTCAACTTGACGGCTAAATTTACTTCTTCCACAAATAAACAATCAACAATCAGACATCAAGTTTTAAACCGCAAACATTTAGCAATTTGTCAAAGCATCTATATTATAGTTTTAGTAAGACAGATAGAGGTTAAATATTACCTTCAACATTTACCAGCAGAGACTGTAATATTGGAAAATCTCCCACATCAGGCCTCCTACAACGAGTAGAAGATGACTTGAGTTATTAAGTTTTTATTTGGGAAATGTTGATGGACGTTTAAAATTTTTCGGTCATACTTGGGCAAGTTTAATAGGGAACGAAATTATAATTGGAATAGTAAAAGAAGGCTTGTTTTTGAAATTCTAAGATTCCCATCAATTGACAGACTGACACCTCCTGTTAATATGAAATTAATTAATTCTGAGCAAATAAAATGAAAGAAAAATGACAAAAGGGGAGGGAGTAGAAGTTGTAGGTAATTCAAAATTCAATGGGTTATCACAGCAGGGTGATCACAGTTACAAAAGGGATGGGGTAACTGTCATGTGATCTACTTAAGCAAGTTAAATAATCATCAAGTCACCTCCAAATTCAAAATGAAACAGTAAAGACAGTTCTGCAAGCGATCATACCTGGGGACTGGACCGTCTAAGTGGATTTAACGGATGCTTACCTTTTTATCACGGCAGTTCCGACGTTGAGAAAGTATCCGAGATTCTGCTTCGACAGTAAAATTCTTCAGTTTTATTCGTTGCATTTCGGCATGCACATAGCACATAGAGCGTTCACTTGAATAATGGACAAAGTAATGACTGTTCAGAGACAGCGAACGGGGTATATGCTGAACAATCAGTTACTGAAGGATAAAGAAAACGAAAGATTTAAGAAACTACCTACAACTTCTTTCAGAATTGTTGACAAATTTTATGAAATCGGATCTGATTATATTCAAGATATTTACCCAAGAAGGTTTGGTGATCAATACCTTAGCCTGGACTGGCATGGTGACTCCAGACAGGCTTCAACAATTGGTACTTATTATAATGCAGCAGAGGTCAGTATTAGCAAAAAATGTATAAAAAGAAAGGCTCATCTCTAAGCCTGCACTAAAGTAAAATAATCATCCTGAAGAATCAATCTGTATACAAAATCGTGCAGTGCGTGATTGTGTGAGAATTTGTTATCTCTTTTGTTCTAATGCGCAGTAGCACACTGATACACAATATCTCAGATTAACAATGCATCCCACTAGGTCAAATCGTACCGACATCGAGCCAACCAGTAAGAAACTACAAGGAAATCCCTTTGCCTACATCTTGACGGTCCGACCGAGAGCCAAACCTACAACAGTGCGAAATCTAAAATTTAGGCAAACATCTTTACCACTGGACCACCGCAAAAAGAAGACACTTATAACTATGCTAATTAAATGAAAAATATCCTGAATTGATCTTTAAATGTTAGTTTTAAAAAAATCAAACCAAAACACAATGACATTCAACAATCTTTAGCATGTAGAATGAGAAGCAAAAGTCACGTTTTCTACTAAAAAACTACCTGAATGACGGTATATACCATACTCCTCCAAACAAAATGAATGTTTACACTGAAAGAAGCGAAGAATCTTTAAATTTAGGATAACTGATAGATATACTAAATAACGAGTTTAGTATGTGTGATAGTGTGCGCAGCATCGAGTTACGTCTTAGAAGACATCATGTACTTCATCTGTTTTTAGTTTGAATGGTAAAGCCGACATTTGAGATGTGCTTTTGTGCTAATATGTCACAACCGTCAATAGTTTTTGTAATAATTCACGATCTGTCAAAATTAAAAGTTTAACGATAGTAGAGAAGTTTTGAAATCCGAAACGGAAAATTGAAGCCAATTCATACATCGAAGTTATAAAGTAAACACTTACCTTCGTGTTTACAAGCTGCAATCGTCAGTCAGTTTTGAATGCACTAACCAAAATACGATTTTCAAATATTGTCTCAGTTTATCAAAAAACAAATATCTAAACCTTAACAAATAGCAAATGGCTATTGTCACAATTAAGGCTTAAGGATACAAGAACAACAATTTATTTAGCTTGAAATTCATAAACGTCAGTTTAAACAAGATAAATCAGTTTAGTGCGTGACACCACCATTACTCCAGTTATAACGACGTTTTGCGGGAATGTATAAGATTTCATATTGCTCTGTAACGCCACTGGGTATGTATCACGTGATATGCTGGGAATTCAATTTTCTCATAACAAAGAATGCAAAATTAATATTAATGATTTTAAAACAAATAAAGCATTTTAATGTATTTACAATATTTTTTAAAAAAAAATTCCTTTTACACAAACAAATAATGCCATCAAAACCTCATGATAGTTTAAATTTACACATCACAGACAAAATAAGTGACAAAAATATGAGAATTATTCCATAACCAGTGTGTGATGCTGAATTAGGGTTAGGTCCATTACACAATTTCCCTCTACAAAGTGTTAAGCATACAAGTCTACCTGGGACGGTACTTGTATCTAATGCACAACGAGTTGTGTTGTCAGAAAGCCGACTTCCTAAATTGTCCCCGTACGGGATTTTAACGCCATCCGTACAGTGTCTTATATAAAACTGTGTTTTTCCTGAAAATACATAATTTGGTATTGGTGATATTGTTAATATCGTAAAAAGTGTAAATTTTTAATTAGATAAAACAAGAACAAATCATAACATACGAAACACCAAGAAAATATAAGCAAATATTGAATTTTTTTTACAAAAGTGATTGGGTACTTCTTCCACATTAGGTAAACTTTCTAAAAAGTGAAAAAGACCTCTCGTTTAGGGAGAAAAATTGTCTGCAATTTGAAACATTTTTTCACTCCTTTTAAGTTAAAATTTTAACTCTTTTATTTGACTAACAATTGCAATTTTTATTCAAAAACTTAAATTGTGGACATTGGCAAATGTAAAATGACGGAAACCATATATAATAGACACCAAAGTACTTATGTAAAAATAACAATTGACTTCATTCGCCTTGGTTATACTATATTCTATTAGGCGTTCATGATAATTTCTACTTTCTAGGAAGATTTCAATTCTAGTAGCCTTACCAAGCGTGCGATCGTCCGATATTATGATACAGAGGCGTCGAGCTATAGTGTAGGAAATGTTATTTTCAATGTGTCTTAGATGGTATGGCTCGAATGTCAAATACTGCTTGGTGTCTGTAGCCGTGAAAAAATATCCGTTATAATTTGAACTGATAGATACAATGGTGTCCCAAAATGGTCACTCTACTTGACTAGATTCCAAGGTGAGTTATATATTTGATATGTTTTGAAACGTTAGCAATGATTCGTTCCCTTTCTGCCAAATTATAAAGCAGGCATCAAGGAAGCGTTTACAGCTACTTTCTATGTATGTTCTGTATTCGAGTCCATGAGATTCTTCTATTTCTTTCATATAATTGTTCTTCTAAATATCCAAATACTAATGTCGCGTATGTAGTTGTTACCCTAGTCCCAATAGCTGTACCGTTTTTGCTTTTAGAATTTCCCATCAAAGAACATCAAAACAAATCGTAAGCCTTCGAGAATAGTGTTTGTTAATTTGTTCTGGTAATTTATAAGAACAAAAGATTAAAAAAACGTGTTTTACATAGATATTAATTTAATTTTTTTTTCTCTTCAAAAATCCTTTGTTCAATATTTAACTCCCAAAAAATCATGTTGGGACATTGATCTTTCGTAAAACTAATTCAATCAGAAACTGTGATCAAACACCAGTTTACATTCAATTTAATAATAATAATAATCATAATATATATAATTATTATTATTATTATTATTATTATTATTATTATTATACATGTTTTACATCAACTAATACTAACCATTTTTTGATATATCCAATATCATACACATTTCTCCTTTTCCGATACATTTCATATATTTCTTTGGTTCTGTCGATGAACTTGTATCTTTAATTTTTCTTGATGCATTGGTGTACTTTTTATAAGTTTCTTCCAAGCTCCGAATGTTAGTCTTGCACTCTCCACTGTCTGTAGTATCAATACAGCTGTAACATACCGAATTCTCTGGAAGAAAAACACAAGATATAGCTTTATCTGTACTTAAAAGATAGCTCAATCGCTCCGTTAATAATGCAGGCATGAGGTTTGAACACAGGTTTAATTTGCTCGACTTTTTTTTCAAACTTAGAAACCTGATGTTGGATATGTAATTTCCGGTAGGATGTCGAAGTATAGTCATTGTTTTTCAATTTTAATGTTAGTTTGATGTCTAAAAGTTGAGTCCATTTCTGACACCCACATATACACTACTCGATACACTTCCGGTTAATATATATGAGTTGTTGTTTTTGGAAGTCCGTGTTAGAAAGGCGGAATAAGAAGGCAAATATATGCTTTTTGAACACTTTCATTCATGATAAAAATGCTTCAATAATGATAATAATAATATACTATCCGAAAACAGGAACTGTCATGATATTCATAATCCATGTTACAACATCATAATGACCAATAGTATGAAATATGAAAAATGATACAAATACCAAGTATAGAAAATTTTACCTATATTTTTACTAGCATCATAAACGGTTTGGTTGATAGGTTCTGGGTTAGGACCATTACACAAGCTATCATTACACAATTGAATTTTGAACACGGTCTCGCTAGATTTATCAAAATAAAAGGATGTCTGATTATCAGCTACAATGCCTTGTTTTGATCCTGATATAAATGTGTTACCATCGCTACAATCTCGAATATAAGCTGTCGTTTTACCTGTAAAATATTTAAAAACGTAGTATCATTAATAGACTCGATTAAAACATGTTTACGCTTATCTCAAATATGTTTTAAGGCCCATTCCCTGATTGTCAAATAAAATGCTATGGTTAGGGTCTTAAAGACTTCAATCACATAATTTATCAGTTTATCTGTCAATTGCATGTTCTCTGTAAGATTTTTAATGGATTAATTTTTTTTTTTCGTTGTGTCTTGATTGGGTCGGGCTAACATAATAACCCGGTGTTTTGTTGTTTATTTCTATACAGAAAACCGCTTTATTCCGGTAAAACAACTCGGTGCTTCTTCCCAAAAAAAGATTGGCTCTTCAAATGGTCTTAAACCATCACATCAACCATTTAAGTTATGATTTGAAAATAGAAATAATTATCCCGCACAAACGCTATGGGGAATCAAGTAGAGCTCCGGGGAATGAATTCCATTTATTTCGATTGTAAATATTTTGTAAATATTACCAACAATATTTAAGATTATATTAACATATCACCATATTTATAACTGTTATGTTTAAAGCTGCATTAAGTTTTCAAAGGGAAAAAATTAAAACGGTGCTGAACTAATTTATGAGGTTCCTAATGAACAATGTTACATTTGGTTCAACGATAAAAGCTCGAATAAATACAGAAATAACAACAATTTCGCAGCGAGATATGATCGATGTGGCATCTAATATTGGAACATGGTTACGTTATAAAAAACCGGGTCATTTAAACACAACCCACAGAACGGTGAAATACGACAAATTAAACATAGAACTTCATTGAATATGTCATTTGTACCTTTGTAAGGGATACATAACACCATTGCAAATACATCTGGATATTAATGACGGACAAATAATACAATTGTCAGGTTTCACTTTCGATTTATTGGAGTTTCCGTATATCTGTGCGCATGCTCCCGGCTCATAACTAATCACCGTTAAACATTGACCAACCGGTTAGAGGATTCCGTTTATTTACAGCTAAAAGGAATGAAATTTTAGAAAATGAATCTCACTGATCGTGATTAGAACTTATCTTTTTTTGAAAAAAAATGTATTTTTAGAAAATAATAAAAAAATTCAGAAAATTGAAAAACTTAATGCAGCTTTTAAAACTTATGATACAAAAAAATAATAGATAAATAAATAAACATTTGTTTTTAATAAAGAAATGACATATTTCAGGAAAACATACCCGCTCTTATTGCTTGCTGAATCACACAATTTGTATTCCAGTTTCCGTGACACTGTTTCAGCAATGGGTTGCTTTTAATTACTTTTTCTGTGTCGTTTTCATGATGATATTGTTGAAATGCAGCCTCCATCTCTAGAATACTTGTCTGGCATAGTCCGTTTTCTGTGGTATCACCACAAGAATAACAGTCTAACGCTTCTGGAAAAAAATATAACTTCAAGACACGATTAAAGGTATTGGAGATTATTTACGAAGGAAAAGTAACGAATAAGAACAAAACAAGTAGAGCAGAGTAATGGTTTTATCAATCTAGTCTAGTCTATTCACGGCCAGTGTGTGGATGCTGGAGGAAAGCAGAGTGCCAGGAAAAAACCACTGACATCTTACAAGCGAAATGAAAAAATTTCAAACTAAAGCATCTACTCAAAGCGGGATTCGAACCTAGGCGTTGAGAGACCCTGTGATCCGTAAGTACGCCCTTTAGACCACTCGGCAACTGAGACCCCTAAAGAATAAAAAAAAAAGAAAAGAAATTCAAAAGTAGTAACTGCGGGTATTCTCAACAAGAAAAACAAATATGACGAAATTTGAGCAAAAAACGTATGATCGGTTGCGTAAACAACTGCCTTGGTACTAGAGTTAAAATTTTAAAAATGACAATCTGGTTTCACAAGTGGCAGTTATGTCCGGTAATAAATATGTTGAAGTTTTAACTTATTTTGCGGAAGCTGGTAAACTACTTAGTTTCACTAAGAAACTATTTGCTCTATTTATTTATATATGTATTTTAAACGGGCTTCGGCACAGTATTGATCAATGTTCTGATTTTTACACTCTTAAACGTGTAAAACTTAATATATAATGTGTCATCTATTAACTCTTTTCAATCTGTTGAAACAAATATTTTACAGCTGTTCCAGACTTAAATCATACCCCGGCTGATTTCAATCGAACTAGTAGCGTAAAAGAGACAATATTTAACTATTGAACTGTCTGGAAACTGCGTTTACAGTGCTATCACTTCATTTGCTGTGTAAAGCAAACGAACTGACAGGCGCTAGCGATTATTTTATAAGTGATTTTATAAGTGGTTTCTTTTTAAAACATAATAATAATCATAATAATAATCATAATAATTATAATTATTAAATAAATGAATAAATAAATAAATAAATAAATAAATAAATAAATAAATAAATAAATAAATAAATAAATGTTTAAAAACCGGAAGAATAAATGTTCAAATGTAACACCTAGTACCAATTATTTTTTTATGATACGATTTATTCCTTTTTATAAGTTTCATTATTGTATCCAATCACAATATTTTTCTATAAAGATAACTTTATTCCTTAAAAGAAGGCAAACAGCTTAATTGTCGTTCCACGTGAACATTAAGGGGTATTAATCAAGGATATATTGGCAACCTCCATCCTGACCACAACCGCTTCGGTGGCTAACTGGTAAAACGTCCTCATCGAGAATGGAAGAGGGTTCGAACGATTGCCGAGGCATATAAGAGTTTAGAATTTGAGATACTGCTTCCTCGTCTGGCTCCTTGTATTAGATGGTCATACTAATACTGGTTCACCTGTTCATATGCTTGTCTGCGGTATACTGACTCGATAGGGGTAATTAATATAAAGCAATAGGCTGACTTGGTGAGCCCCGAGTGTACACTAGTATATGCAAGACTACTAAATACACTCTGACATCCACAGCATACACAAATTTATTCCAAATTAAAGCTCGGGGATTAAAAACTTTGTTCTCGTCGCGAATTATCTGAAGGAATGCTGGTGCAACGTTAAACAGCACTTGCAGTCAACCAAGCAGTCTATTGGGTTTTTTTTTAATTTTTATTTTATTTTATTTTATTTTTTTTTTATTTTTTTAAATTTATTTATTTATTTTTTTTTTGGTTTAAATTACCAAAGTGTTGAGTAGTATGATTCGACAAAAGGACCTTTTAGACCCCCACCTATTTTTACACCAAGCCTACATAAGGAGAAAAACGTAGGTTGGGTTAGATAACTTAGCCTCTTATCGAAATATAATATTATAAAAGGAGGAAAAAAAAAAAAAAAAATATATATATATATATATATATATATATATATATATATATATTTTTTTTTTTTTTTTTTTTTTTTTTTTTTTTTTTTGGTTTATTCTACCGACTTCTTTACGTCTTTGCATAGATTAATAAGGCACACAGAACAGCTAACAAGGCGGCATGGATCGAGTGGA
The DNA here is from genome assembly GCA_029721355.1 of Tegillarca granosa. NCBI lineage: Eukaryota > Metazoa > Mollusca > Bivalvia > Arcoida > Arcidae > Tegillarca > Tegillarca granosa. The sequence goes on from CM056597.1 coordinate 24,408,663, forward strand.
CCAGAGAGGAGTCTATTTGAGCCTTTCACGGACTAAGTTCGAAAACGCCTCGAGCGAATCGTAATATGACATGATTTCAGTTCGCTTACTGGGTCAAAATTTTCTCCAAGATTTTCTTCCAACGTACAAGAATTGACTTCTCCTATTTGAATGAAAGAATTCAGCTATGGCACATAATACCATAACTCCAGCTTTCTAAAAACCCGATAGGAATGCAATGTCTAGTAATAAAGCCGTAAAACACAACATATATTACTTCAATGCATTTGACATATTCCAGTCACAAAATGTAACACTTTTCTGCTTTGAAACAAGCTTTTACTGAAATGTAGTTCACATTAATACAGAATTAGAAACAAAAATGACTAATACAGAAGTTTCAATATAAAATACTTGCAAAATCTAACGTTAAGTTGAACACAATCGTAAGCAAGTAATAGGAAATCATATACTAGTAATTCGGTTTCATTTATCTCAAACCATTTTTAAAAAAGATGCAAAACCAACCTTTGACAGGAATAAAGTTCACATACAGGAAAATTGTAACAAAAATCAATTTTATCACATCCATTCTGTGCCTTTCTTTTTTTAGAAAAAAAGAATTCTTCTAAATTTCGTTTTTCTCAACATAAAATTTCTCCCCCAAGGCAATCTTTAACATAAACTGTAACTCAAGTGCGGTATCTAAACACTTGCCGTATTTGTTTATTGATTAATACTATTTCAGATAAGATAGAGAAATGTAATAATGCGCCGCATATTAACAGCTATTTTTGTATAAGGAAGTAAGTTTTTCTTTACTTGTGTTGATTAGGCCGAAATCGATTTGAGTGATCGATTTCTGATGACCTCAGATCAGTGAGAGAAATCTGACATGTGGATTTTAATGATTTTTTTACTTTAAAAAAATTGTTTAAGAAAACATGGGTCAGTAAAAATTCCTCGGCATAATTTACGGGTATAAGATAAATGCTTTTAATAGTTGTTACAAAGGGTTTTATCGCAAATATTAGCTAGGGATTTGTGTGCGTGACGGAATTAAACTGGTTGTCATGTTTTCGCTTTTGCTTGTGAGGGAATATTTGGTATCGTAATGTGGCAATACATGTATATCAATTTATAAAGTTGTATAAAGTACAGGTGATGTGTATAAAGAAAATAATAAAATATAAATTGAAATAGAGAATCTAATCGATTGAGGCACTAATAAGGAATAGTTATGAATAGTGTTTTGCTCCATCCCAGCGTCACCATCATCAGTATAAAAGGGATGGTGGTGGACTTTATTTTCTAACACAAGCAAGAAATTTTGGCCACCATTTGTATTCACTACAGAGCCGACTTTTCTGTTTCACAACTTGGGCCTCGGTGGGTGAATGGTGTAAAGCAAACGCTTACGGATTACAATGCCTCTCATCGCCTAGGTTTAAATCTTTCTCGGACAGATTCTAGTTTAAGAAAAATTGTCAGTTCGCTTGCCGATGGTTGGTGGTTTTCTCCAGGCACTTCGGTTTCCTCCACTATTTAAGAACTGATCGCTTGATATAAGGGAAATAATCTTGACTGAAATGTAAAACAAATTACTCAACTGTATTTGACAACTTCACTTTTCTGTCTTTTAAGCATAACTGTTGTAAAAAAAAAAACTGTAAAAGACTTTAGGATCATAATACGCATTTGTTGCACAATGCACTAAATAAACCTAACCTTCTCGATTTTAAAAAGCCTACTATATACGACCAAGACTTCAACTTCAATACCTTATATTGAATAAGTTATACATGTTTTAAATGCATTTTATTTAAAATGCGTTTTATATGAAATACATTATTCTTCACCTTAACAGTACAATAATGCAAGTCTTGTTCAGATCCCGGGGTCATCTTATTTAAAATCGATAAGAAATAATTTGATATAAGATGACAAGTTAAGATTAGTATTACCATAAATGTAGTATTAAATATCTCCTATCGGTAACTAAGTTATTGAAAAAAAACTATTTATACGTGCAATTTACACGTGTAAATTTATTACATAATATATATATATATATATATATATATATATATATATATATATATATATATATATATATATATATATATATTAGAATAAACTAAAATAAATAAAAATATTGATAAATAAATAAAATAAATCTCTTAGTTATAAAAAAATCAATTACTCATGTTAAATGTTACATCAAGACAAATAAAATAAAATAATAATATAAAATAAAATAAAATAAATTAAAATAAAAAATAAATAATAAATAAAATAAAGTAAATAAAATAAATAAATAAAATAAAATAAAATAAAATAAAATAAATAAATAAATGAATAAATAAATAAGAAATCACTTTAACGACACTTGGTAATTATTGCGTCATCTAATTCAACCTCCCCACCGCAAAATTCCATTTTGTTATTGTGCCCAGTACCCGTTCATTGCAATGGAGCTTTAAGATCAATGAATATTTGTTGTACATCCTGAAACTGAAACAGACGAGATTAACAACGAGGTGACTATCCCTATTAAAAAATTGAGTTGAGTTGAGTAATGGTGTTTTTTTGTCCCATAATTCTCCCACTTATATCGAGGCGATCAGTTATGGAAGTGTTAAGGAAATCGGACTATCCGGAGAAAACAACCTACTTTCCGCATGTAAGCTTAAATTTTTTTCAACGTAGGTTCTGCCCCAGTGACAGTCGAACCTTTTTTCCCTAAAGAACATGTGCACATGTTGGGTCTATTGTTGAAATTGTTTAAATCCAAATTTATAATATACTATCAAACATTTTTAATGAAATGGATCGTAAAATTAACATATTCAATCGGAAGAACTTTATCTCAAATCTGTTTTGTATCGATTCTGAATTGCTACTGACTATATATATGTTTTTAATTCTATCAATCACTGATTTAACACATTTATCTTTAACAGTTTGAAATCTGATTGATTGTTGTCTACCGAACGATAACAATTGCACACGGAAACAACTGTTACAAGGCAACATCTGGCGACAATCTAGCTGATAAACCAATGGATGTAATTATGCTAACAGATCTTGGGGAGGAGGTGGTCGTAGGGGATGTAAGCCCCTACTGCTTTATGTCGTTGATAATATGTTTTTGTGCATTTTTATATACCAAAAGCCCGGCAATCTGAATAAAAGATATATTTCTCTATAATACAGCCAAGATTGCATCAGAATGCAGGAGGTTCGAGCTTTTGGATCCATCATCTATTACGCCTCACACCCATGTAAACCTAGGATCTGCCTCTGAACAAAATTCTGCCTTGTTACCTGAAACATTTCAGGGGCAACAACTCCTACATGAATTAAAATATTACTACAAAACTTTGTAACTTGTTAGATTTGGTCATTCTGAACATTTTTGCAAGGTATTGCTTTAATATATCTTGTTTAGTTTGCAACAAAATAGCCTAAAACTGCAAAAATCACAAACTAGGTCATGACCTTGATCTTTGACCCTGACCCAATTTCATAGGTCATTTCATTTCAAGATAATAACAAAACTTCAAACCACATGTCAATATCTGTTTAAATAGTCAGTTCATAACCATTTGAAACTATTCTACACTTTTTTCAAAGTTAAACGCAAAAACGCATAACCTAATTTTAGCTGAATTTCACGATTTGTACGAACTATATACATGTACTTAAGACTCTAGAGAAGCTGAAAATCAAAGCAGTTTTTGTTTACCAATTTTGATTTCTATAGCCATGACAACTAAAAGTACAAACTTGAAAAGTGCCCTCCCAATAACGCTTCATGTGAAGTTTGACCAATACTGGCCTAGTACTTTCTGAGCAGATGTCGAATATGTGAATTACAGAAGCACACACACACACACACACACACACACACACACACACACACACACACTGCCCCATGCCATAAGCTCATATGGCCTATAGGCTGGGTAAGCTGAAAATCAAAATTTGTCTAGACCCTAAATGTTCAAGTTTCTATTCAGGTTTCAATGGCACAAGGAGTTAAAAGTGTATGGCCCACTTTTGTATAAAAGGCTAATTCAGTGAACTTAATCACTGACCTACCACCTGCATATTTCAAGTTAAAGTTGAGTAATGGTGTTTACACCCCTGTCAAGATTCTTTCACATTAAGACACTCAGTTCTAGGATGGTGGAGGAAACCCTGAGTGCCCAGAAAAAAAAACCACTGATTTTTGGCAAGAAAACTGACAACTTTTCTCACACTAGGAATTGCCTGTGGAGCAAGATTCAAACCAAGGCAGTGAGAGGGGCTGAGATCTATAAAAATGTGCATTAGACCACTTGAACATTATGATTCCAGTTAAAGAAAAGAAGTATAGGTAATAGTGTTTAACTTCAAGAACATGATCTGTCCCTTATGTTAAAGCCGTTAATTCAAGAATGGTGGAGGGCTTACAGATCACATCACCTCTCTCCACTTAGATTAGAAACCCACTCTGTCAAAATCTAGTAGAGAAAGTTTGTCAGTACCCGGAAAAAACATCAATCTCCTGCAAGTGAACTTACAACCTTTGTCACTCAGAAAAAATAAAGAAAATATATATATTTTTTTTGTATTTTTTTTTTCTTTATTTGGCAGTATCACATACTATATATATATTTGACGGATAAAACAAACACTAACCATTACCAACAGAACAAATAGAAAAGCAGGGTAACATTGTAATAAACACTTATTTCATTTAATGAAATATTAACGAAAAAAATATACTCTACTATTTTGTAAAAAGGAGAGAATTATTAGAAAAATTCAATCTGGGAAGATTATATTTATAGTGCCTGGATTGTGTGTGTGACTGTGTGTGTGTGTGTGTGTGTGTGTGTGTGTGTGTGATAATCATAAAAATCTTTACAAATTTTTAAAAAAAAATGTTAGCTAAAAATTAAGAATTCTAAAAAAAATTCTCCCCACCATTTTCTCTCTCTCCCCCTTCTCTCTCTCTCTCTCTCTCTCTCTCTCTCTCTCTCTCTCTCTCTCTCTCTCTCAAAATTAACAAAATAAATAGATAAAAAATTAATTTCATTTATAATTGTAATAAAATAAATTTGACTAAACAAACAAAACTTTTTAAAAAAATTATATAAAAAAGCCAGTAGGCCAGTGTTAGCACTAAAAACTAGCTCTGATGAGTATGTGTGTCAAACTGCTGTTTTAATTTTTTTCTGCAACCACTAGCAGAATGATTATTTACTCTTAAAAAGTAGTTTTTAACTTTGTAGATCAGTGACACACATTTGCCACTGAATATTTACATTTCATGAAATTTTTAGTAGTGTGTGTGTGTGTGTGTGTGTTTTCAATATTGAGATGTGCCAAACTATAAAACAAATACATGTACTACATTACATATTTCTTGATCAATTCAGAGTAAAATTGTTAAAAGAAATAAAAATAAAAAAAGTAATAAAAATCAACAATCTATTTAGGACATAAACATCTATTTAAGATACAATAAAAACGCATTTTGAATGCCATATAACAAATATTTACTTTGACAGAGATATAAATAAGTTATCTCCCTTTAGAAGGGCCCATAAAACATTTATTTACAAATTTGTACATAAATATGAAAAAGCTATATCATTATCAAATCTCTATATGGATAAAGCAATCAGTCTAAAAATCATACTTCATGATGAAATATCTAAAAACACATGGAATTTTAAAATTCCCTTTTTTACACAATATTTTGTTATACACATACAAGTTCTGTTGACTATAAGTCACAAGATTTTACAAAAAACAAGAGCTTTCATTTATGTGTAAAAAAAATGAATTATTTAAAGAATATAAGAAAAGTTTAGTTGGGTTAGAAATTAATCTACCTCGTACAGAAATGCCTCTTGCATCTAAATGACTGTTTGGAAACTTCTGTGACATAGACTGAATTTGATTAACTCTGTTTCACACCCCATTCAAGAATCTTTCACTTATATCTAAGCAGTCAGTTAAGAGATGGTGAAGGAAACCAGAGTGCCCACAGAAAACTGTCAATCAAACAGACAAACTTTCTCACACCAGGATCTGTCTGATTGGCATTGAAACCTAGGAGGTTAGAGGCATTATGATTTCAAACCCCATGCTTCTGACAACTTGACCACTCAGGTCCCTTCTCCATCATATGGAGAGTGGACTAAAGCAATGTTTTATAAATCATAATACCTCTCATCCTTTAGGTTGAAATCCCACTTGCGAGAAACAAAGTCAGTTTCCTTGCCAATGGCTTTTTGAGTTATAAAGGTTCTCCATTTTCTTCCATCAATCTAGTCTTTACAAATGTGAAATAAACTTGAATGAGGCATAAAAAAATATTGCAAACCAACCAATCCACCAGATAACCAATAGTAACTAATATGGTGTTAATTTTATAAGTCTGTCATGCCATACAGATATGAAGTTTCAAACAACAGTGAAAAAATTTATTTTCGGAATATTTCCTGGTTGGCTGGACTGGACAGAATAGTATATATTCGGTAGTCAGTTAAAAAATGTTCGTGAAAACACGATTAGAGGAAGAAAAACCAAGAACAAAGGATCAAATATGATAAGGGGCACTACTTGACCTATAATTAAATGGTATCCAAATTAATTGTAACGTTTTTATGTTATATATATATATATATATATATATATATATATATATATATATATATATATATATATATATTTATTAATTCTAGTATCTATTTTTAAAAATTTACTTGTTTTAATGAATTTCTCTTACTGTTTCTTTTGCTCTAAAGATGACATTTTAATAATAATTTTCAAATATTTTGTCATTTTTGAGATATTTATGACACATTTTATGATTTTGCAAATATATAGAATGCAATCAAGCAGAAATCCCAATACTTTCATGCTTTATGCCAAAATAAATCATCATAAAAATCAATAAAGTTTTGTCTCATGTGCATTCAAACTTCCAAAGGGGAAAATGATAAAATATGACCTTAAGCCAATTTAAATTAATTAACCAGACCACAACATAAGGGTGTTTTTAGTCATCAAAGATTAAAATTATATGTGTTATTTTACAAAAAGAAAAAGAAAAAAGTCTTGACTCAAATTGACAATCAAGTTGTTGTTGTTGTTTTTTTCATTGTAATTTAAGGGCCAAAATAAGACCATTATCAATATAATCCGTATTGACAATACATTTCTATTTTATTGCCTGAATATGAAGGATGTTAAATAAGATATTACCAAAGTTAATTATTTGGTTGCTTGTCCATTATAAACATTGTACACCCTATGGTTAAGTCATAGATTTCCAAACAATTTTACTTAGCATTAACTGTAACTGCAAACCACTTTTACATAAAAAGAACAGTCCAACTCATTTGGACAATTACGGTATATCAATAAAAAAATTAAAAAAATAAATTTTGTTACGAATTCAAAAGGTATGGAAAGCATGAAATTTCTAAAGAAGGAAATCAGTAGTGTTTTAATTAATTCTGAATGAATACGATCCTTCAGCAGAACCAAGTTCAAAGTTATGTCGGCCTAACCATTATGTTGGTGAGAAATATTCATTTTTTAAAATTTTTGGTTAAAAATAAATTACCAAAAAAATCAACTTAAGTCACAAATCTATGTATAAAATACATATCATTTTTATACCATCTGGTAAAGCTAATGCAGCTTGGAACAGCCAGACTGTAAAACATTTTCTCTGGCAGAATACATTCACTGTTAATGTAACATACTAAGAACAACCACTAAAGGGAAGTAACTCTTACAATCCAAACTCATGACAAAACAAGAAATTCAAAAATGATATAACTATACATGTACATAATTACAGATCTAAAAATAATTCTTATCAGTATATTAAATATGACAAACTTTATGAGTATTTAAGAATCATGCATACACTATATATTAATTTCACATTCAAAATGTTATTTTAAAGTTGAAGTCATTTCTATAGACATTAAAACTATTTCACTTTTCCGTCAAAATTTTTCATAATTTAGTTAAAACACTTTGCTTTCAAATTTTTTATAGGATTTAAGTTGTGTAAAAAAATGTTCTTGTATTTAAAAATGAACTCTCACTTGTTAAACATGATGTCAGCCTGGTTATCTTTCTTTTGTGCCCAATATGATGTCCCTTCTGGAAAAATCATAATCTGCAGCAAGTTTTATTGAAAGGTTCTTTAAAGGGTCTTTAACTCATGTCTTGAATATGATGATTATATAATGAAATAGATCAATATTTGATTTAAATTATCATGTTCAAGGCATAACAATTATGGGACTTTCATCTCAAAATATTTATAAGGGGCCTTGGTGAACGAATGATCTAAAGTGAGTGATTACAAATCACAGTCTTTCTCAACACCAAGGTTTAAATCTCACTCAGGTAGAACCTAGTGTGAGAAAATGTAGCAGTTTGCTTGTCAAAAATCAGTAGTTTTCTGTGCATACTCTGGTTTCCTCTACCATTCCAAAACTGACTGCCTGGATATGGGTAGCTCTCATATCATTTAGAATCAAAATCTTTCAAAAATTTATTAATAAATTACATAACTTTTAGAATTAAAATTTTTCTATCATTTTTATATCAATAATCTTTTTGAAATGTTCTAAATAAAAAGATTTTACTTAAAAACTCCTTTCATATAAAATTTATTAAATTCGGAAAAATAGATATTGATGAGATGTGCTTCATTTAAAACTCTGAAATCTGTATCAGAATAATGTTTGTATGTTACTTATTACATAATCTTTATGATTTGCCTTTATTCATAGCAAGGGTTTATCAATTAAAAACTTTGCTTAAATATTTTTAATTTAAAAAGTCACGTGGTTCTTTCAGATTGTTATTTTGTGATCAAATTAATTTTTTACTTAAATATTTTTTTTCTAAAACCATGTGTTCCTTCAGTACTTATTCAGTCAGATCTACCTACCGAGGAAAAGATTAAAGAAATTTTATGACAAAGAATGGCAACATCAATCATTATTTAATTAAATAAACAAAAAAATTAAACATAGATATCTCTGTATCATTAACATGTTTAATACCTTAGAATTTTAATTAGCTTCCCTATATTGATTTTCCTATGATGAAACAGAATTCAAAGCGTTTACTTCATAAAGAAACAAAAACTAGGAAATAACTCATAATCAATATATCCTACAGAAATTTACATAATCAGGTATGAAAAGATTCTACAAGATTAATCTTGCTTGTAAATATCACCTTTGTGTAAAGTGAACAAAATAACAAAAAAAGCAAGTCATCTCATTTCAATAAGAGAACTGAAGAAATTGATACGATTCTGAATTTCTAGAGATTGCCACTTAATCATTCCAACAGTCAGTCAAACTTGACAAAAATACTTTCTATGCATCCTTGCCACATAAAAGATACCTAAAAAACAAATATTTTAATAATCTGAAATTCAGAAGTATCATATTATTTTTCTTACTGATCGACAACCAGAAGCATTGGTCTTATATTATCTATGTATTAGGCCATTAGCTTTAAAATGACATTAATAAAATGTTAGTATTTCAATTGGAATTTTTAGAAATACATTGTAATGCAATCTGTTTAAAGACTGTGAACATTACCACAGCTACAAATTAGTGTATCAGACCTGTGGTATACTGAGCCAAGTTATTGCTCTGTATTTACACAGCTATAAAACAGCAAATAAGAGCAAGCAGAGTTTTTGCCCTGTATTACCACAGATACAGAACAGCATATCAGAGCAAACAGTTATCTTCCTGTGTTACCACAGCTACAGAACAGCACATGCCTTGTGGTAAACTGAGCCAAGTAAATCACCTTAGTTACAGAACAGCATATCAGAGCAAGCAGAGTTATCTTCCTGTGTTACCACAGCTACAGAACAGCACATGCCTTGTGGTAAACTGAGCCAAGTAAATCACCTTAGTTACAGAACAGCATATCAGAGCAAGCAGAGTTATCTTCCTGTGTTACCACAGCTACAGAACAGCACATGCCTTGTGGTAAACTGAGCCAAGTAAATCACCTTAGTTACAGAACAGCATATCAGAGCAAGCAGAGTTATCTTCCTGTGTTACCACAGCTACAGAACAGCACATGCCTTGTGGTAAACTGAGCCAAGTAAATCACCTTAGTTACAGAACAGCATATCAGAGCAAACAGTTATCTTCCTGTGTTACCACAGCTACAGAACAGCACATGCCTTGTGGTAAACTGAGCCAAGTAAATCACCTTAGTTACAGAACAGCATATCAGAGCAAGCAGAGTTATCTTCCTGTGTTTCCACAGCTACAGAACAGCACATGCCTTGTGGTAAACTGAGCCAAGTAAATCACCTTAGTTACAGAACAGCATATCAGAGCAAGCAGAGTTATCTTCCTGTGTTACCACAGCTACAGAACAGCACATGCCCTGTGGTAAACTGAGCCAAGTAAATCACCTTAGTTACAGAACAGCATATCAGAGCAAGCAGAGTTATCTTCCTGTGTTACCACAGCTACAGAACAGCACATGCCCTGTGGTAAACTGAGCCAAGTAAATCACCTTAGTTACAGAACAGCATATCAGAGCAAGCAGAGTTATCTTCCTGTGTTACCACAGCTACAGAACAGCACATGCCCTGTGGTAAACTGAGCCAAGTAAATCACCTTAGTTACAGAACAGCATATCAGAGCAAGCCGAATCATTGCCATGTAATAACTACAGCTACAGTACAATAAATCTGTTTAGTGGTAACCAATCAGAGCTCGACCCTGTATTGACAAAACAAAACAAAAACTCAGATAGGTTTTTCACAGAGTCAGGACAAGTTCTTGCCCTTTATTACCACAGCGATAAAACAGTAAATCAGACATGTATATTGACCAAGACTTTAAGTTACTGCCTTGTCAAATTTTCATCAACATATCAAAAACATTGGTATGCAACAAACTTTATATATTTTATATATATAAACTTTATAAATTTTATATGCATACACAGCATAATTATGACAATTTTAGTAGCTAAAACAGAACAAACATCTTAAGCCAAAAAATACTTAATTATTTTTTATACTAATGAATGTTTAAGTATTTACAGTATTTGTTAACATTTGAGTTTATATTATGCAAATTGCAGATTACTGCATGGCATGCACAGATTCATGTCAAACATTTTGATGATGACTTTCTGTCCTGTAACATATACCAGCATGCTCTTAAACTTATACAAAACTAGTCCAAAGCATATTCAATGTAAGTTAGTTACTCTGGCTTACTCTGGCTATACTGTCACAGTGTGACAGGGCATTTGTCAACGATACAAAACTTATATACATACAACTACTATTACATACAGTAATACTCATAAAGTTGCCATAATTTAAATATACATCAGAAAAACCAGTTCTTAAAATCCAATAAAATTTTTAAAATGTCCATCTATATAAAACTATGATCTACATTTTTAAGCATTAATTTCAAACACAATGATTTGCTGCCAGTTGTGAGCTTTAAGCATACAAAGCTTTAAAGAGGATAAAAAGTGTGACAATAACGACCTGACCAGTTGGGGTTTTTTTTTTTTAAATAAAAAGGCAAAAAGTGGACTATTATATACAAAATACAGTAGATTTAATCTCAAGCAAACACCTTTATGAATGAAGGTTTTGTCCTAATATATATAAATAGTATATTCAAATCAATCAGTATATTTAAATTAATAAGTCTCAGTGGCTGAATGGTCTAAAGTACATGCTTAAGGATCAAAGCACCTCTCATGACCTTGGTCTGAGGTACACTCGGGCAGATCCTAGTGTGAATCAGTTTGTTTGCCAAAGGTTGGTGGTTTTCTGGGAGCACTCTGGCTTTCTGCGATATCCTTGAACTAACCACTTTGATATAATGGGAAGATTCTTGACTGGGGTGCAAATCCAATCCATCTTCCTTAATACTCTACCATTTTTCTAATTTTTTTGTCAAATTTATAAAGTTAAGAGGATTTGTTGTTTGAAATTAAAAGCCTCAAGTAATTAACACTGTAATTTTGCATTACCTGTACCAAATTAAGAAGTAATTAACACTGTAATTTTGCATTACCTGTACCAAATTAAGAAGTAATTAACACTGTAATTTTGCATTACCTGTACCAAATTAAGAAGTAATTAACACTGTAATTTTGCATTACCTGTACCAAATTAAGAAGTAATTAACACTGTAATTTTGCATTACCTGTACCAAATTAAGAAGTAATTAACACTGTAATTTGCATTATCTGAACCAAATTAAGAAGTAATTAACACTGTAATTTGCATTATCTGAACCAAATTAAGAAGTAATTAACACTGTAATTTTGCATTACCTGTGCCAAGTGAAGAAGTAATTAACACTGTAATTTTGCATAACCTGTGCCAAGTGAAGAAGTAATTAACACGGTAATTTGCATTACCTGTGCCAAGTTAAGAAGTAATTAACATGGTAATTTTGCATAACCTGTGCCAAGTAAAGAGGTAATTTACACTGTAATTGGCATTACCTGTGCCAAGATAAGAAGTAATTAACACTGTAATTTTGCATTGCCTGTGCCAAGTGAAGAAGTAATTAACACGGTAATTTGCATTACCTGTGCCAAGTTAAGAAGTAATTAACATTGTAATTTTGCATAACCTGTGCCAAGTAAAGAGGTAATTTACACTGTAATTGGCATTACCTGTGCCAAGATAAGAAGTAATTAACATGGTAATTTGCATTACCTGTGCCAAGTTAAGAAGTAATTAACATTGTAATTTTGCATAACCTGTGCCAAGTAAAGAGGTAATTTACATTGTAATTGGCATTACCTGTGCCAAGATAAGAAGTAATTAACACTGTAATTGGCATTACCTGTGCCAATCGAAGAAGTAATTAACACTGTAATTTTGCATTGCCTGTGCCAAGTTTGTAAGTACTTAACACTGTAATTTTGCATTATCTGAACCAAATAAAGAAGTAATTAACATTGTAATTTTGCATAACCTGTGCCAAGTAAAGAAGTAATTAACACTGTAATTTGCATTACCTGTGCCAAGTTCAGAAGTACTGAACACTATAATTTTGCATTATCTTGACCAAATTAAGAAGTAATTATCACTGTAATTTTGCATTACCTGTGCCAAGATAAGAAGTAATTTAACACTGTAATTTACATTACCTGTGCCAAGTTAAGAAGTAATTAACACTGTAATTTTGCATTATCTGTGCCAAGTTAAGAAGTACTTAACACTGTAATTTGCATTACCTGTGCCAAGTTAAGAAGTTATTAACTCTAATTCTGCATTACATGTGCCAAGTCAAGCAAAAATTGTTTCAACTAATTTAATTCAATAATAATTGGTTTGTATAAGAGTAAAACAAAATTCCTAAAAATAGAACATTAATTGTATTTTTCACTACATTTGTGTTATAGGGTAACTGGTCAAGTTATACATGTCACACTTTTAATGAAACATAACACATCACAATGTTACTATATTTAATGAAAGGCTAGCATTATTTGATTAAAAATGTGATGGTTTATGATTTCATTGTATTGGTAGTTATTTATACATAAAAAAAATAGGAAATTGAAATTATCTGAAACGAGTAAAAAATTAAAATAGTGGAACCCAGCAGGTCACTTTAAAAATGACTTGGCAATTTTTACATTTTCATTTCATGGAAAAAAAGGGTTAGATTTAAGGTATCATAAGTTAATCTTTAATATTATACTTATTTTTAATTTTTATTTAATTTTAATTGTAAAAAATTCACAGTTAACCAGTTTGGTTAATACATTTCAATTGTAACAATGATGACATTAAAATTCTTAGTTAACAATTATAACAAAATAATTTAAAAAAAAAACAAATACTAAATGAAGTCATTGTAAAAAGGTAAGTTTGGATTAAATGGTTTCACTTAAATAATATAACAATTTTGTAACCATGACAACCATTACAAATGGTGTCATTGTAAAAGCTTGGATTGGGATAATTCAGATAATAGATGTATATATATTTTGTAACCATGACAATTGTTGCAACACATGGCTAACTGTTGTAAAAAAGTAATGAAGATTCAAAATAGTGTAATTGTAAATGATTATTTGAGTGAAAACATGATAAAAAAAATGTTATTAATAATATATATATAAATCAACTGGTGGTGATTTCTACCTAAATGTAAAATTTATTTATTGCAATAAATGAGATTTTAAATCTTTTTTTTTAAATTGTTACCAACAAATATATTAGAGATACACAATATGTGTATTGTAAATTGAGTTTTAATGAAAAATAACAGGAAACTGGTTTCCTCCTTTCTCTTTTTTTCAAGTCAAATTTTGTGATATACTGAAGTGTTTACAAAATTTATAATGTGATATTATTGTTTTTTAATTATGTATGAAAAAAAAAAAAAGTTGATGTGCACACTACAATATGATGTGCTTTGTGAATTATTAAGTGTGCATTTTTTTTTACTCCAATTTAAAATTAAAGGAAAATTACTCCTTCTGGGAAATTGTCATGTGGTGAGATTCAATATCCAGAAAATATTACTGCCACACAATTTAAAGGGGGGGGGGGGGGGGGGGAGAAAGGAGGGATTACCATGTTGGAAACAATGATGAAGCCAATTATAAATTATGCCATTATGCGTAGATATACATTAATACATGTATATGAACAAAGGGTAACAGTGTTATGAAATGAGATTGATCATACATGACGAATTTGTAACATAATACTAATGTACATTGTTTGAAATATAACGAGACACTGAATTAACAAATCTAAATGACATTAATGCCATATCATAATCTACTAGTATTTAACCTTCATTATCATCATTATCATCATCATACTGCCATGATTACATCCATCTTTCTTTCTAAAACTTTAAGATAAAAACATGTAGGTACACATATCAATTAATAATAATCATCACATATATCTTATACTTTTTTCGTTGTCTACCAACAACACATACTAACAACTATAATAACAACAGAAAAACATAATATTAATTACTTATAAACATTTACATTCAAATTCACCCCCACCCACCCCTCAACTCCCTCCCTATACAAATGCATTAAATCCCCTCCCTCACCGTATAAATTTTTTTATACTTCCCTTAAATATATGTATGATAAATCCACAATAAATAAAAGCAGTCTGTCTGAGACAGCTTAGCTCACCTGTACATCTACCAAAAAGACCTAAAACAACCTTTAAATTTTGACCCTTAAAGTAGGGGTATAAATGATTTATGTTCCTAGTTTTTTTGTTTTTTTTTTTACCAATCATCTGAAAATTGATTAGATATGTTTTTAATATTTTTTCTCTGTTTTCTTTTTTGTTTTTGTTTTTTTTTTTAAATTTTAATTTTGCCAAATCTTTGAGATCAAAAATTTAAAAAAAATTATACCTGAAAACAAAAAAAATTTTTTTTTACACACACAATAAATTGTTTAATACAGAAAATGTATTTTACCTATACATAGGGATCAAATATTCATTATCATGAAACTCTGGAATATTTTTTTTAGTAACAACAACTATAATTAATAATCACATCATTAATTCATATATATCAATACCAAATATCTGGTACCAAACAAAATATTATTTACACAAAAATGCAACTTTCATTTTTTAACTTTACAATACATAGAAATCATGATACAAATTCATATTTTGTGTGTTTTGTCCCAAATCAATGTTCAATAACATACCTTATTTGACATACTACAACTGTAAAAATATGATATCCTTAATCCAACTTGCCAATCAGAATTACTGATCTGATATCCGAGTATCTTACATTAAAGGGACCAATCAGAGATTGATTTAAAATCTAGTCTTCATCATCTTGTCATAGAAAAGATTATTTCATACATTATCCAATCAGATCATATCTAACAAAATAATATCTTATATCACCTAATCCAATCAGAAGTGATCTTCTACATCACTGTAACCAATTATAATCAGTCTTTCCAATCAGACCATTTACAAAATACTAAGTATTTTTTTTATTTTTAATGGTGTGTGCAAATGATTTATTTTATCACTTACCACTGAAATGTTGTTGTTTTGACCAAGAGAGAAAAACAAAAAACCAGTGGTAAATATTTATGATGAATTTAACACAACATTTTGTTTTATAAACCAACTAATACACCATTTATTCAGACCAAAACATCTACTTTAGTTAAACATCAGGACGGACAAAACAATATCTAATACAATATCTTGAGCTGATTGAATTTACATTTTACCCTATTGCATTCAATAAATCATTTTCACATCTATAATAACAAACTATCCCACCAAAAATAATAGCTGGCTGTTCCACCAGCAAAACAACAGTCCCAAATAGAAGCCCAATGACATTTAAGGACAATCTGTGTCCATATTTCATTTATATTTGCAGGCTGTTCCACCAACAACAAAAAGCCAAAAATAGGAGCCTAGTGGCATTTTAGAACAACCTATGTCCACATTTCATTTTATAATAGCAAGCTGTTCCACCAGTAATGATTATCCAGAGGGTACCAAAAGGCACCAGATAAATAGCCCTTATTCAGACCATAATGCTTTGTTTTGTTTTTGTTTTTGTTTATTTTTACAGCAGTATTAGTTTAAACCATCAAATATTCATTATGTATGTTTGAAATTTTTTTTTCTTAAAAAAAACCTAGTGAAATGTGTTGTTCCAGTTTAGCCTTTTTTCTGTAAAAACTGTGAAGACATTTTAATTAAACAATAAAATCATTCTTCTAAAAGTTGAGTTTGTATATTGCCTATAAATTGTCATTAAAATTAATCTCTGTTTAACAAAACAAAAAATTATGTTCACTGATCATGCGATACAAATTTTTCTTTAAAAAATTAAGTTAATTAATTTTTGTAACAGTTTGATGTATTTTAACAGATGGATTTAAAAATAGGTTACACCATGCTTAATCATATGCTCAGAATCTTAAAAGTTAGCAAGTGATTAAATGAAATGGGGGAGGGTGGTGGTTTAATTCCCAATCACTATAATTACACCTACATCTAAAAATCATCAATTTGAAAGAAGTTTGCAGAAACTGAATATTTAGGCAATGAGCAGTACCTGTAAGTACTGGTAATTTTTTTTTTTTTTCCATGGTTTTAATTTCAGATTTTCAATAAAAATGTTTTTGTCTAAATTTTAAAAAATATTAATTTAAAGATAAATCTGCTTTTGATACATCTGTCCATAAACACAATAAATAAAAATTCCATATTATACGGAAAAACAAGATATCTTTTTCATTCTCTAAAACAGATTACAATTACTTGAAATGCTCTTTTTGTCATGTGATTAGAGAATTTTTGTTGTCTGGACTGATGTACATATAATTAGTCACACCAATAGCTTTACAATGTCTGAAAGTTTTTATTTACATAGCGTTCCTTAATATCGTTCATCATATTGAACATGTTGAAAAGAAAAAATATAGACTAATTAGAGATAATTGTTTATAATATAATGCTTCAAACTTGACCAATTTTTTTTTTTTTGAAAGGTTTTGGCTCAGTATTTCTCCATTTTGATCTGATAATGAAGAAACTTTAGAAATAATGATAAGCACAGTTTATGATGATGTTATTGTTAATGTCCTATTTGACATCACTTAGGGGTGCTGTAATCTCCCATACACATCTATTTTGAATTGACAAAATGCATTTAAATCAAAGTATGGTAAAAAGTTACTTTTTTATCATTACCATTTTGTGTAATTTAATGAACGACTTGAAAAATACAGTATATATGAAAAACAGACCAATGACTTATTCTGGTGAAATATTGCTGACTTGTTTTCGTGCAGAATCCAAGATTTTTACCTTATAATATTTAGTCCAAACCATCACCAAAATCTTGGTCAGCAATATTTCACTGTACAAAGTTAACATCGTTATTCCAATTCAATCCAGGGACTTATAGCATATATTTCAAAAATTAGATAATAAAGAAATTTGAACTGACATTCTGTTCAATTAATAGAGAAATATTCTTAATCATCTAGCCATCCCAATCTTGATGGGATATGGAAACTCAAAATAATTATGGTTCACTGAAAGCATCTACCGCAGTGCTGCCAGAAAAGTACTATGCAATTTGCCTATGTTCTTTCATCGTTGTGATTTATTACTGAGATTTCAACAGTTTGAGCTATATATATTTGTTTAACAATTAAATCCATGCAAATTGGAATTAACAAAGTTACTAAAATATTTTTCCAAAAATTGAGCAAAACCCTAATAATCTTCAACTCTTCATGGTCTTTGACTAGCAAATGTATTGAAATCTGATGTGTGTGGTGGTGATGTTGCACTTGAAGGGAGATTACTAGGTGTTGGTACCATGTGACTTTGAACATTTCTTGGCAGTGTTGATAATGCTGTCGAAACATCATCATGCTGGTTAAAGGATATTCCTGGACGTGAATACTGTGGCATTGGAGCAGTAAGCCTTGATGGTGACAATCTGTTTGGGTCCCGTAACATGGCTGACAGACCAGAATCCACTTGAGACTTTATCATGTTTTCGTTAGTAGAAGATATCAATTTAGTTTCCGATGTATGATCTTTAATGGCCTCTGGTAACTGTGGTGATAATAGTGATGCATTAGATGACAACCTAGATGTTTGTTCAAGTCCAGCTCGTAACTGGGTCAAGTCTGAAAATCTTGACAGATTTTCACGATGTTCCAATGAAAATCTTGGCAAATGATCCATTCTCTGACCATTAGGAAAATTTGAGCCATTACCTAATCTCTGTTCTGAAGAAAATCTAGAAACATCAGGCCTATGTTCTGTCGTATATCGAGGCACAGCATTATCACCACGCCTTTCTGCAGAAAATCGTGGAAACTCATTATCAGCTCTATGGTGGTTTGTATATCTAGATAAGTCACTATCAGTTGGAAATCTTAAATTCTCTACCCTTGAATCAGCAGTAAATCGGCTAATTCCATTATCTCCCCTATGTTCATTTGAAAAACGTGATAGATCAGTTCTTGGTTCTGTTGAAAATGATGTTATATTATTATCTCTTCTTTGACTGTCTGAAAATCTTGAAAAACTGTCTAACCTTTGATCATTTGGAAATCTTGATAAACTGTCTGCCCTTGAATCATCTCCATATCGAGCAGGTGATTTATCGTGGTCATCTGATGTGAGATCTATTGTTGGACCATCAGGGTAAGTTTTTGATTTCTGCTTTTTAAGCAATGATGAAATATCAGCTCTTGGATCAATTGGCTTAATATGCACATGCATCTGAAAAAAATTAAACAAGAACTAATTAAAAAAAGTAATTTTATGTCTATAATTTTGATGTCTGATTGCAATTGTGTTGCATACCCCAGTCAATATTCTATCACATATTATTAAGACGTGCAAAGTCTAATAACTTTTACTTTTAAATTGACATGCCCAATCAAACTTATTTTACTTATATTAAGATGTACCAAGTCAAGGTTTTTTTCACTTATATTGAGATGTACAAAGGTTATTTTACTTATATTGAGATGTAAGTCAAAGTGATTTCATTAATATTGAGACATGCCAATTTAAGGTTATTTCACAAATTTAAACACATGCCCAAACAAGATTTTATCACTTATCTAAACACATGTGAAGTCAAGATATCATAAGTATTAAGAGATGGCCAGTCAGATCATTTTACTTATTTAGACATGCCCAGTCAAGAATTTTTCACTTATATTAAAAAATACACTGTTTCACTAATGTTGATATAGGAACAGTCAAAATTATTTTACTTCTATTGAAACATGCCCAGTTAATATTATTTCTCTTAAACTAAGGCATCAGCATCTGCAAGTAAAGATAAATTCTTTAAAAAAATTGCAATAAACAATCATATTTTTTTTTTGTTTCATACCTGCCACGACTTGGGACAAGGTACTCAAAGGCCTGATCTCAAATAGTTAAGTGTATATGTGCTATGTGATACCACTTCGTGTGTGTGTGTGTGTGTGTGTTGTGTGTGTGTGTGTGTGTGTGTGGGGGGGGGGGTTGATTATTATTTTTTGAGTGTGATATTGTGATATTTAACAGTAAAAATAGCTTTATTCCAAGAAAATGGGAAACACATGTATACATTTTACACAACCTGTTAAAAATAACGGTTTCACACAAACATTATTTGGTTGCTTGTAATGTTGTTTAATGTCGTATCAGCAATTTTGAAGCTATACCAGATGCAATCAAGATTACCATTCAGATGCAATCAAGATTACCATTTTCTAAAAATTATTGGTAATCTAAGAAAAACTTTGTGTATGTGTGAGATATGCAGGAAAACTTTATGTTAAGGTGCTAGCTCATAGAGTTAGTATGGTGCAGACAAGCATACCATTCTCCAAGTCCACTCTCCTGAAACCAGTCCATACTCTGTCCCCTTAATGCTGAGCACAAGGCCAGGAAGCAGTATATCAAATTTTAAACTCTTATGTATGACCTGACTGGGGATTGAAACCCGGACCTTCCCCTCTTGAGACATACACTCTACCACTGAGCCACTAAGGCAGTCACAAACATTAGTGGGTTTTGTGTAGTACATAGGTGTAACAAATATAAAAGTATAGTATAAAAAAATTTCTTTACTTTTAATGTGTGTGATTTTAAACTGCTTTCATTTGTGTATGCTCTATGACATATAACACACTGATAATGTTTTGTTGCTGCCTTCTTTATATGGTCGTCATGGTTTCGCATGTGATGATGGAGATTAGACATCTGGGCGAAGGCACGATCACAGCCCTCATATGCACATTTATAAGGCTTTTCACCTAAAATTCCAAATAATTCACATTTTAACAATAAGTATATTAGACATATTGTTGTTCAAAAAATTACACATAAAAATTTAAGGGAGACAAATCAGAAAGGTATGAAAAACATTGGTCCAAACAAAAGGAACTAAATAATAATAATAATAATAAAATATTTGATAAATTGGATTGGATTAATGGTTTTTTAAACTCAGTAAAAATTCTTTCACTTATATCCAGGCAGTCAGTTAAGGAATGGTGTAGTAAACTGGAGTGCTCAGAGAAAACCACCAACATTTGACAAGCAAAATTTTGTCACACTAGGATCTGTGCAAAAAAAAAAAAAAAAAAAGAGAGATTTAGTTGGTAAATAATGACTCGGTACACAAGCTGACATTTGGATCAGTACTTTGTTAAACATAAATTTGAAACAAGATATCAGTAGAAGATTTGTGTGACTTATAGATGCATAACCCATAGTCATTGTTCAGTACTGAAAGGGAAATGTAACATTCTGTACCCTAAAATGGATTACACTTTAAAGCATCTCTTCTCTGTGTACCATATTCCAGCACTTATGGCCTAATCCATTTATTTTTTAAATAGATATTTTAAAAATTAATGATTTCAATAAAATTTCTAGATATTGCAAGATAATTTCAAATTAACTTTTATAGTCCCATGATTATTTTTGTTCCGTAAATATTTACCCGAGTATATGAAATATTTGATTTGTAATTTAATGAACTGTATTAAACTGTATAACTCATTTCAACCATGAGGACATAAATTTCACTTGATTATGTTAAAAAGCTGTACAAGTCATTCAAAATTAAAATTTCACTCAAAAATAAAGTTTTTTTTTCATCCAATAAAACAAAACTTAGATTTATAAATTTTAGTGCAATAAAGTTACTATTATGAAGCTTTAGGAACTTTTCTGTATTACTATCACAGAAATCAGAAATTGATTGTGAGAATTATCCCATAGCCACACTGTGGCTCTATTGCTGGTCAGATCATACTAATCTGTTTTTAGTAATGGTCAGATGGAATGGGTCTCTAATGCCTACAATTATAAGCTATTTTCATGAAGTTTTTGTCTCCAAAATATAAAGCATTTGGTTCATACTTTGACCTTTGACTTCCCTTTTATTTCAATCAACAAACAGATGCCAATTTTTACAGTTTGTATATATCTAATGCCTAATTTCTCCTATTTTTTTTCTTATTTGGATTGACAAAAAAAAAAAAAAAAAAAAAAAAAAAAACAAAAAAAAAAAAACAAAACAAAACATATTAAAGTCATTTCCAGAGGCCAAATGTTGTCACAAACCTTTTTTAAAAGTCCCTATTAATGACATTGGTAATTTCCCAAGCTAACCCTGCTAATAGACATTTTAAGAGAGAAACATCTGGTATGTGACAATTGTTGTACCATGTTTAAATGGAGCTACAGGCTGCAGGATGTATCCACAGGCAAAATTTCATGTAAATGGATTAATGGTTATGATTGTGAGCATAAAAGGCACATATCAATACCAAATATTTTGTTTAGAATTAAATAAGATTGAATAAGCCCCAGTCAAGATCCTTCCACTTGTATTCAGGTGTTCAGTTCTATGATGGTGGACAAAACTCAACTTTACTCAACTAAACTCAACTCCAACTAATAACATAAGCTACTATATTTTATACCTGTATGTATTCGAGTATGTTGCTGTAGATGACAAAGTTGTTTAAATCCCTTTTCACAGTAAGAACATATATATTTCCTTATTCCAGAATGTACCAGACTGTGCTGTGCCAATTGTTGTTTGCTTTTAAAGCCTTTGTTGCAGTTAGGACATATGTGGTTTCTTTCGCTATTTGTTGATGTTGCCATTTCTTGTGTAGCTTTTTCGGGAGATGTGGATGATACAGCAGAGTTGATGATTGGATCAGATGTTTGTCGCTGCATGCTTGAAATTTCTGAAATAAACAAGAATAATACAGATATTGCATATTTATGCCCTGGGAAAATAATTTTAGTTAAAATATCATGTATAATGTGGTAATAAAAAAATAGTACCCTGGATAACCATAAAACTTTATTAATATTTATTTATACATGTTGTACTAAGTAAATGCCCACATGCAGAAAACCATGATAATCTATTCAAATGGAATATATTTACCCTTGATAGACAAATAGTTTACAGGGTTCTCCCCCTTCCCCTTCCCAGTTTCCCATGTTGGGATCTATAGCCAACAATTTAGCAAACTAAATATTTCTTGCCATGAGAATACTAGATATAAAATATCTAAGTTATTGCACATTTTACTTTTTAATGAAGAGATTTTTATATTTTTGGATTTTTACTAATTCCCCCTCATGGGACTACATGGTAGACATAACTCATTCATTTGTGCAAATTTAAAAGCTCTTTTTCACCTAGAAATCATTATCTTCAAATATAATGAAATTTGAAATTTGGCACAATTGTTTCATTGTAGAACATTAAATTGTGAAATATATACACACACACACACACACACACACACACACACACACACACACACACATGGTTATATATATAATGAATCATCAGAATAGCTCAACTGAGCTTTTGCCTCAAGTGAGCTAATGAATCCCAAGACTATTAAACAACACGATCAATAGAGTGAGAGATGTTTTGTCATTTATACATATTGTTTAATGCAACAGCAGTAAATTTTCACCTTTACAAAATAAGATTATAAGAATTCATCAATGTAGGATAGGAAAAATTCACCTGTGGGAAAGAATTTCAATCAACGATCAGGCTTGCCGATTCTCCGACTGACTTGTTCAACCCCTAGGGTGAGATCTCTATCTAACATAGATAAACTTTAATTGAATTTTTTTCTTCCATTTTAATGTTGATGTTTGACTTCAAATATGATATGGGATACAACAGTGCATGTTGTAATACAACACATTAAAAATAAACTTGACCATAGAAAACATCGTTCTTTACCTGATTTATACAAATGTATAAAACAGATTGGAATGGATTAATCATGTTTTATGTCCAAGTCAAGAATCTTTAACTTATATCTAGGTGGTCAGTTCAGGAATGGTCAAGGTAACTGGAGCACCCAGAGAAAAACAATGACCTTTAACAAACTTTCTGACATTAAGGAGGATTTGAGCCTAAGTGGTAAGAGGCCATGTGATCTGTAAGAACACAATTTAGACAACTTGCCCATCAAGGTCCCTTATTTATAAGAAAACATAGTTATTCATTCTTATATCCCAGTACATGTACATGTGTATTAACATTTTAAAATTTAAAAATTTTGAAATTCTGAATATCATTGTCTGAATAACATTTGATGATGCCATGTTCCCCATATTGTGACTATATGTGATTTCAATGAAACACGATTCTAACATTTGATGATGCCATGTTCCCCATATTGTGACTACCCGGTATATGTAATTTCAATGAAACACGATTCTTATTTGAAATTTTTTACATTTTAATCATAGAGCACGTTTAGATGATGAAATCTATAGCAGGTAAAATTGGCATCATTTTGTTAGTCACGTATTTTCCAAAAGGATCATTGTTACTAGTTTAGGCTAAAATAACAAAAACTTTAGTACATTTCACGACAATGTTGGCAACAATGGTCAAATGGTTAAGGCGTAAGCCTTTAAAACCAAGGCTGTGGTATTATTTTATTATCACGGCTGTCTTTTCTTGTAGAAATCCTTGATTTTAATATCACACAAGGTCATATAATTAGGTCAGTGTTTCTTACATGACATGAATTCTCATCTCACATTTAAAAGAGCCTAAGTGGCAGAGTTGTCTTAAGTGAATGATATAGATCATAAACACAATAAAGTCCATTCCTATATCTCATTAGAAAATATAGAAAAAATACTTTTTTTCCAAATCAAACAAGAAAATTCTGCAACAGGCTTGTGTCTTATCCTAGGAAACAGACAAGCTACATGCCTTATAATTTTTACTAAAAAAAAGCATTTCAGAAGTACATGTAATGTCCTAAAATATGATACACAACCTAATTTTACATTCAGTGTAGAACTATTCACTTTTTATCAAAAACACTGTGTATAAAACCGAGAATCATGCAAACTGTTAGGCACTATTCAGGTCCTCTGCACAGAAGTGTCTAAAACTGTTAACAGACACCACACTGAACACTCAGGATTTCTGAAAGTTTTCAAAAACTCAAACACACATTTAAAAAACTTCATTAGTTTTCTCTCCAGATTTAGCCAGTTAGGCAGTTGATTATTTATTTATCAGATTTGAGGTAAAATCAATATGATTTATTTTAGGCAATATCAACTGAAATCAAAAACTTCATTCAAAAATTATGGCTTAAAATAATCTTTAACAAATGGGAAATTGTTCAAACTCTGCTGCCATGGTTATTTGAAATTTCTAAATAAAAGAGTAATTATCAGAAATAGAAAGATTTTAGAAATCTTGATTCTTAATTCTAAAATTCTGATTTTAGAAATGAAAATGCTTGTAATTCACATTTTTATCAGCACGGAGTATGAATGTTAGACACTAATGGCATAACTTATAAACATCTTGTCTTCAGTATGAATGTTAGACACTAATGGCATAACTTATAAACATCTTGTCTTGGACTGAAAAGCTCCGAGCATTCACTCAGGTGAGCTAAAAACTAAAAAACAAAAGATATATGCATTGTCATGATACAAAATTAACAAAAAAAATATACATATATATAAAGAAAAATTAATTTTACAACTAGTATATTTGAAAGTTTACCATATCTATATAAATTGTTAAACCAAGTGTGAGAAATAAATTAATCTCATGAATTCAGATGTTAACTGAAATCTCGGATATCATATGTAATAAGAGGCTAGTTTTTTTAATTTTGATTTGATAAATAAATTTTCAAAGACTTATTATGATTGTTTTTATTAAAAAATGCTAATTTATATCACAATTCTTCATAAACTGATATGTTTATGATGGATTTTTAAATTTTAGCAGATTCAACTCTGACTATTTGATCGTTATGAATCACAACATTTCTGTAGACTCTATTTGTGAAATGTTATAAACAACCTAGCAAGTTTAACAGAAATCTGATTAGAAAACTTTAACTTGTCTACACCGTTTCAGTGGCTCAGTGGTAGAACGTTTGCCTCGAGAGCAGGAGGTCAAGGGACTGGAAGCTTGGTCGGATCATACATAAAACCTTTATCATGTAAACTTTCTCTGAAAAAAACATTTATAAAATTTGAGACACTGTCCAGGTTAAATTTCAGTCCAATATCAGACACTATGTTGAATGTAACCCTTATGATAAAAAGTGTGCTGACTAAAAATATACAGGCCAAGAAAAGGTAAGGAAAGGGCCAATACCCCCACATTAAAAAACTTTACAGCCAACATTATCTGAAACTATACAAGAAGACAGTAAAAAGGGTCAACTTTAATAATAAAAATATTTAAAATATTATCAGTGAAATCTTGTCAAGGTCATGTATTTATAAACAAGAAGCCCTATCACATCGGTAGTAATCAACTGGCACTTTATGTATTTCTTTAAATAACAAGCAATAGCTAGTTTAATGGCATTATATATCAGGTAAGCTAGCCAAACATGGGTTTCACAGAAGTTTTGCAGACTTGATTAATGTATTCATTATAATCACAACATTCATAAAATTTGCTGATACAAAAAAGTGCTTTCAGTAATTGTTAAATGGCTTGGTATATATTATCTATTTCAAATTTAAACAAAATGGGTTAAAAATAGAATCCACAATGGCCATTTTTGCATTTTTACTGTATTATAGTAATGGCTTGCATTTTATTACCAAATTGAATAAAAATGGAGACCATTTTGAAAGCCAGGTGGTATAGGGACCTTCAACACGAAATTTGTTCTAATTGCCTCAGTTGTTTTAATGAATATTTTCCAAGAATTGGCTTAACATGACCTATGTTTCAAATTTGAACAATATAGATAACAAGAATAGAATTCATGGGTCCCCTGCCGGTCAAGCAGTATACTAGTATACTGTATATGAAATTGCAATATTTTCAAACATTCAGGGCTGTTCCAGAATTAAATGTGTGGGGAGGTTGGGAGGAACATTTTTTTACCCCCACCACCCATTTTTTTTTCTATTTTTCCTGTCGCAAATATATCCAAAATACTACAATCTAAAATCAAACAAATACCTATTAACATATATAAGTTTATCTAAAATGTACGAGACAATATCACTGTACAGTTTTTGTTTAAAAATCATATTCATGTTCATACTCTGGTTTACATACTGTATAAAATCACATACCTTATTGCAGAGATATACACGTAAGAAAATGGTCAGAATAGGGGACAGGAAAAACACAAGATGATGCCTCGTCATCTGTTGTCAATATCTGGTCAAGATTGTTCCCATGAAAATGAGTTGCCTGATTGTAGGCATGAAAGCACTTTCAAGGTCAATTTTTGATATAATGAAGTAATTATTGTGGTCAAAGTCCCATAACTCCAACAAAAAGTATCGACCAAGGCTGATTTAGGAACTTGATCAAGGTATTAGTGGTATAAACATTTGGTATAAATTTCATGTAAATCCATAAAAATTTGTAGGCATGAGAGCGCTTACAAGGTCACAAAGTCCCATAACTCCAACAAAAAGTATCGATCAATGCTGATTTTCGAACTTGACCAAGGTAATAGTGGTATAAACATTTGGTATAAATTTAATGAAAATCCGTCAAAATTTGTAGGCATGAGAGCGCTTACAAAATAGTGTGATAAATCCGTCAAAATTTGTAGGCATGAAAGCGCTTACAAGGTCAATTTTTGGATAAAACAGAGTCATTATTGTGGTCAAAGTCCCATAACTCCAACAAAAAGTATTGACCAAGGCTGATTTTCGAACTTGACCAAAGTATTAGTGGTATAAACATTTGGTATAAATTTAATGAAAATCCGTCAAAATTTTGTAGGCATGAAAGCGCTTACAAGGTCACAAAGTCCCATAACTCCAACAAAAAGTATCGACCAATGCTGATTTTCGAACTTGACCAAGGTAATAGTGGTATAAACATTTGGTATAAATTTAATGAAAATCCGTCAAAATTTGTAGGCATGAGAGCGCTTACAAAAAAGTGTGACAGACGGAAACACGGACGCACGGACGGATGCCCAGCATTTCTATGTCCCCGCTCCGCGTTGCGGCGGGGGACAAAAAATTGAAATCACAATGGTTACCTTTTGGTTTTATTAATTATATTGATGGCAATCATCTTGGATGTTAGGCTGGGTCACCAGATACAAATTTTAGTTTTTGCAAATCTAGGGACATCTTACACCAAATCTGGTTCCAATAGGTTTCAGAGAAGATTAGAGACTTGCACAGGAGCACAGACACTTTGTAACTCCAGGTTTAGTCTGTTGAGCTAAAAAAGGTCTAAAACTCAGGTAAGCTTGCTGAAATACTGTACAGTGTAAGAAAAAAAACTGAGTCGCTTCTTTAATATAAACAGAAAAAATTCTTTGAAGTTTAAAGGTTTTTAAATTGAAAACAAGAGGAGGAATTGATTTCACAATGTTTAAAACATTTGCTTAAAATAACTTAGTTCCAAAGTATGGATACACAGAAAATTTGGTAATTTCAGAAAATAAATTATTTTGTTCATTCAATGAAATTCATAAATTGCTTGAATTTGTTTTCCATTATAAGTTAAAATTGTTGTTGCCATAATTGTAATCAAAATGATGATATCATAATAATGGTATAATTTTTTTTCTGTCATTACAACAATCATGCAATGGTAATTCTACATACATCACAACTTTCATTTCAAAATAAACAACACTACAGTAGCTCAGTTGATAGAGTGCTCATTTTATATTTGGGAGGTTTGGGTTGAACCCTGGCTGGGTCTGACCAAGATTTGATAATAGGAAGTGTCTGTTTTTTCACCAAGCAAATAAAAGTCAAGGGGTCTTTTGAAGGAGACTTTAAATACCGATGCCCACAGCATACATGGCACTTCCTGTACATTGCCTTGTGCATATTGCAAAGGTTAAACTTTCTGCCACTTCACCTATAGCTGGTGACATCCTGATATAAGTGAAATATTCTTAGGAAATAAAACCTCA
Organism: Tegillarca granosa; assembly: GCA_029721355.1. Lineage (NCBI taxonomy): Eukaryota > Metazoa > Mollusca > Bivalvia > Arcoida > Arcidae > Tegillarca > Tegillarca granosa. The sequence goes on from CM056597.1 coordinate 24,437,691, forward strand.
TTCAGTCAATTAATCATTTATTTCAAAATAAAACATATTATTTTTTTTTTTAATTTAAAATAACAGTATTTTTTTTTTTTTACTTAAGGTATGTTTATTGAGTCTATCACACATACATCTTTTATTTATCACAAATTGATTGAACAAAACATGTTACCTATATTTCAGTTTATTCCATCTTTTATTGTTTTTATTACTGACATAGAGAATACTTAAACATCTAATTTTATTAATATTTTATAATTTCAGATTTTGAATTACAATTTCTTTAACCATACTTTAGCTACTAACATATATTGTTTTGTATGATATAAGCTTATGTTGCCAAAGTGGCTTTAGTTTCTGTATTTGTGTTTTGTTAAATTAAAGGAACAAGTTTTGATTACCTTAATTTTGTTAGTTAAATCAAAATAAAAGATAATTATAATAATCATATGTCCTAAACTGTATTAGTATACATATTTATAAATTTGTTTATAATAAAATGACATTAATTTTTTTCGATAGGGGTCAACAGGGGCTGTTTTCTCTGTTTTTGCACATGGTTT